>JAJKFI010000048.1:3323817-3373510 GCA_029204185.1 Lerista edwardsae
ACATACATACATACATACATACATACATACATACATACATACATACACACAAACATACCCACGTCCGTTTTTATATATATAGATACCACATGTGCTCATGTATATGTTGATCTCATGGATAAGTCAAGGGCCAGCTTTAAGCCAAAAATCATAAAATTTGATATGATCCATGGATAAGACGGGGACTTGGTGGCACAGCGGGTTAATCCGCTGCTGCTGGGCTTTCTGACCGGAAAGTTGGGAGTTCAAGACTGCGCAACGGAGTGAGCTCCTGTTGCTTGTCCCAGCTCCTGCCAACCTAGCAGTTCAAAAGCACCTAAAAATGCAAGTAGATAAATAGGGACCACTTTGGTGGGAAGGTAACAGCGTTCCGTGCGCTACGGCGTAGAGTCATGCCGGCCACATGACCATGGAAGCTTGTCCTCGGACAAAACACTGGCTCTACAGGCTTTGAAACGGAGATGAGCATAGTCGGTCACGACTAGACCATTCGGTTGTGGGGAAACCTTTACCTTTTATGGATAAGACAAGGGTAAAACTTGGGGGAGGGGACACATTTTTTTGAAAATGACTGTTCTGAGGCAGCAACGTACAGCCAAGCAAAAAACAGAGTCATTTCACTTCCTTCTGAGTCAGCACAGAAATAGAGCTATTCTCTAAACAAGAAGGAAGAAAGATGAAGGTGCTGGGAGTTGAAGGCTTTGTGAGGAATACTATACAACACTTCCATAGCAGCAGCTCTCATAATGACTCCAATTCCCATAAGCACCTTCACTTCTCTGCCTGTTTGGAGGAAAATGGCTACTATACCAGTTTATTGTTTGTTTTTGCTTGCTATCTATTGATGCCTGAGAACAATTACTGGTAAGTAAAATTGTTCCTTTTTTCTACTCCCTGCTTTCTGTCTGTTAGCCCAG
Source organism: Lerista edwardsae (assembly GCA_029204185.1). Taxonomy (NCBI): domain Eukaryota; kingdom Metazoa; phylum Chordata; class Lepidosauria; order Squamata; family Scincidae; genus Lerista; species Lerista edwardsae. Next base: position 3,324,735 of record JAJKFI010000048.1, read on the forward strand.
CCCCCCAGATGCTGTTAGAAGCTTTATTAGCCATATTGTCCCATGTATATAAGTCGATCCCAGTTTTATTTATTTATTTATTATTAGATTTGTACCCCGCCTTATTGTGCCCGAAGGCACCCAAGGCGGCATTACAATATAGATATAAAAACAATATAACAATTCACAATTAAAAACAATTAAAACAGAATTAAACAATACAATCAAAAATTAAGAACACATTTAAAAACAAATTTAAAAACAATATAAAAACAACAAGCCCCATGGGTTATAATAACCAGCCAGCCTGTCAACAATTAAAAGCTTTTTGGAATAAAAAGGTCTTCAGCCCCCGCCGAAATATAAACAAAGAGGGAGCAGTTCTCAATTCTAAGGGGAGGGTGTTCCAGAGTTGGGGGGCCACCACCGAAAAGGCCCTCTTCCTGGCCGCCACCCCTCTCACTTCTCCTGGTGGCGGCACAGTCAGGAGGGCCCCCCCAGATGATCTAAGAGTACGGGTTGGATTATATGGAAGAAGGCGGTCCCTCAAATACCCCGGACCCGAGCCGTAAAGGGCTTTAAAAGTCAAAACTAGCACTTTGAATTGGGCCCGGAACAGAACCGGCAGCCAGTGTAGTCGCCGAAGCAGCGGCTCGACAGAGTCAAACCGACGTGCTCCAGCAACCACCCGAGCCGCCGCGTTCTGTACTAGTTGTAATTTCCGGACCGTCTTCAAAGGCAGCCCCATGTAGAGCGCATTGCAATAATCTAATTTTCAGGCATACATTTTCAGGCATACATTTTTAGATTTGCACGTGAGTATATAGGGTAGGTCCAGATTGTTCATCTGCTGATTTGGGACCTATGATTTTAACTAACCACAGGTTCAGAACCCATGATGCAAGCTGGACCTGAGTTCCCGGACACAACCAGAGATGTTCTCTAATCACATCTGGAAGCTCTTCTGGGGCCTCTGCCTGGAAGGCCTTTCTAAGGCCCATGGAGGCCTCTGCTGGCCTCAGAACACCTCTGGACAGTGACTGGCAAACATCTCGGGTCACATCTGGTGTTCTGTGAAACAGACCTGTGGATTTGTTTTATCTGCGGATTTCGATATCCATGAGGGGTCCAGGAACAGATCCCCTGCAGATACCGAAGTCCTACCTGTATTTCTTAGATAAACAATTCCTACTATCCCAAATTGTTGACTTTAAACCATTTTAGAATCTCATCTTTTGCAACGATGCCTTTGCCTCTGCTTTTTGTTATTCATTCTTAGTATTTAGAAATCTCTTTTGTCTCTTCTGGATATTTTCAAATCCCTAATGTCTATGTGCATGGAGCATTTTGAGCGCTAGGTTTTTTAAAGCTGTGATGGACCTTTACCTGCACATGAGCAGGTTGGAATATTATTGCTTGGGTATTCTAAGAGCATTTGAGATTTGAAGTGAATGTCATTATTCAGGAATTGAAGACTGGTGAACAGAGGGCTTCACACATGCTCACCAATCTCAGGTTCTTTTCTTGCCTGATAAAAGCTATTATTGAACATAACTGGATTTTGGAGCTGTGTCTTCATGTTGCTCCCTCATAGGTCTACAAAGATAAATCTATCATGTCAATCAATTACTAGTATTTATATACCGCTTTTCAACACAAAGTTCACAAAGCGGTTTACAGGCAAATAATAACATTAAAGTTAAATGGCTCCCTGTCCCAAAAGGGCTCACAGTCTAAAAGAATGGAGAACACCAGCAGCAACAGCCACGAGAAAGACACTGTGCTGGGGTGAAGAGGGACAATTGCTCTCCCCCTGCTAAATATAAGAGGACACCACTTGAAAAAGTGCCTCTTGAGTGTTTTAACTTTACAGTTCAGGCAACGTAAAGGGAAATGGAGCCTACCTGTGTCTTCTGGACTTAGAAAATAAACCTTGCCAGGATATAGTCCAGTTATCAAAGCAGGTTTTTGTGAGCTGCACGCTAGAAAAATTCCATGTACTTAAAGCAAGAATTGTTAGCGAAAGAGTATGAAATGTGAAGGCTTACAACTGTAAAAAGTTATATTCCCCTGAGGTCCTAGCACATGGAGAATCAAGATATTTTGAGAAATTTCAGGTCCCTCTGTAGATTGCCTGTGTTCATTTAAGGGATTAAACTTATTGTACAGTAATGCAAATCAGTGCTCCTAATATGGTAACGTTTTCAGTTAATGACAGTATGCATCTACATGTCTAACTATGCATAGCCTTACAAGCATATAACTTTGGGAGAAAGTGGGTCCCATTAGAAAGTTTTATAATTCTCCAAAAAGGCCATGATTAAAAATTCATAAGCTTTGAAAGGGTTTCTTCTTGAAATTCAGAAGCCTATGGACCAGACTGCACTTCCATCACAACTATATTATGATTTCATTACAAGAGTAAAGGAAATCCACAATTTCACTTGGTCTTATAGAATGAGCTCAATAAATAAAATTCATTGGTATTTGACTAGAATGCCAACTTACGGTACAGTGATACCCAAATGATAGGACAGAAGCCTGCTGGATGGTTTACTGCCTAGAATTGATGACTTTGACAACACTATGCCAAAAGGGGCTACAAGCAGTGATTTCATTCAGGGGGAACAGACCAGAACGGGCGTTCCGGATCCTAACGGGCTCCGTGGCTGGTTCCGGGTTCCCGACAAGTGCCAATCAAAAGTGAGTTCCTGTTCCTAAATCATTTGAATGACACCACTGGCTACAAGGAAAGTGTCTTTAGAATGAATAGGATGAAAGCTCTATCTAAAATGTTTTAAATGCTTAACTAGCCAGAAGTTATGCTCTTAATCAGTGGAGCCATATAGAGAAGAAAGCATATGGTTCCATAGCCTAGATTAGCATTCTCCAAACTCCAGCCTGTTGGCTGGATCCGGAGATAGCTGTTTCTCTCGGCCCGGTGACCCGCGCTTACCATTCTGCCAGGGACTGTGGAGAAAGCCGTGACCGCAGGACCCCCAGTGTTGCTGCGACCAGCCACTTCCTGGTTCTGTCGCTTCAGCAGGTTGTGCACATGATGTTCTGGGCAGGCATGGCTGGCTGTGGTGACACTTGGGAGCTCTAGTTGCGGCTTCCCAACGCTCCCTGGCAGAACAAAAAATGCTGGTCGGCCCGGGAGACTTTTCGGTGCTGCAGCAGTCTCCAGTTTGGAGATCGCTGGCCTAGAGAGACTTACTGGATTAAAATAAAAGGTGTTCACCCCAAGGATGTGTTGTCATTCCGGTTCTCTGGAGAATGTTGTGGATACTGGCATACGGTGTACATTCTGCCTTGGTTGTGGGAAGGAGTGGGTTAAATAAGCCACCTGTACCTTATAAGGGAGCCTTGTGAAGGAAATAGGTCAGATCTTCATCCTTGAATAAGCAGAGATGGTAGAGATTTACTGTTCTTCTCTTGAGCGGGGAAAGAGGTGCAGAGGTCTTGCTGTTAAATATAGTTAAGCTGTAGCAGAGAAACAGGACTGGGCATTGCAAGTCAAATTCATCTCCCTAAAAAGGGGGACTGGATATCTTCTTCCAAGAAAACGCAAGAAGAATAACCTGTATTACTTGTTCATTCTTCAAAGCTGTCTCTTCTGTGGCTCTCCTGTTCCTGTCAGAGAGGCTGAGTTTACAGGTCTCACAGCCCTGCTGAGAATATTTGGTGTCCTCAGGCAGGTTCTAGATGACAGAGGGCTTTGTACTTATGCTGGGGTGATTCAGAGTTTTGTATTTTGATGGTTAATATTTTGGAAGCAGGATCTACAGAGCAGGTTCCAACTATAAAATTTGCCCATTCAAAACAGATGAAGTAAAGAAATTCTCAAAATGGGAGAACTGACAAATGGTTTCCCACTGCTTCTAGTCTATGTTTACAATAACACATGGCAGGAGATACTTCGAACGTTTACAGAGGCTGGTGCATGGATTGGGAATTAGAAGACTAGAATTTTTGCTGCTGCGAACTTGGTCTGTGGTATGAAATGGAGTACTACACTATCTCAGCCAGCATCTATAAAATAAGGATAATCATCCTGTCTTGCAGGATTGTGGTGAACAGTTTGCAAATTTAAAAGTGCTGGATAAATTAATAATAGCTGTATGTCAATTCTTCTTCACTGAGTTTGCCTTTTATGTAACACATCTTATATAATGAATGACATATTCTTGCTTCATGTATCTATCTATACTACTATTTTCTGGAGGCCAAAAGTGAAGTTAACATTTGGATACTATCCCTTGATCATCTGGAATAGATCACTTTGGCACAAGAACCTGCAATAATTAACCACTATTCTGATGCATTCAGGCTATCTTTAGAGTTGGATACTGATCAGTATTCTACATCAAATGATTCAAAGTAAACTCCTTCATGCATTTTGCCTGTATGACGTCTTGAGCTTCCTTCTGCTTTTGATCCAGCTACTTCATTCTTTCTGGAGCTACTAGTACTCATTTTCTGCTCTTCCCCAGTAGCATAATGGACACCTTTTGACCTGAAGGGCTCATCTTCCGGCATCATATCATTTAGCCTTTTAATACTGTAGTCCATCGGGTTTTCTTGGCAAGGGTACCAGAGTGGGTTGCCATTTCCTTCTCCAGCGGACCATGTTTAGTCAGAACTCTCTACTATGACCTGTCCATCTTAGGTAACCCTACATGGCATAGCTCACAGCTTCATTGAACTTCTCAAGCCCCTTCGCAATGACAAGGCAGTGATCCATGAAGGGGGTCACAAATATTTACATAGCTAAATAAATGAATGGTTCTCTGTCCTCAAAGGACTCACGATCTGCAACAGCTGTGAAACACCAGCAACAGCCACTGTAAAGTTGCCATGCTGGAGTGAGGATGAACAGTTGTTCTCCCCCTGCTAAATATAGGAGTGCACTACTTTAAAAGATGCCTCAGCCCAGTTAGCAGATAGTTACAGCCAATTCTTGGTATCCGGGGGCGGGGGTTAGGTTCTTGGAAAACTCAGCAGATATCAAATATCAGATATCAAGAATCATTGATCTTAAGGGGTTAAGGGGGAAATCCAGTTGGTGTGAGTACTTTCAGAATGGCTGCAGATGGCTTTAAAATGGCTTCTGTGAGATTCAAAATGTCCACCATGGATGCTGGAATCCTTTAGAATGGGGCCGGATTCTGCAGATCATTTCAGAATGGCTGTGGATAAGCAAGAACAAACCATGAATTGCACGAGAGAAGTCACACTCTTCTGCAGATAAGCGAAGCCGCTGGAATGGAGTGTACAGATACCAAGAATTGACTGTAAGTTTCTCTTTACTGTGTGCCATCACATATGTGCACATGCACCTGCTTCACTGTAAAAGACCAACTCTCCTCTTTGCCTCATTCTAGAATAGCTTTTGGATTTGTTTGATGCAAGGATGTTCTTTACTCTTGAAATGGTGTATACCTCGTATGGAAAAATAGTTGGGTTACTGCTTCTTGTGATGTTGGATTAATGGTAATTCACCATGTGATATTCCCTTGATGTTACCCATTCTGGGAATTCAAGTGTCTTTTTTAAAAGTAATGATGATACGATGGTGTTTCATCACAATTGTGACTCTATAGAAAGTATAGTAAAATCTGGTAGTTGACAAGCAGTATAGGGAAAGATGTTGGAATCATATTTTCTTGAAGACAGAGTTGGTGAAAAGATAATAGAGATGGCAATCTTGTACACGTGCCCCTCCCAATCCCCAGGGGATTTGTTCCCCAAACAGGTAAAAGGGAACCCTACAAAAAGTTCCTGCCCATTGCGCAAATCACTTATTTGCTTATGACTGCAGCCTTCCTATGGCTGTTCCTGGGTCTCACTAGCTCTTTGCTAACTGTAAAACGGAAGCAGGAAACATAGGAAGTGAGGCAGAAGGCTAAAAAGAATGTGTCATTTACCACAGAGTTCAAAGAGGTTGGCGTCTTGTTGTTTTCAGCCCTGGACCTCACTTCTTGTGAGTGTCTTCTGCTTCCATTTTGCTGTTAGCAAAGAGCCGGGAAGACCCAGGAAAAGCCACAGGAAGGCTGAAATTACAAGTAGATGATTGGCATAATGGGGGGGGGGATTTTTGAACCATGGTTAATTGAAACCACAGATACTGGATCTGCAGATACAGTGGGACGCCTCTATCAATCTCACAATTCATGTTGCTTCTTGCATTTTCATTTGCATATTCTTGAATTAAGATAGCTCTATAGTACTTGGTAAAATTATAAGTGTATTCAGATGATGAGGTGGATAACAAACTAGGCTTTGACACGTTAGGCCTGTGTGCTAGGAAAGTTGACAGGTCTTGAGTTGCTCTGGATGTTGAAAAGCATATATGATCTTACAGTCAATAAATGACCTTGTAGTTCTGTAAAAGCAACTGCACTTAAGAAAGCTAATCTTTTGCGCCCAAGGAGCAAGTGGTTCAAAGCATACTTTAATTCATTGGCAGCCTTTTATTTTCTTTTTTTTTTAGGAGATATATTTGTATTTTATTAAAATTTCAGTTATGGGACACGGAAAAAGGTTACATTAATAGGAAAGGTAGACACAGGATAGAACACAAGGTGTGGAGGGTTACAACATATCTAATATAATCACTAAATTATCCTAAAACATCTAGCTACTTAAATTCCAAATCTATTTCTACTTCTAAGGAGGAAAATCCATCTTAATAATGCTAACAAAGAAAGGAAAATGCCAAAAAAGATAAAGCTTAACTCCATTTACAAAGAATTAAGAAATAAAAATCTTCACAAAAGGAAAATAAAGAAAACCTTCAAAAAAAAGAAAAAAAATGATCTAAACAGCAATTATTTATCTTATTCTTTTATCTTACAGCCATAAATACCTTCAAATCTTTCCTTATTCTTGTAATTGTTTCTGTTCTCTATAAATCTTCTAGAACCCTCTAAACTGCGTCACAGACTCACAATGATTCAAAGCTCTCTATAGCCGCCATTTTAACATCCGTCTTTCAACTCATTACAGTTCCATTATTACATTTCCGCAGTCATCTTATCAAATTATAATAATTCATAATTTATAATTTATTTAATAACCAAATATAATTGTCCAATTGAAATCAAATCCTCTGTCTCACTCAGAGGAGGAGTGAACAAATCCATTTCTCTCACAAAGGGATTGTCCACTTATCAAATATCCATTAAAACTTCATTCAGTTTTTTCCTTGTTTTATGCTCAATATACAAGTCCAAATTAAACATTATTAGTCCTTTAAATTTGCAGATTTCTTTTTCTTCTTCACTTCTCTGGAGTTGTCTAAACGTAATTCCTTTAATCACATAGTCCATCAGCTAATTAGAAGCCAGTTATAAAACTTTATTACTCACGCCATAATTCTTCCTTGCCATTTGAGAGTCTGAGAGTTCTTCCATGCCGTCTGAGAGTTCTTAACTTTAGCCTTCCACAAACGTTGTAAATCTCTCTTGTTGCCATGATACAGCTGTTCTGTTTTAGATCAAAGCTCTTTCCTTTTCTTGTTACACGCTTTGAAAAAATCATTTTTGAAATATCTTTTAAAAGTAATGCACACCTCAATTCGCATGTCGCCAGTAGAGCATCAATAAAATCTTACGTTCTACCGCTTCCAGCGGCCATCTTCCTTACGAGGTGCTAACAATCTTGTAAATATCTTCTTTCGCCTGAAATTCGCGGTCAGCATTCTCCCCAAACTGCCTCCTGCGCTTCTTCTTATCTCTGCTGGGAGGCCACAGAGAATGAAACTTTCCAGTTGTAATCCATTCTTCACTCAAGCCTGATTGAAACCTCCAAGGCATGACAGCCAAAACGGCCCTGCGCTCCCGACGCAGATTACTGCGCTCTGCCGTCTCATGGCGAAGCTCCTCTCCCCCCGAAACCGGCCGAATTTCAAGGGTCCCGAAGCAAGCCGCCGACCAGCCAAAGTCTCTCCTGACATTCGGCTGCCTTTTCCTCCCTCAGGGAGGTCAGGAACAGTGCACAGTCTGGGTCGCAGCCACTCTGCAAAGAGACACTGCGACCTGCCTGGCGGCCATCTTGCCCCCCCCCGGCAGCCTTTTATTTTCTAAGTTTGTTTTCATGATAAGGGCAGACAATGCAAAGTCACTTCTTTCCTCACTGTGTAAAACACGTCTTGGGGCCAGTTGTCATCATTTCCCACGACTAAAGATGGAACTAACTGATGGATTTTCTGTTATCTAAAAAATGGGGAAACAGCTGTTACTGGATTGTAACAAGAAAGTTCAGTCGACTGCATCCTGTTGAAATTAATGCCTAAGTTAGTTATGACTAATTTGTCTCATAGATTTTCAGTGGTACTTAGTCGGGATTTACTTCATTAGGATTTTAAAAGGACCCATTGTCTTTGTCTCAGAAGCCCTGGATGAAACCTGAGATCGATGTCTAAGAGCTTGAGCCTGCATCCCTGCAATAATCACTTTTCAGATTTATACAACAGACCTTCAGGGCTATTTCATAATGTACAGATCCCCTTCAATCCATTTTTTGCTATGCTGATGGATAACTCAAAACGAACTACTCAAAACATTGTCATTTTGGTTGGTCCTAGTAAAAGTTCTGCTAGATTGTGATTTGCGTCCTAAGACCTACTTAAGCAGCCCCAAGGACTGGGGCATGATCAGTAGAATCACCACCTTCTTCCTTTTGAATAACAGATCCTTGTGCCTTTTAAACTTTCTTCATTTGCAGTAGAGATTGACTATGAAGCACAAGGGTGCTTCAAGAAACACAGAGCCAAACATGTTGTGCAGTTCTTTGGATCCAGTTCTGTGGTTTTTGCCATTTTCCTAATGATTCAAACTTACGGTTTCTCTTTTCGTAGATACCCTAATTCTGAGTCTCCTGTATTGCTTTCCGTTTTGTCTATAGCTGTAAACAATGTTTGTAGAAGGACGTGTGTGTGTGTGTGTGTGTGTGTGTGTGTGTGTGTGTGTGTGTGTACACACATTAAAGTGTACTATGTGTTTGTATTCTTTACAGTATCCAAGATGATTTGGAGCTAATGTATTGTGAAGAAAATTATTAACTCATATGGCTAATTCATTAGAACTTCAGTAAAGCGGAGTACCAACCTTTCAGTAGTCAAGGAGTAAATCCTCAAAGCGTGCAGATCTTTCATCATAATCCTCAGCTTTTATTCTTCATACACTTCTAATACCCTGTGCATTCTTTCTGTTTTAGTTCAGTAAAACAGTTTGTTTCTGACACTAAATATAAGCCATTAAACATGTTTAGCTTGCCACAGCAAATCTTTTTGACAAGCTAGTAAAAGAATATTAGATTTTATTACCATGGGGTAAACATCAGGTAAGTATGAGTATTTGCCTTCAATTTATACATCTCGTGACCAATTTTCAGTACTTTAGTTTTCAGACCATGCAAGATTTCCTCCCGCTTAGGATTAGACACAGGCATCTTATTTTGACTATTTCTTATGCCGAATCCTGTCAGTGTGTTCTTTACATATGCTCTAAATCAGTGGTGCCCAAACTGTGGGTCAGGACCCACCAGTGAGTCAGGACCCAATTTCTGGTGGGTCACGAAGCACCTAGAGCAACTATATTGAAAATATGGGAAGATAGGATGCTGGAAAGGGGGACGGCTATGTGTTTATTTTGCTTGTGTCAAGCTTGTAAATAGGCTTTTTCCTTTCCAGTTCACGTTGCTATTGGAAAATGGCTGATAAATAACTTTATAGCTGCATTCTCAGGACATCAGCAGGATCTGGCGACACAATGATAGCACTTCCAGCCATGACAACTCTCCTGGGGGGATCTAAACAGATTGTAATTCTAAAAAGTGGGTCCCAGTACTAAAAAGTTTGAGAACCACTGCTTTAAATCTTACGGTGTCCAGTTGTAAGCATTCCTGCTGGTTTCATTTATGCAGAGTCCCACTCTCATCTAGAAAGTGCTGTCAAAAACCAAAATTGTATTTTGTGTACTTCTAGGCAGCATAGGAGCAATCTTTCGAATTCATTTGTAGAGAAAGCAGTCTATGTGTGGTAGAAGGGTCCCTCAGTGCATTTTCACCAACATAAATGAGACTGAAGAGGAAGAGTTCAAAATAGTTAAGATTTTTCTTTCAGAGCTATCAGTTCAGATCTTTCAGAGCCCATCAGTTGTGATGGGCCACCCATTTCCTAAGAGACAGTGTGATGGTTAGATAAACTTTGTTTTGAAACATTTGTAAATGTGCTTCCATTTGTGACCTCTTGCTTCTCACCACACATTCCAGAGCCTGATGCTCAATTCATATATTGATAACACCTCATAGATACCTTCTTTATAGGCAGTGCCATTGTCTTCAGAGAAGCATGTTTTCATATCTCTTGAGCTATAGACTTGTAGGGATCCAGTACAGAGAATAGAAATTAGAGGAAGAAAATGTTTTGGTGAGCTTAGCTACTGTTGTGACTTGATCATGTTTTCTCTTTCTTCTCCCCATACCATTCTTGTCTTCCAGCATTTGTCATCATGATAATATTAGCCCTCATCCGCATCGCCAGGGGCAAAGGGGAAGGTCATCCCCCTCTAGCTCAGCTCTCAGGAATCCGCAATCTCTTTGGGGTATGTGTTTATTCCTTCATGTGTCAACACTCCTTGCCGTCCCTCATTACTCCCATCTCCAAGAAGAAGCATATTAACAAGTTGGTCCTGCTGGATTACATCATGATCCTGGGTTTTTATGGTCTCCTGTCCTTCACGGCTATCTACTGCTTCCGCAATGGGACTCTCATGGACATGTACACACTCAATTTCACCAACTGCAGTGTCGTCAATGTTGCCTTCATCCGCTACTTCCTGGGCCTCTTTCCTGTGTTCACCATCAGCACCAACTTTCCTATAATTGCCGTAACTCTCAGAAACAATTGGAAGACTCTTTTCCATCGGGAAGGGGGAACCTACCCATGGGTAGTAGATCGGATTTTTTTTCCAGCCATTACGCTAATTCCCCCCATTATTGTGGCTTTCTGCACTCATGATTTGGAGTCCTTGGTGGGGATTACTGGAGCCTATGCTGGGAATGGCATCCAGTACATAATTCCTGCTTTCTTAGCATACTGTAGCAGAAAAGACACTCAACTAGTCTTTGGAAATGGCACACTCAATAAACACTTGTCTCCTTTCCGACACACATTCTGGATAGGGTTTGTGCTATTCTGGGGTCTTTTTTGCTTTCTCTTTGTGACTGCAAATATCATTTTGAGCGAAACAAAGCTTTGATGATGGATAGACAGGATGGATATCCTGCCTATGCAGGAACCTGAAGATGACTTCTAGGACTTACAATGCTCGCCTTGCACTTGGTAAGAACTTTTCTAAACAATCTGCTTGCTAATACGGTGTTGGAATGTGAGACTTGAGCTTGATGCTCACCTTAAGAATTTGGTGTGCATGGCTGCTTGTTCAACTCAGATTTTCCATTCAAGTTGTGAGCTTGAGTACCACCGGGGCTGTCATGCTTGCCCACTATCTGACTTTTTTACCTCAACCACAGATTCTCATACATAATGTTTTCCTTGTAGTCCAGTTCCTTACCAGCGCACTTACCATATCAAATCAAAAGAATTCAAACGAAAGCCCTCTCAACTGGATTCGACAGTACTAGGTGTGCATATTGCCAGGATGAAACCCCGGGAAACTCCGAGTACCAGAAGTGGGCCATTTACAAGATGCCATTCTGAGAATGGGCCAAAATGCATTGAAAAGTCCTATACGTAAACTGCGCCAGTCCCAAGCTCGGACACAGTCCAACCACAGGTATGACTGCAGTTTTTCTCAGAGCTGGGTGTGCACATTGCAGGAAAGGCAGTCCGGGAACTTTGGAGTACCCGGGGTGGGCCATTTCCACCAGGTCCCAATCTGTAAATGGGCCAAAATGCATGCAAAATCCTAAAACCTCAGACTGGAACCTGGTGGAAATGGCCCACCCCGGGTACTCCAAAGTTCCCGGACTGCCTTTCCTGCAATGTGCACACCCAGCTCTGAGAAAAACTGCAGTCATACCTGTGGTTGGACTGTGTCCGAGCTTGGGACTGGCGCAGTTTACGTATAGGACTTTTCAATGCATTTTGGCCTATTCTCAGAATGGCATCTTGTAAATGGCCCACTTCTGGTACTCGGAGTTTCCCGGGGTTTCATCCTGGCAATATGCACACCTAGTACTGTCGAATCCAGTTGAGAGGGCTTTCGTTTGAATTCTTTTGATTTGATATGGTAAGTGCGCTGGACTATTGCTGTTCTGCTGTGATACGTCAGAGGCTGCTGGATATGCCTCTCTTCCTCAAGAGTGATGGTGGGGACCATATTGCTGTTACCAGTCAAGCGAGCAGCCACTGCATCAAAGAAGCAGTGATTCTGTCGTGTGCCCGTATTTCCTCCGAAGTAAGGCTATTCTTTTTTTTCCCCAGCTAGTTGGGGAAAAAAATCAGCAGGGAAGGTGGTGACTAGTGGTTAAACTGGTGCTCAGAATTGTTGGTATTTTCCATGGTGTAGTATAGGGGCAAACTAAAGCATGGAATAGGAAAGAAAGCACTCCCAATGATATCTTTATCACACTTTGACATTTTCTTCTTCACGTTTCTTTTCTTTTTTTTTCCTGTTGCAGGTTTTCCAACACACATCTGCCTTGCTGCATGTAATATGGTCTCTAGCATTAGACTCATGGGTGTTGCTGTGGGTCTACATTAATAGTGTTTGATAAACTTGCACATGCCTCTGTTGACTTGGTCTTCCATATATTGGCTTCTAGCCTCCTCCCCAGTTGCTTTGTTATATACAGTGTGGTTGAGAGGAAAATACTGCCCTTCGAATCTTCAGTTTCATACTCACGTCGGGGCAGGCCCTGACTGTAGCTCACATAAGCATGGATGTGATGGTGCTGATTACTTGGTGGACTGATAATGTGTGAAAACATTCATCGAATGCACGAGCTTGTTTCCAAGTCCCCTCATGGTAGAGGGCAATGCCTAACCTTGATGCAGTAATAGAATGCTCAGATGTAACCAGAAAGAATAAAATCATGTAGTGAAAATAAGAAAAATGTTCCTAAAACCATTGCTTTGTGTCTTCTGCTTGAACGTAAAGGCAACAAGTATCCCCTAAAGTTCAAATTCCAAAGACAACTGAATTTCACTCTCTAGAAATTAATCTCCCTCCTCACCCATGGAATTTTATAATATTGTTCTCTCACCCATCTTCTATTCTTTCATGTAACCTGCCAATTTCATTGTACACGTTAGTTCAGACTACGTATGATCATGGCAGACCTGTGTCTTTAAACTTGCATCTGAGGAGGGGCACAATTAAAGGCAAAAGAGGTGTGCAGATGAAAGTGTGTTAAAACTATCTGTCGTCCCCCATGCCACTTTCCATCAGTTTAACTCCAGTACCAGAAGTGAACCCCACAGGGTTCTATATGTGCTATAGGAACATACAAGCTGCTTTTGGTCTTCAAATCTGATTCCATCTTCCTGTTTTTACACAAGTGGAGAATACCTAGATTTAAAGGTACAGTTCTGCCCCCATTACATTCAGTTGGGCCACAGCATCTTTTTTTTTTGAAAAGGATCACTTCTGAAACTTTTATTAACCATACTTTTATGGTTCAAGACTGAGGTGCCTAGAAGTGGTCACAAATATTTTAATATGAGAACTTCATTGGTAACAGGAAATACGTTTAAACTGCGCTTTATTAAATTTCATCTGTGAAGCTCCTGGATAATGTTAGCCTGCTTCAGCCCAATATAGCTGTGATATTAAATCTGATGTTTCACGAAAGTGAGCTGAGAAATTCAGTACTGTTGCTGGGGTTTTTAATCCACTATCAAAGTGGATTAAATATCAACTATCAAACTTCAATTGCTTATGCTACAAAAACAGATCGGCCATAGGTTGCAAAACAAAAAACTACAGCGACTTTATCTTTAAATGAGAGTAATGCAACTCTGCTCAACAATAGGCTAACATCCTTGCTATTTTGCAAACCTGCATAAAGTTGTGAACTAAGGAGAATTAAAACCTAATATTGCCTCTCTTCTTAATCTGAAGCTGTTCTTGGCACTCCTTGCTGGTGCATCAGAGAGCCCCCTCAATAGTCCTAAATGCTTGCAGGATAGCTTCAGCACCAGGTTTCTGAGCGCTCTCCAGGTGAATTGATAGGGAGTTGTGCATTCCTCTTTTAGTGTGAACAAAGGTTTTTATTGTACATACCCACTTCAAATGAAATGGGAGCTGTCCAACTGCAAGTGATACAGAGATTTAGCAAGTGCCTCTTTCTTGTGACTGTCACAAAATTAAGTGTGGGATTGATCATAGAACCATGTCAGAGTTGTTGTGCATTTATTCAACCTGCCCTTGTGCAATATTGGATTCATAGAGAAGATCAGCATTGGTATTTAGCAGCAGAATAAGTGCACCTGAAAATCAAACTGTATTCCCCTTCTTCTTTGGTAATGTAGAAGGTTCTGATCAATTCAGTACTTCATCTGCTTGTTCCACGCAGGGTTCACTAAATGTTTTGCCCTTTTGCCTTATAGGAACAAAGGGGGGTTTCTTCACTCAATAACAGTTATTTCCTTTTCCCCACACCTTTGGTCTTCTTCCTTACAACTCCCCTAAACAACATTTTGGTTAACTAAAGCTTGGTATGTCATGATGTGTGTTGCAATTAGATGGCTCAGAAACACGATATTCTTCTTGCAAGAGCAGAAATGGTTCAATTTGCTGAGTCGTGGTACTTTATAGATGTACTGTATAGCAAGTTCATTCTGCGGCTTCAGTAGCTCTTTCCACTCTGAAGCTCAGTTTCCCATCTTGAATGTATGCACTGTCTTTATGATGTACAAACATACACAGTTGTCCTAATGGTACTAGAGCATTTGGGCTTGCCATTCCACCCCCTTAGCTTGAACAAACCAGCTGGGATTCTGCCTGTATTCATATGTGCATTTTATTCTTGACTATATACTTGCCTCTTAAATACTGTTCCAATCATTAGAACTTAATTTCAACCCTAACTTTACTGTGGATGGCTTTCCCTTTGCATGAGTAGCAAGAACTCTTTTGGAATTGTTTGACTCAGGGCCAGCTTTAGGAGAGGGGGGGCCAATGTGGGGCATTCCTGCAGGGGCCCCCCACTTACCAATTTAATGTGTGACTGATAAGTAATGGGGCAGCCGGTGGGCGGTCACACTCTGGGCCAGTCACACAGCGCTGCTAACATAATCCCAGCTACCCCTCCTGAGAGCAACTCAGCACAACAGTAGGCATGATGTCATGGGAAGGCTTTTTGATGCCTTCGTTGTGTGTCTGCCTCCACCTTGGTTTGGAGGAAAGGTGAGCTGGGGGTAGGGAGGCTGTCGGGGGCAGTGGCAAATGTCTAGCTCTCCCTGGAGCCTATAGAATGACAACAATCTCAAAGACACACCCATCAACACCTCTGTGCATTTGGGGAGTCGGTTGAGGGAGACCTCAATTTTTGGAAACAACAGCAAAGAGAAAAGAAACGAGGTGTGCAGAAGTGCTGGGGGGGAGAACTAGGAGCATAGCTTAGCGAGCACCAAAGTCTCTTGGATCCATTCAGGGTTCTACAGGGTGGGGATGGGCAGACGTGTTAAGAGCATGTCTGGGATTATGTTCTTCTGAAATGCTAAGTAATCAAGCACACAGTGCTTGCCACTTTTCACCGAAACATTTTGTGCCTTTGAATATGCCCCTTTGCTTAATGATTTACAACAGGAGGCCCAAAACCTGCAGCTGTGGGGGCCAGATCATTCAGTCTTGCACTTAACAGAGGCCAAAGTGGTGCAGCAATGGAAAATATTATATACATTCTGTACATAACCCTAAGAATTAATGCAATATGAATTCTTGCAGCTGAAGAAGAGGAATATCTAGGGAAAAGGGCAAACTGAAATTGCACCCCTATCGAAACACCTGAAACCCATCTTGAAGATAACATATGTTACGTGACTTTTGAACCTTGATGAGGTAAAGTAAAATAGCTATATGAACAGGGTTACCTGATACAAACAGGGATAGAGAGCCGTACCTTTAGCCATTGTACAGAAGAGGGAGTTTTGGCTGGTGTTTTTTTTTTTAAACTACACCATGTTGACCTGCACCTGCCAGAAATTCCCTCTTCTGTACAATGGTGCCAGAGACAGGTGCCTCTGGATGCTCTCCAGAAAAGCAGTAGAACAGCAGCCATCCTTTGTTACTTATTGCCAGCACCTGTTATTCAAAAGATATACTGCTTCTGTACAAGCAAGCTTCATTTTAACTATTGTGGCCAATACCAGCCACTCATAATAGATAAATCCCAATAAGCATTTATAGAGCTCTGTAGAGGCTTCAAAGTGAAAATATCTCAGGAATCCTTACCACCCCATAGTGTACACAACTATTTATATCCCCCTTATGCAGATTTCAGATGGAGGGGAGCTGATTACAGGCAGCTGAACTACCCTGTTCCACATCTCAGCCATTCCACTACAGAAGAGGTCTCCACCATTTTCTGCATGAGAGCTGCATTGTATATCTCACAGGGTGTTGAGGGCCAGAAAATAAATAAATTTAAGGCTGCAATCCTACCCCACTTTCCTGAGAGCAAGATCAATTGAATACAGTGGGACTTACTTCAGAGTAGACACAGCATTGAGCTCTCAGTTTAAATATAAATGCATTACAGATAATATGGACCTTAGATTAATGGATAGATTTTACTCGGCTTATGACAGAACACACAAAGACTTTGATGCAACTTAACTTACATAACACATTATAACTTTGCTACAAGCACAGGAGCCTTTTGCTAATTCCCTCCACCCCCCCCCCCCCGAAATAAATCACAAATGGAGAAATACGTTCATCAGAGGCAATGGAGTACATGAAACAGGGATTTCACCAATAAGTACATACAGCTGACACACACCCAGTAAACTAACACAGTATAGGAATCTCAGAACCAATTCTGAGAGGTGGAGGTGGGGGAGGTGACTTTTTTTATTAGAGCAGACTCAAACCCCACACTAGCAGCAGTTAATTTACATGGAATAGGGATCTCAGAAGGGGTGGTGGTGAAGGAAACCTTCCTGGATTGCAGCAACATGCTGTAAACACTTAACTCAGCAGTAGTAAATTAAGATCTGGGAACCAACAGAGGGAGAGGTGGAGGAGACGTTCTTGGATTGCAGCAGACTCAAACTCACACCACCAGCAGCAAATTAACAAGAAATAGAGATCTCGGAACCAACGGAGGGGAGGGGGCAGGAAACTTTCCTTGATTGCTGCAGAAATGAACACCCAAGCAGCAGCAAATTAATACGCAAAGGGATCTCCGAGCAGGCACAGGACAGGAAGCAAAAGGAGGAGCCTGCTTTTCAGATTGGAGTGCTAATTGCTAGGTGCGACTGAGTCCTAAATAAAGGGGAAATGCACTCCAAGTGCAGAAATGGTCAGCCAGAAGAAACAGTGGGGTGGGGCCCCCTTAAGCATGGGGCCCAATGTGGGGGCATTGGTCACATTGGCTTAAGGCCAGGCCTGGTTTGAACCATAGTGCCTTCCATTGCTCCCTCACCTTGAAGAGCTTCCTTTCCTAGTCTTTGATGGTTAGTATGAAGTAAATTTCCATGTGACAGCAATGGAGGAATCTACCTCAATGGTGGGAAACACAATGATTGAAAATAAATTTATTTTCGTTTCAAATGATGCCTTAAAACATGAAATGTAGTAGATCAAGGTCAACCAAGCATGTGAGCTTGCTTATTTTTTATCTGTTTTTATTATAGAAGTAGCCCTTGAAGGGTCAGGGATAGAATTTGGGAGTCACACTGAATGAGTTCTGTGCAGAGGTTGATATCTTTCCCACCTGGTTTAACATGAGATAATATTTTTACTAGGCTATTGTGATGTAACAGTTCTTCCGTACGGCATTATGTTGCACTGTGTTCTTGGCTATCCCTGTATGTCATTTATTTTTCAGAAAGGTTTAAAGAAATAAATGCAGATTATACATACGTTGTGGTCTGTTCTTTTCTGCATGTGTTAAGGGAGAGCGTCTTGAATTGGATCAGTTGGCAGGAGCAGCCAGGGGTGGTGGAAACAGCAGCCAGTGAAGGCACCCAGGCTGGCTGAAGCTCAAGACGTAATTCTTGCCTTGTCCCTCTGTATTAGCCTCTTGCTTCCTGTAGCACTAGGTGTTCTCTGGAAACCCAATTAAAACAACTGTACCTTTCCCATCCCAATTACATTTTCGAGCACTTACAGATTAAGCAAATTGAATCATTTTGCTGCCTTGGGCAGCAAATGAAGTCCCTTCCAGCAAATTTATTATCATCCTAAAACGCAACTTGATTTATGTTAAAATATTAAAAGGCATCTTTATGATGGAAATAAACAGTTTCTGTCTCAGCTTTCTGTGGCTGCTGCGTGCCTTCTCTGAGGAATTAAGCAAAGGGAAGATTTATTGAGGAACTTGACTACAAATCTGAAATCAAAGTGACACTAGAACTTAAATCCTCCTTTCCACACTTCAAAGACCATGATGGAAAGGGGGCCATTGTTATAGTTGGAAGAGCTCTAAGGTTGTAGAAAAACTTCTTTGAGCTGATCACCTTGTGGATATTGTCAATGGTCACTTCGTTGTAATGTTTACACTGAGGCCTGTGGACGCATGCCGGAAGAGTATCGGAGATCAACATGGTACAGTGAGGCTACTCCAGGTTAGTCCTATAGAGTCTCCAGCTAATGCTAGACAAGTCGCTCATTCTCACTTTCCAGATTCCCAATTGTTCTCCCTACCTTGTAATTCTCCCCCCATGGATAAATGAGTGGAAATCAATTTTGTTTACTGTGCAAATGAGCTTCCTGGTTTCTCACTTTGTTTTGCTTTTTAAAAGGTGTTAAATGTGGTAGAAAGAGGAACATTGATTTAAATCAGGGGCGTCCAAACTTTTCATTATGAGGGCCACATTGTATATTTTATATATTTTCACGGGCTGAAAAATATCAGTTTGATGAATGCAGGGCCGGCTCCAGGAGCAGTGGGACCCAATGCAGGGCATTCCAATGGGGCCCCCCCTCCCCGCGTGCCCCCCCACTCATCAAGAAAACTGCTTTTGGTGCTGCACACAAAGCATGGTGTCTGGAAATAGCGGTGACATGATGATGCCACTGTCAACTACTTCCAGGAAGCCCATTTTGGGCCATTTGAAGGCAGAGACAGGTGGGAAGGCCCAAGGTAAAGCCGCTCTGCTCACTCCACTGAGTTGCAGCCCATAGAGATGCCAGCTCCAGCAGCAGGCAACATGCTCACTGTGCTGGTGCGGGGGCCCCCAAAGCACAGGATCCAATGTGATGACATTGGTCACATTGGCTTAAGGCAGGCCCTGGATGAATGAATGAAATTGAAACGAATGAATAAGATTTACTTGGATCTTTTTTGTACTCAGCATGATATTATTCAGAACAAAAAAAGAAATTTGACACTTACAACCAGGCCATGCTTAAACTGAAAAAATGATATATAATGCGTAAAAATGTCAAACATTAGCAAATGCTCTGACAAAAAAAACACAAGTTACTGTGGGCAAGATAAAATCTTGTGGTGGACCAGATGTGTTCCTTGGGCAACTACTTGAAGTCCCCTGGTATAAGCCATCAAAATGTGCTCAGAAATTTTGCAACCTATCTTCAGAGCCCAGTTGTCTGGCACTGGTTGAAAAGGTACTCATCCCACCTGGGTTAGAAAAACATAAGATAGGATTTCAGGCATTTCCTACTTTTTGGCAAGAACAACTATGTAGGACCTTTGTTATATTTTTTGAGATGATGGAGGAATAATATATAAATATGAATATGCTGCTTCTCCTCCTGCATGTGACTCAGAGCTCCAACACTGATGATCACTGACAAGAAATAACTCAGAGACTTCTTTAACAAAACTTCTGTATTATTGTAGTTAATCTTCTTTACATCTGTTTCAGCAACTTCAGCAAACTCTGTACATAGCTTCTATAAATCAATGTTCAGCTCTCATCCAAAAGACTTCTCTCAAGCACACACACTTCAAACTCACTCTGTAACTGACAGTTAAATACTTGACAGTTAAACCTCTAAACTCTCCAAACTAACTGGTAACTTGTATCCCTGGTCTTTATATATTCTCCAGTCATCACGATCACATGACCTTATCACCAGGCAAATTCTCCACTGTCTCTGGGCAAATTCACGTTACCATTTTAACTCTTATCTCTGGGCAGATCTCTATGTTGCCATTTACTCATATCACCGGGCAGGATCTCATGTTGCCATTCGGGCTCCATGTCTCCAGGCAGAAACCTACCATACAAGTCTGTAAATTTCCTCTGCCCCATTTCAATATCCTAACAACCTTGGGAAAAACTCATAGGATTCAAAGCAAACTGAGTTAAGGCTTGTTTTACACATGTGGCAGAACAATGAAGGGATAGAATGAATTGGATCACTTCAGACTGCAGGTCGGGAATGCTATTTTTTATTTTCTCATGAAAAGCATCCTGCAAGTTAAAAACACAACAGCAGGAAGCTCTGATAGTAAATACACCTTTTTTGTTTCCTTTTACATAAGGGGGCATTAAAAAGAAAAGAAATCTGATTCCCTCCAGCACTCTGAAATGATACCATTTACCACCTCAGGACACTGCCACCTTATTTTGCTGCATTTATAGACCAGGCTTTAAATTAAAATATGTGTAAATTTTACTTTTTAAGCTTGTTATATTGCCATTTTCCCACAGGGTCTGTTCCAAGACCCTAACTTAATAAGTTATTTCCCTCTCAAAGTGCCTACTGCACTCTTGAGGGGCCATTGTTAAGTTCAATGAGCTTAACAATGTAAGTCTCAGCTCTCTGAGAGTAAGTCTCAGCTCTCAGTAGGAGCTGAGAATAACTTCAAAGCCTTACAATTCCATTGCCTTCAAGCCTTACAATTCCATTGCCTTCATGTCACTCCTTCACTCAAATGCACAGAGCCAGGTGTTAACACGCTGCTATGGAAGACAGCTACCAAATGCAGTCACTGATTGACTTATCTCTCACCCACTTGGAGGTGATAAGCTCATTGTACAATGAATATAGTATTGTGAGCCCTAGTTTTGCCACAGCGAGTCCATCATAAAGTAATTTGATCACATTATGAGCCCATCATAAAGCGAGGACCTACTGTGCATAGACAGTGCCAGAACAGGAAATGTTGCTGACAGTTTGGGGGCAAGAGTTTTAGATGTATCTGCTATTACTGGGTGGTAGTTTTTTTTCTTTCTGTCCCCAGGGAGCCATATCCTCTGAGCAAGGGGAAAATCAACTCTCATTGTAGTTTGACAGAGTCTGAATGCAAAACAGCTTCTCTGCTAACCAACGGCTAGGTCTACTCTTCTCAAATTGGTGGGAGTTCCTTCTGATACATCAGTGAGATGTGGTGGTTCTGAGATGTGTAGAAGATGGAAAACATAGCCTTAGAAACACTGTTCCTAGTGTTATCTCAACACTTAGGAACAGAGAGGGGAGATCTGTGTGTACAGATACATGAGCAGGGTCGCTCAGGGTTAGTCCTTGCCAGGCTATCAAATTCGGTAACTCATCTAACTACATTTTGGAAGAAGACTGATCAATTCTGTTACTGAAATTTCCAGTGTTGGGAACAAGGAACTAAGATCGAATCACTACCACCCCGTTACTTGACTCGCCCACGAGTCATAGCGCACTACCACAGCAGCTTGACTCACGGGGGTTAATTCATTTTGACTCTGATTTCAGTCTTTTAAAGGGCTGCACTCTACTGGGGTGCCTCTTTGAAGGTGCCTGCAACTTCAGGGAGTCTCAGCAAGGCTTGCAGAGCCCCCGAGGTTGCAGTCGTCTTCAAAAAGGGACCCCCGAGCAGCAAACACCCCTTTAAACTGGTAGGCAGGCATGAACAGCAACATGTTCCCGCCAGTTTCAAGGGCTGCGATCTGATCAGGGGTCCCTCTTTGAAAAGGTCTATAATAGACCCAGACTCAAGTCAGTGGCCCCAAACTTGAATCACTGCCCGAGTCTTTGACATGTGAGACTTGAGTCTGGCATGCGTCAGCAAAAAGGTGAAGACTCATATCTCGAGCCCTTTTTTCCATCTCTGGAAATTTCAAGTAGGAAGTATCAAAAAGAAATTTCAAAGAGAAATTTCCATGGAAAGTATCAATAGAATGGACAGAATCAGTCCTCTGCCCCTGCACCGTTTTGAATAAAAATCACTTTTCTTTTGGTATGTTTGTTGGTATTACCTTCTAACACATGTGACTATTATCTGTCAAGTATGGCTCTAATTTTTATCTTGCAGGTGAGAAGGGAATTCTGTCACAGCTTTTAATTATGTGTTGCAGCTCTCACTCCGTATGCATTACTATTCATGTTCAAGGGTTGAAGTCAAAGGAGGTGTGAAATTAGCTTCATCCCTACATTTATTTATTCTCTTCCATCTCTGAGGATACCAGCTGTGACGATTTGGAATGTGGATGCTCCAGTAAGAACCTGAATGGCATCTCAAAGTCACTGAACGCAGCCTACTGACCAGACTCCAGATGGCAACAACTCTGTCACTTCTGTTCAGCAGGCGATCTGCAAATTCACACTCCCAATTAGCTGATCTGGGAGGGGAAAACACACCCTGGTTCATTTCTTATATCTAATAGATTTGGGAATCCTCCATGTACAATTTAGAGTGCGTTCTCATGATAACTTAATATGGGTTTGTCTGTGTTTAGTTTATCGTGCATAAGTACAACTTGTTGAACTACCCCCATTCCTTTATAATTCTAGCTAGGGGAAAAAGTACTTTGGGAATATTCTGTATTTTCATGCAGTGTTTTCGAGTCTCTGATGTTGTGGGGCTCATGCAGAGTAAAAATGGTAAAGGTTTCCCCACGACTGAAGGGTCTAGTCATGATCGACTGTAGGGGGTGGTGCTCATCTCCATTTCAAAGCCTGTAGAGCCGGCGTTTTGTCCGAGGATAAGCTTCCGGGGTCATGTGGCCAGCATGACTCTACGCCGTAGCGCACGTAACGCCGTTCCCTTCCCACCGAAGTCGTCCCTATTTATCTACTTGCATTTAGGTGCTTTCGAACTGCTAGGTTGGCAGGAGCTGGGACAAGCAACGGGAGCTCACTCCGTCACGCAGTCTTGAACTCCCAACCTTCCGGTCGGAAAGCCCAGCAGCGACGATTTAACCCGCTGCACCGCCACGTCCCCAAAAAGAGCCTTTTTAATGGGTTTTGCAAGGGCGAGCAAAGTGAAATTGAATTGTATTGGTGAATGGGAATAACCAGGGCTGGCTCAAAACTTCCTGAGGCATCATGCAGATGCTGCCCCCTTACCTGATGATGCCCCAGCCTCTGCTCCTCCCACTATCTTATGTTCTAGCTCAGAACTCTCATCCGCTCCACACTTTTGCTTCCTCTCTGCCTACCTCTCCCTTTTCTAAGTCAGGCAGTGGGAGACGAGGACAAGTGGAGACCAGCTGGTGGTGTGGGGCACCCAACCCTAGTTGCCTATCTGCTGAGATGACCATTCCAGTTGGCCTCTTGGATGGGCTGGCCCTGGAACTGACAACATGGTAAAGCCAAGACAGGCAGACCGTTGTATGCTAAAGTTCCTGTGAAGTTGGTATTCATTTTATGCTAAAGTTCCCAACAACTTACAAAGTAGAATTGTGAAGACAGCCACATATAACTCAAGATTGGCTGTGCTTTCTGCAGGAACCCCTTGCTTATGCCCAAACACTAATGCTATTCAGACACGTGTAGAGTTTGTGCTGTTATATCTGTACATGTGCTGGATGGAGCACAAATTATCTATTAACACCCGCATGAGCCATTTCTACATTTAGATCCCTGTTTTAACTCTCCAGGGGCCTATATCCAATTATCATGTCTTTTTCAATTAAAGACAGATGTGGGATTTATTCTAACAATGTCCAAGTTGTTTGAAAAAATGGAGACTATGATATTTAACTGCTCTGGCAACATCAGCTGTTACAGAGGCTAATATTTGTCAGCTTTTGCCACATATCTGACAAAACATAAAAGATGCAATAAATGTCTAAGGTAGGACTGTCATCAGTTTGAACAGCCTTGCAATCTTCCAACTGTTTTCCTTTGATTAGTATAGTAACAATATGGAATGCTTTCCATTATCACCTTCTCCAAGCTGCTGCTTCCATACCTTAGTTGTGACTAAGAACTATGGCAGTCTCCCTCACTAAGTGAAAAGAGGTGGGATGAAAGTTAATTATACAGTGCAGGTTAAAGTAGAAGATGGATGGCAGAAGATGGAGGGCAGTCCAGAATGTACTGCCAAAAGGTAGAAGGTACTCCTGGCCTAATGCCGTCTTTTACTTTATAACACCTGCTTCTCGGGTTCAGGAGCAAAATTATATAATATTTGGGTGGGTAATGGCAGCAAACTAGATCAAGGTCAGAGATGCTGCAATAATATCCATTGCAGACTTCTCAGCAGCAGAGCATATTCACAACTCTAAAATGTTTGCATTCCTGAAACCTCACTCCCACCCAGCACCACTTTCTGAATGAGAGTGTTGCTCCTGGTACCAGCTCCCCAACTTGCTGTTTGGGTTAATGGATAACTTTGATTATTCCAGTCTCATCTGGATAGATCTGTTGACAGTATTAGCAGCCCCAGTCAATTAAAGTGACCTGGGGTCTCCAAGGAAACAGTTCATATAGTCTTGGTGTATGTGGTCAGATACTCTGTTATAAACAAATGACACTTTCCCTGCTTAATGTGCCTGCAGAAACTGCCAAAAAGGTCACATCTCTAAATATGACAGCATTAGAATTAGCAAAGGATTGCCTTCCCAGTATTGTCTGCAGGACTGCTTCTGAATCTGTGGGTTGCGACTCACCATTGGGAAGCAAAACTGGGCCGTTCCCCCTTAAGGAAAGTGGCCTGGTTATGGGTATCCCAACAGTGATGCTGCAATCGTGGCCCCACTGGACACCCAGGGGCTGTAGTGGTTAGGATTGTGCCCTTAATTTTGTTTTCTCCTTTCACTTCAACATCACCTGCAAACTTCATTTGTATAGTATTCGGGTTTGTGAGCTTTGTTCATAAGTAGAAACCCAGGTGCAATCCTAACCAACTTTCCAGCAGTGGGGTAAGGACAGTGAAGTTTTGAGGTAAGTGTACAAACATTCCCTTACCTTGATGAGGCCTTTGTGACAACTATTCCACTGCAGAATGCAGAACATGCCCCATTGGCACAGCTCTGTCAGTGATGAAAAGTTGGTTAGGGTTGCGCCCCCACTTGCTCTGCTGGGCGTCATTACTTACTGTGTCCACTTTAGTCAAGCTGTTTCTTTGTTTCCATCATGCCATGTTCAGGCACATTCCATCAGCTTCCTTGTTGTACTTCCTCTCCCTCCTTTCCGCCTTTTTATATACTTCCTTTTCTTTTGGATTTTTAATGAGCTAATTAATTTGAATTTGTGCCTGCCTATTCTAAGCTCATGAGTAATTCAGTTGGTTGTCATAGCTGATTGCTCACTAATGCTACTGAAACAAAATCCAAGAAGTTCTGTGGTTTTCTGGAGGGGTGGTTATTCCCAAATGCCCCCGCTCTGCCTGGTCTCCTTCATTTGGGATTGTGGCAAGGATTTACTAGTTCCCTCCCCATGCAGCTGCTGATCTAATAAAAAAGAAAGGCAGAGAGGGGGAAGAAGCCCATGAGTGCCAACTACTAGGTACTTTTCTCCTTGGCCTGCAGCTATTCCTTCCCTGACACCAAAAGTTGGGAAAGAGATGGAGGATACATTGAGGTAATCTTCCACCACCTTGGGCTGCAACACCAGAGCAGGAGACATTGAGATATTACAACACAGCGTGTGCATCACCTCACTGCAGGGGCCCAAAAGCGTCACATTACTCCAGATGGGATACAAGCTCAAGATTCTTCCTATACCATACTAAGTTCATACCATCATAGCTACTCACTGTGAGCCTGTTCTGCCCAGTATAGGAGAAAGACCATCCCTGGGTGTCCAGTTACCATCCTTGCCAAGCATGCAGGGAACTTCCATCTTCCATAGTGTTGGTGTCACCTGGCAAGACAACAGTGGTGACAACACAGGCCTTGGCTCTACTATGGGTACCAGCTTCAATACCAAAAGTGACGCCCTTGAGAATGGTCCCAGTCCTGCTACCAATGGTTTCTCATTTCCCTCTGCTTCTGCCAGCATCAGCACCCCCAGCTCTGTTTTTTTTTCCCCCAGAATCAGTGGTAGAACCAGAGAGGGAGAGCTCATTGTCACTCCCCAGGGTCTGACAAAGGAAAATCCCCATCAATAAAGTTGCTAGCCATTTCCGAAGCTCTTATATCCAGTTTCTAACATTCTGGTGATGCAGCTTCTAAAAGAAAATACTGAAGATTTTAGAATATGGTCTCCACCTCAAGTCAGCTCGCTTGCTGAACTCCTTCCTAAGGTTTAATTTGCTGCCAGTTGTGCCTTCTGTCTGGCTGAGGAGAATGTACCTGTTTTCTCCCACCCTTTGGCCAAACCATTTTTAAGGAACTTTCCATCAGGCACCCTCTGACCAAGCTTTCAATACCATCATGAAGTTCATTGCAGATTTTAGCACAGCTTATGAGTAAACCCTTCAAACATCTGACCGTGATAGATCTACAACTGCTCACATTTAAGAGCAGTCAGGGCCAGCAAACGTTTGCCACCTTAACAAAATGGTGTTGAGACTGGACATTGCTGTTCTGCCTAAGATGGTCCCAGCATTGCACATACATCAAGATTTAACCCTACAAGTCTTTTTTTTCAACCCTCACTTGAAAAAAGGAAAGCTCTGCCTAAGTTGGGTGTTAAGCAAGGTCTTTTCTCCTCTTTCTTTGGGGCAGACAAGAGGCTCTTGCAAGGGCCAAAAATGTCTCAGCTTAGAAGCTTGTCCCCACATTACAAACACCTTGACTCAGTAGTCAGGCAAAAAAGAGCAATAAGTCTCATTGAGAGCCTACTACACTAGAGCAGTTTCATCTTTGATCATCTGTCTGAGAGGTGTCCCACTTCCAAAGCTCTGCAGGCCAGCAACCTAGCCAATATTGTGACTTTAATTGGGTATTATGCCCACAATGCAAGGTTGATAGTGTGCCTGATTTGGGCAAACAGTGCTGCAAAATGTCTTCTCATGATCCACTTACACTCACCTCCAGGGTAGGTTGCTAAAACTAGCTGGCCTTCATTACATATAATATGACAGCACAGACACTACAAAGGAGAGGTTGCTTACCTGAAGTGCTATTCTTCAGGCAGTCTTCTGCACAGATATAAGACTCATCTGACCATCCCCTTTGCAGGTCTGGTTTCTAAATCCTGCTACTGGCTCCAAGATTCAGAGTTCACTATCATATAGAGAAGTGGTTCTCAAACTGTCGGTCTGGGACCCAATATTTTGTGGTTCGCAAAATTGACAGGGCGGATGAGCTGTGTGCATCTAGGGTTATACAAGATGCTACTTGGGGTGTGTGGAGCACTGCTGGCCAGTCACCTTTATACCATACCCCCTTAGCATATATAAATCAAGCAGCAGCCTCTTGTCTAGGGCCTCTAAAAAGTTTGAGAACCACTGATAAAGCAAACTCAATATTGGAGGGGGATGATCCTCAAAGTAACTGACAGATTACTTGCACTTGAGGCATGCACCCATACATGCGGTCTACCCTTCTGAGAGCAGGGGTGGAACACTCAACAAAGCTCTGGAAGCTTCTGAGTTTGGCTCTGTGTACGCGCCATACGCCACTATGTGTGTCTGCACAGAAGCTCACTCTAAAATATCTAGTGACAGGTAAGCAGCCTGTCCTTTCTTACAACGAGAAAAAAATTGCTCCCTTGTCATAGGGGTGCCAGGGACCATTTAAACTTGTTTTAGGACCCAGCTCTACCCTGTGGGCCACTAGCTGTTCACCCGTCCTCTAGGGAACAAAGAAGAACGCTCCTCTAACTCTTACATGTTGTTCACTTAACTTCCACACCCTCAGGAACGAGAAGAATTTAATGTCTGATAGAGGAAGGGCAGATTCTCTTGAAATTTCTTCAGGGCTCTCTATTTGATCTCCTCTCAAGTATTGATCAGGGACCTGTGGTTCTCAGCGGTCAAGGAACTATTTCCAAGTCAACCAGCCTTTGGCTCAAATAGCATCTATATTCATGGTTAGGGAATTCTGCCTTTTTTTCAAGCACTGCTTTAATCAGTTTTTTGCATATGCAAATAGGCCATTAGTTCATTTAAGCAGCACAGTTGGTAGAAATTTCCATTTTTGAACAAGGTCAGCTGATATCGTCCAATTGTCCAGTGAGTTCGGATTAAAATGCAAATATTCATTCCCCCCCCCCCCCCGATATCCCTCCAATTAAAGTTAGCTTCAGGCAGTAGACTCCAAGGGGCTGAGAGAGATTGTCAGAGAGAAGTTATTGAAAGAACTACATATACTTGGCCCCTTGAAGTGCTTAGTTTGAGTTATTGTCCTCCAAGTAAACATTAGGAATGTGTCTTTAAAAGGAGTTTGCCTTTTATTTATCTTGTAATACTGAAGGGAGCACTTGGTTTCTTTCAGCTAACTGCCCTTTCCACCATGTTTACAAAGTTTGGGTCTGAACTCTAGAACATACTCAGGGCAAACACAAAATATCAGTTTACTATCATGGCATTCCCCATCTCCAATAACAATAATGGTAATACTAGCGATTTTTTTTTTCATACTGTATCTTTTCTTGCCTCTTACAGAAGTGCAGTTCCCAGGAGTTCCTAGAAAGGAGACTTGGTATTCAGGGCGAAATCCTAACCTGGATTTAGGCCAGCAAAGATTGGCCGGGACAAGAGACACCGTAAAGTGCATATGGACCACTCTCGGAATCAAAGAGGCCAACGTGTGCCATCCTCTCTTACTGCAAGAGTGGTCCAAATGCGCTTTAAGGTGGCCTTGTGCCAGCCAAACTTTGCTGGTTTAACTGTGCCGGCGTAACTCCAGGTTAGGATTGCGCCCTCACTCTCTGATCACAGCAGCAGATCTTAATTACCAGTCATAATGCCATCACACAGTACAATGGATGCTTGGAAATAGTTTAAAACAAAAACAAAGTCTTTTTTCTCCCTCTTTTAGTATTAATGTGTTGTTACATTGTACCATAATATCTTTAAAAGCATTGCAGATGCACCCACACCCACCCACCAGTATTGGTGAGAATGTAACTGGGCCCTGAAATGCTTCTTTGTCCTTATTGTTATATCACATTTGTCAGTAGATAGCACAGGACCATTTATCTGCTTTTTGAATGAGGGGTACGAATGACAGGATTAACAGAGCTGGAAGGGATCTATCAAATGTGGTGTGAAGACAGAGAGTCCTGGTACTGAGTACAAAATCATCCTTTTGCTCTTTTACTGGAGCAATTGCTGTCAATAGTAAGAGTGTGGAAGCTTGCAAACACCACAACCTTTCAAATACCACACAGCACGAAGAATCAAAGGCAGAGAGTTCTCAGCTTAATATACCTCAAGAATGCATACCTGTACATCCCAAGTGAAGGCTCAGGGCAGACTGACTTGCTAGATGGAAGGAATTCTCATTTCATCTGCACTCCTGTTACAAATGTTTATTAGCACCATGTCACCTAACTAAAGAACTCTTGGTGAATTAATTAACCAATTAACAGACTTAAAATGTCAATCAAATAAACCTACATTCTGAAGAAAACATACCGTACTTTGTTTTTAGAACAAAAAGCAGGCGTCTCTAAGAAGAGCATTTCTGCATATGCAGAAAGAGAGAAGAGAAGGGGTGCCTCTTCCAGGAGGGTGTCTGCCACCAACATTTTCTGGAAGTTCTTGTATTGAAAATAATTAACCATTATTTTTTAACATGGTTATCCCTAATTTGTAGATCTTCCACTAAGAATGCCCAGAATACACCCATCACTTGCCTCCTTTGCAACATGTGAATCACTGCAGAGAACCACAAAGTCTCTGGCCAAGTGACTAACTGTGGGTGAACAGGTTGCTGTGGCCAAACAGCTTGTTTGTCTCTTTCCAGCACAGGGCAGGGAGGTGAGGTGAGGTGAGGTGTGAAGCAACAGCAGTACAGTGCTGACCAGCCTCTGTGTACCAAACGCTTTCCCTCTCCGTGTCCTGGAAACAAAGGCAGGGGAGGAAAAGGTTGACTCCCTCTGGAGAAGCATAAAGAGATGATCCTGCGCTGAGTGGGAGGGTGAAGAATCTTGCTAACCTGCTTGCATCAGACCTGCTAACCAGGCAGAGCCAGTCTAGAAATGGAGGAGAATCCCTCCTCTTAGGGCGCAATCCTAACCTGGAGTTAGGCCGGCACAGTTAGGCCAGCACAAGGGACACCATAAAGTGCGTTTGGACCACTCTCGGAGTCAGAGAGGATGGTGCATGTCTTTGTGCTGGCCTTTCTGACCCTGAAAGTGGTCCACACATACTTTATGGTGTCCCTGGTGCTGGCCAGACTTACTGTGCCGGCCTAACTCCAGGTTAGGATTGCACCCTCATTCATATATAGAGGACATGCTCATTCTTTCTAAATCTGATCCTGATCCTGATCCTGTCTGGGCCAGCACCACTGTCATTGGCTCAACACTGTCTACAGGTGTTGCAAATGTGCTATAAAACGCGCTTGCCCCACCATTGGAAGCCCTGCCACCGACACTGGGCCAGTGCCAGTCAGTGCTGGGCCCAGCACCAGATGGAAGAGGATGCACCACCGTCTGTTGATAAGTGCTCCCACCAAGCAGTAGAGGGAAGGGGGAAGGTGGGACTGGGCGGGAGGAGAAGAGGAATGGGCGGAGGCCACCTCTGGAACCTGTGCCCCTCTTTGAGCCATGGAGTCCGACATGGTGCTGCTCTGCTCACTGCCAGCAAAATAGCGGAGTAGCAGTTAGCAGAGTAGCCCCATTGCGGAGCCGGCATTCCTCGGGGGAAGGGGACCCCGGTAGCAGCCATGGCTCCCAAGGGAACCAGCAGTACGGGAGCACAGGAACGTCTTCCTTTCTAGCATTTTACCTCTTGTGTTTGGTACCCTCTTGTCCTCAACTATACTGCAGGGCGCAATCCTAACTTGGAGTTAGGCCAGCACAGTTTTGCTGGCACAAGAGCCACCATAAGAGTTTGGACCACTCTTGGAGTCAGAGAGGCCAGCACACAGACGTGCGCTATCCCCCGACTCCAAGGGTGGTCCAAATGCGCTTTACAGTGGCCTTTGGGCTGGCCAAACTTTGCTGGCCTAACTGTGCCAGCCTAAATCCAGGTTAGGATGGCATCCTCACTCAAATCAATGGCTACCCTCTTTCTACAGTGCTTGGGGTTCTTCCATTGTAGCTGGTTTCCAATCCATGTGTTCATGCCCTCAAATCAGTACGTCCTTGGACAGCCTATCACTAAACTTGCGTTTTCTGTAGCCACAGGACGGTTATATAAAAGGTCGTATCACAAGCTAGGAGTTTCATTTTCCAGGAAACATTCAGTGCAGTGGGTGTGTGGGATAACTTATCATTATTATTATTATTATTTTTGTTTCATCCCTGTTAATGAACAGTTGCAAAGACCAAGGAGATAGTAGGTTCATTTTCTCAGGAACAGGATTCTCAGTCAAATAAATTTTGGAATGGGTTTATGAATCATCCTTGGGGTCAATGACAAATAAATAGCAATGATTACAGATTTTAGAGGCTTGGAACCAATATGAAAAAGAAAAACTATTTTCAGGAAACAAACGGTTGGCAATATCAATGCTTACTGCTTTTAACCTTTTGGTTGGATGGGTTCTAATATAGCAATGCTACTGTTCTAGTCCTGTCCTAGATTGCTCTTTTCTGGATAATACACACAGAACCTATTCTACTTGCATGTAGCCACTCTGGCTTCATAGAATAACAGGGCTGAAATACCTGTATTCATCAATGCCAGTGGCATAGCTAAGGCATCCGCTACCCAGCCCCCCAACGACAACATCAAGTTTAAAGATAGATAGATAGATAATTTTCTGATTAATCGGCCATAACGTTTGATAGAATACAGATATTCCAAAAGGGGTTGTTTCATTGCATTCAGCATTAAGTTACCTGTCCTGTGATATATAACATGATGGTACTATTCATACATACCAAGGTTTTTACAATTTTGGCCCATACTGTCAAGCTCAACTTGTTCCCTCCCCCGTCCGCAAAAAGCTTGTTGCCCAGTGCAATTGCAACCACTTGCACCTACTTAGCTATGCCACTGATCCACGCCATCTAGTTCGATCCCCTGCACAGAGCCAAATACAAAATGTTCAAATATAATTCATATCCATACTTGCGTAAGAAAACAAAGGGACTCCTGGGGAGCAAATATTGGGGGAGTGGCTTTTTGAAAGGGGGAGGGAGGGAGATTGGTTGGTGCTGAGACAGAGCCATGCATGGCAGTTGGAAACTTTCACCACTTTAAAGTTTGCCACTTTAACCAAGCAAAGCTATATTTGGTATTGAGAAGAAGTTTGCTCCCCCACTCCAAGCCATTGCTAGAGATGCTGCAAAACTATAGTTTGGGTTTCTGTCTGGCTTCAACCACAAATCCCCAGTGCCTATCCTGCTGAAGCACAAGTGGCACTTCGTCACTTCTTTGATTGTTTCTGGATGTTACGCTGACAGCACATAATAGTTAAGGGTTGTCTTTGTTTTTATGACCCTTTTAGGGGCGCAATCCTACACAGCGCTGGAATGGCACGGCTGGCCAGCGCCATATCAAACGCTGGGTGGGGGGAGGCTGGAGCCTCCCGCAGCAAGGGAGCATGGTTAGGGGAGGCTTCAGCCTCCTCTATGTGCTCCTCGGATCTGCTCCTGCTAAATAGTGGGCGCTGATCCGAGGAGACTGCGCGGCCTGAATCGGGGCTGCACGGCCTCCCAAATGGCCTTAGGATGCGGCCGTATGGCCACTTCTCCCTCCCTCACCCAATCCCTGTGCCGCCTGCTTTTGGCTGACGCAGGAGAGGATCACCATCAGCGCTCTCAGGCCGACGCTACTCCTAGCATCGGCCTGACAGCTCGAGCGCTGGCGCAGGGGTGGCAATAGGCGCCCCCATGTCGGCATTCCGCCCCTTCCGTCGGCGCTATGACGTAGCGTCGACACAAGGGGCGCAATAGGATTGCGCTGTAGGACATGTTTGCCTTTTGGCATGTGCTGTTGACAATTGGGCTGAAGGATAGAATGGGCTGTGCTTCCATCACCTGTTGAAGAGCCATATAGTGACTGCCTTGCACTCACGCAAGAGAATGGGGTGGTGGGATTGGGTGTCCTAGAGGGCAATTCTAGGCATATCTACTCAGAAGTAAGGCCTGTTGTGTTCAGTGAGCCTTACTTCCAGAAACAAAGTGAGACTGTATGGGATTGTAGCCCTAGTGAAGTAATGCCTCCGCCTTGGAATGCGCCCCTAAGTGTCAACCATCTGCAGATTGCTTGCTTCTGCTCCTTCTCAGCCTGTGTTTTTATAATAAAGACAGCATGTCTTCACTCCTCTCACTTCTTCCTGCAGAGGAAACAGACCCTGGGCCTGTCAAGACTGCTCCGAACCTCCCCACTGCTCAGGAAAGGGCTGTGTGAGAGACAGCAGGATACAGTTTCTTTTCCCTGAAGTGACTGAGGAGCCTTGAAGTTCGTTTCAGACTAGTCCTGCATCCCACTGGTGCTGATGCCAAGGAGCCGAGTTCTCCAACCTCTGTATTTAAGACATTGTGCCTCAACCAATGCCTGCCTTTTCTTAAGGGAGCCCTGAGAGGAGGGGAAGAATTCCACATGCAGACCCAACAGGCTGTGTCTGGAGCATCGGAGAGAAAAGCCCATCTTGTACGAGATCCTCCATCAATGCATGCAGCTCATTTCCTAACTAGCGGCAGCTGTCTTTTTTTAAAGTCTGCCCTTTTCCATTTGCGCTGTGCTGTATTTTAGGGCTTAATTAGAGTGTGAGGAAAGTTGCTTGAAACACTTTTTCAGCGTGTCTAATGCAGCAGACTAGGCAGAGAGAGCGGCTGCTGCCTCTGTTGCAGGAGAGCCGTGACTGCCTTTCTTGTGCTCCCCTGGAAGAGAATGGGTGAGGCGGCAGCGTTTATCATGTTCACTGGGGCTCCGGTTTTTGTTCTTCCGAGACGCATCTGCCTGGCTGTTTGACTTTGGGAAAGTCACTTGCCCTCTTCACGCCATCTGTGAGGTGTCGGATAATAATACCTCCCGTGCAGGAGTGCTGAGAGGCTTAATTAATGTTTGCAAAGCGTGGCACGAGCATCTTTTTGGGAAGCTCTATAGAAGGACAACAAATGATTGTCAATGAAGAGACTGCATATGTCATGATGTCCCAACGCTCTGTGGTTAAGATTGGCATGCTGGAGCGCATCACCCCGTGAGCGTAGCATAAAACCGGAACTGGAACTCACAGTGTGAACTGCTCCCACAACAGGTTGAGGACTATAATGGGAGATTTGTTCTAGAAGGTCTGAGTCCCTGTTTACTCTAAGAAACATCAGGAAAAAAAGATTTGGCAGTGATGGGATAAGGGAAGGGTGGATTGGGTGCATTGGGTCTGGGAAATAGATGGGTTTGGCAGTGGCAGCCAAATCCTAGCCCTCTTCCCAGACCAGATCCCGTGGCACAGGTCCATGCAGACCTGGCTTGGGATAAAATATTCCCTTACCTGTAGGAAACATCCTCAACTTTCCCACCTCCTGCAGGATATAGCGGTAGCCATTTTGGCACTGCAGCATCAGCAGGGGGGAAAGAATAGGACTGGTTTTTTAGGGAAAGCAAATCATAACACATTTTTCTGACATTTATTTAGGAACTCACTTATGTTACTCAAATATGCATAGCAAGGGTAAGGGCTAAGATTTAATATGGGATAAATTCAGGGCATGTGAATCTGGCTAGCTACACCTGATTGGACAGCTTGTGACTGTTGTTGTTGCATCGCAGTTGACTCAAGGTGCAGGCGCAGTCTAGCCTCGTGATGGAAACATGACATTTCAGTAGCAGTATCCTTATGGATCCCAAATCATTCTAGGTTCACACCAGTTATTAACAGGAGGCGTCGACAGAGAGATAACTCCTATTTTAACATTGTTACAGAAATGTGTTATCCTATAGGGTAGGACAGTCCTTTTGAGGACAAGGGGAGCCTGCCCTGGATGTGGAAGCGATTAGCTGTGGCATTGCACTTCGGTTCAAAAGCAATGTGTTTTCCATGCAGAACATGATGCCTAACAAAGCTGAAGCAGTTCTATTTTTATAACATGCACAATATAATTCTTTTTCTTACTTTTTTCCTTTCCATGTATCTGTGGGGAAGAATGAATCTGGGGAGGTGATGGGGAACAGAGAGAAAAAGGGCAGAAGAAAGAAGAAGAATGGTGATTAGGTATGCAGCTAGACTTGAAAATAAAAAATTGTTTCTGTGTTGCAGTTTGGATTTTGTAGGTGTGTTCCAAGTCTGAAAAGACTGAAGACTACTGCCCTAGATTAAATGAAAGATATCTGAGATCCTTGTGTGCAAGTGTAAATTGATCTTCAATATGTTTGATCCATAAACATACAGATATTTCCCAGCTCTTTATTCTGAAGAATGCTGATATCATTGTGATATTGAAAAAGATTGCAAAGGTGCTATGTCCAATAGTATATTGTAAACTGGATTTCCAAATTAGGAGGCGTAATGTAAAAGTAAGCACAAGAAAGAGATCCCCAGAGAATAATCTAGAAGAGATTCCCTCGCCCCTCACTCCCATCTCTCTTCCTTCTTCATTACTTTCTTAGCCAGGACAGAAAATTGCCTGTTCCTTATCAATGCTAAGGTCACCTGCCCCCAATCTGTCAGTGTGTCAAGCCTGGCCAATCAGAGGCTCCTAGCAGGGCTGACAAAATGATGCAAGAGAATGTTGGCTGATTGCGAGCACTGCAGGGTGTATACAGGGCATTCATCTAGAACAGAGCATTGCCATGGTTGAGTTGATAGAGGCATTGGCTTGTGTGTGAATATATTTGCAGGAGGGAGAGAGGTGCTGGCTTCATCTCTTGCCTCCGAGTTCTGGAGTCTGGCTGATTGGGATAGAATTTAGCACAGCAGATAGCAGAGGACTTTTTGAAGTTAAATTGACTGTGTGTGCCCTGAACTATCACCCATTGAGGGAGAAGAGTATTTCTCCATATCCATTATCATTCCGCAATACTATTTAAACTTACATTTTTAATGTAACCCTTTAGATGCTTAAAGCACTGGTTTCTGAGTACAGGGCCATGATATATGTATATGACACAAGAAGCTTCTGTGCAAAAAGACATGTTGCATATACCAATTCTTCTAGTTCCTTTAGCAGTTCTGTTTTTAATAGAAACAGCGGGGTCTTGAAGGTCACAGTTGAGCTCAACTCCTAACAATGAGAGAGTGTAATCTCAGACCTGATTGGACTTGTTTCTGGATATTAGAAAGATGCATGTCTTGAGCGTTTTGGGGTTTGTTTGTTTGTTTGCCCTTTCCTATTCACATCTTTGCAGGTAGGGAAAATAACATCTATAGCAAACCAGGAGATCTCTCCCAAGCAGTGTCTTAAATGCAGTTATAGAAGGTGTATCTGCTCCCCAAGGAATAATCCTGTTCTTTTAAAGATATCGCTCACAAAGCTTATTCTGCATTCAGCCCATCCATGATTGCCAGATAAGAGGTACGAGTGGAAAAAGAGAGCGTCTCCCAGGGTCTAACTTGTGTTTTGAAATATGTAGCTGGAAAAGAAGACAGGTGTGTGTTACTCCTGGGTGGTTGCAGGTAATGCAGAGATGGGTGAGGTGGAGTACCAATAGGTCCCTTCTCCTGTGCTGTGTTAATGATGGTGCTTGTAGATGGGTAGGTCTTTTAGTTCATGTCCAAATGATGCCATACTGCCTTACAGTTTGCTAACAGTTTACTTTTGCTGGGGCACTTGCAATTCCAAGTTCCTGTACCACATCTATTTTTTTCCTCTCAAAAGCAACTTCCTAACAGGTTTGTAGCAGGTCCTGTACTGCCCATAAACTCATGAAAAGGAAGGTAATTGACATCTTCTACAACTGAACATATCATTAATATGGCTATTAAATTATGTGATGCACATGGGTATGTTTGGGGGTAACTGGTGTAATGAGGGTATATAGCATGTTAGAACAGGATCAGAAAGTCAAAGTTCCAAATCCCATGCTGGCTGCTAACTCGTGCATTTGAGTAATGTATTCTGGTTTCAGACTGAGGGCGCAATCCTAACCTGGAATTAGGCCAGCACAGTTAGGGCAGCAAAGTTTGGCCAGCACAAGGAACACCATAAAGTATGTTTGGACCACTCTCAGAGTCTGAGAGGCCAACACACAGATGTGTGCCATCCTCCCTGACTCCGAGAGTGGTCCAAACACGCTTTATGGTGGACCTTGTGCCAGCCAAACTTTGTTGCCCTAACTGTGCCGGCCTAACTGCAGGTTAGGATTGTGCTCTGAGTCTTGTAGAATCAGAATTTGAGGATTGCAGTGCAGTAAGTAAGGAAGGGCAAACCTCTTCTTAGTTGTGTGTGAAAGTAGGAAGGAGCTGCACAGATCCCTGTTAATGGATTTCCTATTAGCATCTAATTCTTGCTGGCAGTCAGATAGATCCCAATTTGGCTGCCTAGTTATTTACGCAGGAAACACATTACTGAAAACCAGAGGGTAGGTTAAAAAAAAAAAGGTTCCAGGTGGGGACGTGGTCATGGGGAAGGGAGCAGTGACCCTTGGGTTGTCTCTGTAATTGCTCCATCAAGGGATGAGCTGCTGAGAATTGCTCTGTTTTGAATGTCAATGCGTGCTCTCTAAAGTGAGCAAAACCGGTACCTGCATTGTGGCAAGCGTTTGTTTCCAGCATCCCATTTCTTTAATTTGATTGTGATGAATGCCTCTGGCCTGGTTTCATTTTTCAAATGCACTGTTCTTCCTGCATTCTTTGTGACGGACCAGTTTATAATAATTGAGGTTATGAGACATTTTTTCCCCTACCATCTTCTCCAGCTGCAGGGTGGGGGCGGAAGAGACGGGTGCTGCAGCAACTTGTGTGCTATTGGCTGTGCTGAAGACCACTCCTCAGATCCATCTATTTCACTCAACCACTTAAAGTAAAAATTGCCTTCATTTGTTTTCTGCAGGGTTTATAGTGAGACTGGCTGTTTTGCTTCAGGGCTCTTTGGAGAGATCTTCCAGCACAATTGAACTGGATAGAAATCCATAGTCATTTGCAGATTCAGATCAGCAACAGATTCAAATAGCAAACCTAAAATCTGCTGGAGCACACAGTAGTAGTATAAGCTTGGTTGAAAGCAAGTGTAGGGGGAAAAAACTCCTTTGTTCTAATTGTTGGTTCACTTCCCTGCTGGCACACAAGGAAAGGTCTTTGTTCTGCACTTCATATTCCTGCCCCACATCAACCCCTGGATTGAGCCTGCTCCCACCAGCCCCCAGATTGCCCCCTCACCATCCAGCTCATGCCCCCTGCTGCCACCCCCATATTGTACCTCCCTCCTCCTATTTGTACCCTTGGATCACTCCTTCCCACTTCCAGATAACCCCCTGCTCTCTCCAGCCTCTGATCACCCTCTCCCGCAATGGTAAATTCCAGAGAAGTAGCATTGTAAGAGCCCACTCCTGTCCAACTTTCCAGTGCTG
Organism: Lerista edwardsae; assembly: GCA_029204185.1. Classification (NCBI taxonomy): domain Eukaryota; kingdom Metazoa; phylum Chordata; class Lepidosauria; order Squamata; family Scincidae; genus Lerista; species Lerista edwardsae. The sequence continues at coordinate 3,363,537 of JAJKFI010000048.1, forward strand.
ATGTAGCCGTGCCAACAGGATATGCACTGCATGTTACAGTGAGGGTGCAGTCACCCTCCACAAGGTAAGGGAATATTTGTTCCCTTACCTTGAGGAGGCATTGTGGCTACACCAGCACTGGAAAATTGGATAGGACCGGGCCCTAAGTCTGCTATCCTGTACACATTTAATTTGTTGGATCTTCTGAATAGGCATGCATAGGATTGCATGGTTAGCCTCTTGTAACAAAAAGTCTTTCGGTTCCTTAAAAGCAGTATATTGTGCTGTTAAGCTTTGGAACACTAGCGTTCTTAAAAATATTTCAAGATTCAGTGCAATTGCATAGATGACTGATGACTGAAGGTGTAAGGAAAATAAGTCATCTTTTCTCTTGGAGAGATGGAAAAAATGGAGGCACAGAGACGTAAAGTGTGAAGGGGCGAATGAGACAGTGCTTGTTACAATGCCCTGGATATTGTGGGTGTGCTGCTTCCTGAACCACTGGCAGGGGGGGAGGCGGTGCCCAGGTTGCAGCACCTCCTATGTGATCTGGGACTTGCCCTACCACAGCAGGAAGGAATGGCACTGCCACAGATCCACATTGCCAGGGTAAGACACCTTGAGTGTAAATTCATGCGCTTTTGCTTCAGGGTCTGTTTAAACCAACTAGATGTGTATCTACTCTATAAGGTAAAAGGTAAAGGTTTCCCCACGACCGAATGATCTAGTCACGACTGACTGTAGGGGGCGGTGCTCATCTCCGTTTCTAAGCCTGTAGAGCCGGCGTTTTGTCCTCGGACAAGCTTCCGTGGTCATGTGGCCGGCATGACTCTACGCCGTAGCGCACGGAACGCCGTTCCCTTCCCACCGAAGTGGTCCCTATTTATCTACTTGCATTTTTAGGTGCTTTCGAACTGCTAGGTTGGCAGGAGCTGGGACAAGCAACGGGAGCTCACTCCATGGCGCAGTCTTGAACTCCCAACCTTCCGGTCGGAAAGCCCAGCAGCAGCAGTTTAACCCACTGCGCCACCATGTCCCTAATCGTCATGGGACTGGTTTGGATAATATTTTTCCTCCTAAACCTTGAGAATTCTGCTGGTGATCTCTGGGCCCTCTCACAGACCACTAGTTTTCCGGGCTTCCTGTGAAGAGAAAATGCAGCCCTTGGTACATATATGCTAAATAACAGCCACAAGGGCATGAGGTGCTGTTCCTGTGGCTATGCATCTTGGGCAGTTGCAGCCGCTCAATTGTACCCTGGCTTGTTCTTTGTGTGTGGGATTGCTTCAGTCCTAGGAAAAATGCTTCCTTTGATTTGCCAAATGGTGCACTGGAAAAGAAGGAAGTGCAAATGGACTCCTGCTTTTGACGCTCACATGTGCCTAGATGAAAATAATCATTATCGCACACTGGCAAAGACAGAAGGAATGTGAAATGACTTTCTGCTCCAGCTTCAATTAGCATATAAATAAGAAATACAGATGAGCCCAGCCCCAGTGTTTTTGTTCTCACTCTTGCTGCCACAGTGGGCTGATTGTGTTTCGAAAGGCAAAGTCAGCTACTGTATTTACGCCCAGCCCATCTGGGAGGAGACTGTGTGCTGAAAAGGGCCATTCTACCTGCCCTAATGCACATCCACTGAGCGGCAGCTAGGGGCAGCAGTGCATTGCCATCCAAAGTGTTCGGGCAATCAATCCTCCACTCTGGGCTAATGCCCAGGAATTAGATACTGTCCTCTTTTGCAGTGCGCCTGCTGATATGAAAAAGCCATGTCATGCTGGGTATGGTCACACACACTCTGAGTTCATACCAGCAGAGCTGATGGCAAAATTGGACCTGTGCATTTGCAAACTGAGCTCAGAAGCACGATAAATAAAACATGTTAAAAAGAGGGGAAAAAACCACAAATATTTGGGCACGAAGAATGAAGCCAAACAAATGCTATTGACTGACTGACTGATTGATGACAGGAGCACAGCTCCTTTGAGAAGGGCAATTAAGAAAGAAATGGCACACTTGCTTTATACTATCATCCTGAGAGGTCAGCTTCTGGCTATCTGTGTTTAGGGAGAACTACATGGCTTGCACATTATTTGTTTTCTTGCCCCATTAGTAATGGGCCATTACTTTTGGGTCAGAAGAAAATACAGGATAAATAAACTTAAATAAACACCCCACAATCACTGTTTTTGTTGTCCGGGTTTTGTGCAATGGTACCATGACACCTGAAACTGGCGATGGGTTAGTCCGAATGCACAACCACAGTTCTGTGCCAGCTGTATTCAGGCAATGTGCATGTGGCAAAATGACAGCTGAGATAGGTGGGGATATGTGATTTTTGCAAAAAACTTGGATTCATCAACTATGCACCCCAGTTGCTGTTTTATTGCATGCTCAATAATTTTTGAATTACAAAATTGCCCCCTTGGTATCTCTGAATTTGGCTTATCTGTAGCCGATTTCACCAGAGCAAAAAAAACAAAACTAAAAGAAAGCACCCCAAAGGAAAATCTTTCCAGCTTTTGAAACACTGGTAAATAGATAGAAATATCAAACTATCAGCTCAGCCAATCCACCCCCTGCCAGGTCAGGATTGAATCTGTGATGGAAGATGCATTAGGAAGCACTTCAGTCAAGCAAGTACTTAACTTTAAGCGCATGATTGGGGCTCTTGTCATCTAGAGGATTTAAGCATGTGTTTAAGTGCTTTGCAGTATCAGAGCGAGGGAGTCTCATGCCTGCAGCATGCATGTGGGTGTTAATACTGGATCAAGGCTTCCAGTACTGAGTCGATACTTCCTTTCACTGTAGTAACTATCAGTGCCACCTCCTAACTTGCTGAGTCACCTGCTCTAGAACACAATGACCTCCTATGACTTTTAAAATCAGGATGATGGTGTTATTTGTCTCCTTCATTTATTAAGCCTCATCTGCTCTACTCTCTGTGCAATGCTCTAGATTGAAGGTGGCATACAAGCAATTAAAACAAAATTGTGGTGATAAATAAATAACAATTAAGTCATCAGGCTGTGAAGCAAAATGTTGCAAGGACGTTGGAAGCTCCCTTTGTGATATTCCAGAGGAGGAAATGAAGGAGTTGTTTATTTGCGGAGATGAAATTCTGTTCTGAACAGCGAGTGCAAGGAGTAACAGACCGCCCAAGATTTTCTAGTGCTGGATTCCTCACTGTTCTCATGCAGATTCTTCTGTTAATATGCAGTATCACAAATAATAGCAAACAGTAGGAAAGCTTACATTCGATACCAGTTTTGGACTCACTGATCTGAACTTAGTGTTTTTTACACCATATTCGTCCTTTTCATTTAGACACCCTTTTTGAACTGAGTGCTTCATTCTTTCCTTTCACCATTCATCACTTTTCCTTGTCTCTTCCATCTTTATCACAGCCTTGATTGATAGGTCACTTATAGTGCTTTCAGGTTTGTGTGTGTGTGGGGGGGGTGTACTAAGTGCTATTTGGACTAGCAGGATCACTGGAGATTGCACAATCCAATGAGCAACTGAGAGTTCAATCCTCTGCAAGTCTACTCAGACGTAAGTCCCACTGTATTCAATAGGACCACCTACTCCCAGGAAATTGTTCACAGACTTGTAGCCTGTTACTCTTAGCAAAACCTTGGCCTTTATAGTACCTCTGTGCTCAGGAACCAATTGTCTTCCTAGTGATGGTAAAAGCTGCTGCCTGAGCCAGACTTCCTTAGTCCTCCTTAGAGACGGAAGAATCATTGCTGAGGAATAGCAGCTTATGCAGCTGACGCAGATCCAGGGAGCCCCATTAAGATGGCTGGGGCTTTATTCAGGGTAAAGGGAAAAATATCCCCTTTTAAGTGTAGGATTGAGCTGCCCATTGTATTGTGTGGATAGTTAATACAATCAAATTCATTTAAATACTGTATATAAGATTCCCTTGTTTGGTTTCTATTGTTCGGCAGGAATTTCCCTGCCATATATGCAAACACACACACGCACACACGCACCCAGTGTACCCTTAAGAACATGCTGGGTATGGTCAAAGGCCCATCCAGTCCAGCTTCCTGTATCTCACAGTGGCCCACCAGCTGCCTAAGGGAATTCAGTAGACAACAAGATGCTTGCATCCTGTGGCCACGCCCTTGCACCTGGCATTCTGAAGTAGCCTACTATTAATGTAAGGAGGTTGCACCACCCATCATAGCATATAGCCCATGATGGACTTTTCCTCCAGAAATCTGTCCAGTCCCCTTTTAAAGGCATCTAGGTCAGATGCCATCACCACCTCATGTGGCAAGGAGTTCCATAGCTTAATTACCCGCTGGGTAAAAAAGTACTTCCTTTTATCTGTTTTAACTCTCCCAACACTCAACTTCAGTGGATGTCCCTCGTTCTGGTATTGTGAGAGAGGGAAAAGAACATCCCATTCATGATTTTGTATGTCTCAATCATGCCCCCCCTCAGGCACCTTTTTTCCAGACTGAAGAGCCCCAAACGCTGCAGTCTTTCTTCATAAGGGTGGTGCCCCAGCCCCATAATCATTTTTGTTGCTCTCTTCTGCACCTTTTCCAGCTCCACTATGTCCTTTTTGAGATATGGTGACCAGAACTGTATGCAATACTCTAGACTCTCTCCCCCAACTTGGAGAGATCCTTCTGGAGCGCTTCACAATCCCTTCTGGTTTTCACCACCCGGAAAAGTTTAGTGTCATCCGCAAACTTGGCCACCTTGCTGCTTATGCCAGCCTCCAGGTCATTTATGAACAAGCTGAAAAGCACCGGCCCCAAGACAGATCCCTGGGGCACTCCGTTTTCCACCTCTCTCCATTGTGAGAATTTCCCATTGACCCCCACTCTGTTTCCTGGCCCTCAACCAATGAAGACTGTTCACCCTTAGACTGTTCACCATAAGGTTTCTACCTACGGGCCAACTTGCCACAAGTTTCATTGCCTGTTCCACACCTCACACTTTCCTGTTATGTATAGTTCTTTGTTACCAGGACTGGGACTTTTGTAGTATTTTCTGTTTTGACATCAGAAAAATTGGATCCTTTTTCATTTGGCAAGGCCTATAGGAGGGGAAAGTGTGTGTTTTCTTTTTTTTGGTAATGATTTTATTTTTCTGTGATAGAATGATAGATGGGAGCCCACACCAAAAATATAGGGGACATTTGAGAAAGTGATTTCCCCAGCTGAATAATTTTCAATTTTCCAGCACATGTTGTTAGTATAGCACATACAAAGATTATGGGAATGAAGTGCAGTGCTGTGGCATTGTTACCAGGCAGGGTTTTCTGAAAACAGGACTATGTTAAATGGTTCCTTTCATTAAGCAAGATGCTATTATTCTGACCCACTTTGCCCTTTAGGATTGATAGCTTTGCTGTTCAAGGTTTCCTAGGAATTGTTAGGCAGTAAAAATAGGCATTTCCTGTTGTAGACGTGGTTGTGGAATATCTCCTGGTTGAAATCAACCTGGGTTCAATACTGAAGTCTTTTAGGGCCCAGTCCTATTGGGCTTCATGCCGCTCATGCCGTCAACGCATAACAGTACCATAAGTCACTAAGGCTGGCTAGCCTCACAGCACCAGCCCTGACACCGGCCAGCTGGTGCTGCACTGGCAGCGGTGAGTGCCAGCTTTGTGATTTTTCAGGGTGGGGGAAGGCGGGGGAAGGCAGGGAAGGGTGGAACTGGGCAGGGGGAAGGCAACCTGAGGGGAGGACCAGGCCTGGGTGGGGGGTGGACTCTGCTGCCAAATCCTATGCCCCTCCTGAGCCTGTCAGCCCGACATGGACCTCCTTGGCTCTGCTCCTTCGGCTCTGTGCCCTTTGCCTGAATTAACTACATTTAATAGCAAATAATACATATCATATAAATATTTTAAGGATAGCTGTTCGTTATTGTCACACGAACTGTATACCACTGTGTGGTCAGCCTCTGGAGGCTAACATACAGAGCTAAGTTGGCATGTTGCCTCATTATAAAATTCCGTTAGAAGGTGTTCAGAGGATGCCTTGTCAGATTAAATAAGGACCCTCTCAGGTAGTGGTTCTCAAACATTTTAGTACTGGGACCCACTTTTTAGAATTGCACTCATGTCGGGACCCACCGGAAGTGATGTCATTAACCTGGAAGTGATGTCATAGCCAGAAGTGACATCTTCAAGCAAGAAGTGCTGGAATTGTGACGTAATAAAATGACAGTCCTGGAATACAGACTGGCATTCTTCTTCTTGTTGTTCAGTCGCTAAGTCGTGTCTGACGCTTCACGACCCCATGGACCACAGCACGCCAGGCCTCCCTGTCCTCCACTAGCTTCCGTGGTTAGCCCAATTTCACGTTCATCGCTTCGGTGACACTGTCTATCCATCTCATCCTCTGCTGCCCCCTGGTGCCCTTTGGCATTCTTGGACTGCAGCAATTGCACAACCATGAAACAGCCCTGACAGAAAGCAAGATTAGGACAAAATATTATGGAAAAGCACCGAACTAAAACAACATTATAAGAAAAACCCTCACTTGAAAATTCAAACTGTTAACACTCACAAAAGGAATATAGCAAGAGTAAGGTCTGCAACTTCCAAAATGCCTGCTCCCAGCCATCTTGGCTTTCTGTGACTCACCTGACATTAGGTTGTCACCAAGTAGGTTCTGACCCACAGTTTGAGAAATACTAGCCTAGGGAAAGCTAAGGATTCCAGGAAAAAGGTTAAGTGATACATATGCTGATGTTCTTCATCCAGTAATGAAGAAGTAGTGATCAGCTGCTGTCAAGTAGGTTAAATATAGGACTAATAATCTGAAGATCCAGAATTATAATAATGATGAATATTAGGAAAGAGATATAAACCTTTTTTGGTAAATCTGAATCACTGTACTATGGCTGCTGAATTGAAAAGGAAAAAACAACCAGTAGTCTACTTGCACGTGTGGCATATCATTGGACTGACCGGTTTGCACAAGACAGCTTTCTCTTTTATGATCTACAAAATCGCAGCTTGCAACTTGCTCTTTTCTAGTTTATGGAAAAGGAGGAAAGTGGTCTGGGATAAATTCCATCTGACTGCCTGAGCCTTGGTTAGTGAATTCTGCTAATGGACTGAAGGTAAATAATATATATTATTCAGCTTCTGGTTATAGTGAGGGTTCTGTATTCAAAGCAAGTGATGGCGACTGATCACACCAGATCAAATGATTATACTTGAGCATAGGAAATGCCTTCATCTCTTTCAGGATAAACATATGAGATGTTATGGAAGTCAGTCACTGAAATGTGATAGACATTTGATGTGCATCGACCCAGAAGTGTCTTGTTAGAGTAGGTGGTTCCCACTTTTGAACTTCTGTCAGAAAACAGCTCTATGAAAGTGTTTCTTCCTCATTACAAAGAGATCAAATGCCTCCCACTCTCTCATCCTTTCCTCTGATTCCCCCAAGGCACCCTGGATGTTGATATTATCCCTGTGTAGAATTTTTGAATGCCACAGGGGAATAAACTATTTCCCAGTGAAACGAAACGAAACTCAGCATTTGATTTACAGCCAGCCTGTTGCTTCACCCTGCTTAGTGCTTAACATCCTCTCCCTCAGTCAATATGCTGCCACAATTCTCTATGGCAGTGTTATTCAAACTGTGAGTTGTGACCTGATGTCAGGTGGGTCGCGGAAAGCTGGGAGCAGCCATCTTGGAAACTGCAGACTTTACTCTTGTTATATTCCTTTTGTGAGTGTTAATAGTTTGAATTTTCAAGTGAGCGTTTTTCTTATAATTTTGTTTTAGTTTGGTGCTTTTCCATAATATTTGTCCTAATCTTGCTTTCTGTCAGGGCTATTTCATGGTTGTGCAATTGCTGCAGTCCAAGAATGCCAGTTTGCATTTCAGGAGTTCATTTTATTATAAGCTGCTCAAAACAATAACGGGAACACTTACACCAACACATCCAAGATCTGAGTGAACAAAATATTCCTATTAAATACTTTGTTCCTGACATAGTTGAATGTGCTGACAACAAAATCACACAACACTCATCAATGGAAATCACGTTTATTAACTCATGGAGGTCTGGGCTTGGTGTCATACTCAAAATTGAAGTGGAAAAACACACTACAGGCTGATCCAACTTCGATGTCATGTCCATAAAGCAAGTCAAAACGAGGCTCAGTAGTGTGTGTGGCCTCCACGTGCCTGTATGACCTCCCTACAACGCCTGGGCATGCTCCTGATGAGGTGGCGGATAGTCTCCTGAGGGATCGCCTCCCAGACCTGGACTAAAGCATCCGCCAACTCCTGGACAGTCTGTGGTGCAACGTGGCGCTGGTGGATGGAGCAAGACAGGATGTCCCAGATGTGCTCAATTGGATTCAGGTCTGGGGAACGGGCGGGCCAGTCCATAGCATCAATGCCTTCATCTTGCAGGAACTGCTGACACACTCCAGCCACATGAGGTCTAGCATTGTCTTGCATTAGGAGGAACCCAGGGCCAACCGCGCCAGCGTATGGTCTCACAAGGGGTCTGAGGATCTCATCTCGGTATCTAATGGCAGTCAGGCTACCTCTGGCGAGCACATGGAGGGCTGTGCGGCCCCCCAAAGAAATGCCACCCCACACCATTACTGACCCACTGCCAAACCGGTCATGCTGGAGGATGCTGCAGGCAGCAGAACGTTCTCCCTGGCGTCTCCAGACTCTGTCACGTCTGTCACATGTGCTCAGTGTGAACCTGCTTTCATCTGTGAAGAGCACAGGGCGCCAGTGGCGAGGTTGCCAATCTTGGTGTTCTCTGGCAAATGTCAAACGTCCTGCATGGTGTCGGGCTGTCAGCACAACCCCCACCTGTGGACGTCGGGCCCTCATACCACCCTCATGGAGTCTGTTTCTGACCGTTTGAGCAGACACATGCACATTTGTGGCCTGCTGGAGATCATTTTGCAGGGCTCTGGCAGTGCTCCTCCTGGCACGAAGGCGGAGGGAGCGGTCCTGATGCTGGGTTGTTGCCCTCCTACGGCCTCCTCCACGTCTCCTGGTGTACTGGCCTGTCTCCTGGTAGCGCCTCCATGCTCTGGACACCACACTGACAGACACAGCAAACCTTCTGGCCACAGCTCGCATTGATGTGCCATCCTGGATGAGCTGCACTACCTGAGCCACTTGTGTGGGTTGCAGACTCCGCCTCATGCTGCCACTAGAGTGACAGCACCGCCAGCATTCAAAGGTCCCCCAAACATCAGCCAGAACACAGAGGGACTGCGAAGTGGTCTGTGGTCACCACCTGCAGAACCACTCCTTTATTGGTGGTGTCTTGTTACTTGCCTATGATTTCCACCTGTTGTCTACTCCATTTGTGCAACAGCATGTGAACTTGATTGTCAATCGGTGTGGCTTCCTAGGTGGACAGTTTGATTTCACAGAAGTTGTTGTGAATTTGGAGTGTTTATAGCAGAGTTGGGGGCTTGTGAACCCATTCAGCGCTTGCCTAGCGCGATCGGAGCGGAGGAACGAAGCGATCGCTACATTTCAATAACAAAGTCTTTTATTGGTTACAGTAGCGATAGTCAGAAAGTGAGAAGTTCTATTTGCCGGTCAGCGAAAGCCGGCGAAGGCTTGCCGCGTACAAGCGGCTTTTCAACGCATTCTTCACAGTTTGAGCGCGCACATGGTACAGACAGAAGAACAAAGGGTGCAGTCAGACTATATCTGGTAGGTGGGTACTTAGAGACCCCCGTGCCCCATGTTGACCAATGGGGTAACCTTTAGAACACCATGAGCTCATGAGAGAGTGGGGTGTTTGTTAGCCAGTGCTTCCCGTGAGAGACATAGCACTATCAAGCTGGGAGGCTGATTAACTCAAGGATTCAAGGACACGCAGGTGTCCTATCTGCTCTGGAGACGGAGAGACGGAATGCCAGTTTCCACCAGTTCTGGAGTGTGTGGTGTGAAACTGCAACACCCCCCCATTGCGTCTCGGAAGTCATCTTTTGGCGCCAAATCTAACATTTGAACTGCTTG
>JAJKFI010000048.1:3377727-3394860 GCA_029204185.1 Lerista edwardsae
CCCCCCCCCGCTGCCACCGTACATGCCCCAGTGGGTGATCTGCAATCTGCCAGTGGTTTCCCAACAAGGCTTCCCAACTGCCACGCCATCACTAGCAGAATAGTGGCATGGCCAGGGTGACGGCATCTTGCACTCACAGGATTCACCTTATACATGACTACACAGCCATCTTAGTCTAATTTTTCAACTGCATTTATTTTTACCGAACTGTACCAAATTGCTGCGCTGCTTTAGTTTTGGTATTGTTCTTGCTATGTGGCTTAATGTTTTCTATTTGCATCGTCACAATTCTTAAAAGTCACCTGGAGCATTATTGGAGAGACATGATAGACATTTAAAAAGGTAAAGGTTTCCCCACGACCAAATGGTCTAGTCGTGACCAACTGTAGGGGGCGGTGCTCATCTCCATTTCAAAGCCTGTAGAGCCGGCATTTTGTCTGAGGACAAGCTTCCGTGGTCATGTGGCCGGCCTGACTCTACGCCATAGCGCACGGAACGCCGTTCCCTTCCCACCGAAGTGGTCCCCATTTTTTCGCATTTCCTCTACTGAAATCTAAGGATGGTTTTGGATAGTGACATGAACTGCAGGAAATTCAGATAATCCTTTCTCTGTATATATTTAATAATCAGTAGTGCCATGTGCTTTTCCAGAGTTCTTTAATACATTGGCAACACTTCCTGTCTCCTCTGTTGAAATAGATATTGACTTCCAGTCTTGTATTTGTGGACCATGTGTGGATGGAAACTTTAGTGACCCAACGTCATCAGGAAACAAAAGTGTCATGTGTAGTCAAAACCTATCACACAAAAGTTATGGTGACTGGATTGCCACAAAGTACTGTACTGCAGCTTTGTCAAAGAGTTCATGAGATATGGAACTACAAGAAATAGAATATACTGGGAACTGGGGTCCAATGGGATCTTGTGGGGAGATGCCCCACAAGTGGAAAAGACTGCTGAAGAACTCCTTTGCAAAAGTGGAGGTAGGTGGGGTGGAGCTAAACTATTATTTAAATAATAACTTGGCTATTATTCTTTGCAACTCCAGATGCTCTCCTTGCCACTGAAACCTACAAATTAGATTCACTGTATGTTAGGAAGCCTGAGTGCTCGAAGTCCAGATCCTGTAAGTTTGTATAACTTTATAATAACCCTGCAGAGTGATTCTTCTTGGGGTGCTAAGGTTCCTGTTTCATTTTTAATGACTGTAATGAGAAATGCTCATTAGAAACGGCATGCCAGCTCTGTCCCTTGGCCCACTCACTAGACAATTCATAAACATACTTACTTTTGCCACTGGTTAAATTCTGATTGTAGCCAACAGGACTGAAATATTCAAACATGAAGACTGTGATAGCAACAACAGTGAGACACATCACAAACATCATTACCCACACAGCTGGACTGTAGGGTTCTAGAAAACAAGAAGTTATCAGTCAAACCCAGAGCGCAAGACAGGTTAGGACTCACCCCTTTGTGCCCCCCGACTCTAAGCTGCAAATCCTTCCCACTGATGTAGAGACAAAGGATAATCCAATGAACAGAGAGAGTGATCTGGAGACCTTGGTTCAATTCCTGCTGAAGTCAGCAACACGTGACCTTGACTATGCCTTCTTGGGGGCACTTTTTCACGTGTGACAACACGGATTAGTCTGCAAAGCTAAGCCGATAACAGGTATTGATGCAGACTGCTGACCATGGCACTGCTGAACTCTGCCTCAGCACCAGCTTCAAGCCAGGATTTATGGGATTTACATATACACAAGAAACGCTGACAGCCCAATCCTATCCCCCACCCTTGATAATGATGCAGCTGCACTGACAAAGAGGGTACTGCATACAATAGTGGGCAATCAGGGGGGTTTCCAGGGATACATAAAAATATTTCCTACTTATTTCTGTGTAAGGGCTCAATGGACCCATAGCCATGTAGCCGGCATAGGTCAGAGAAAAGGGGTGAAATCCAAAAAAGGGTGCAGGATCCTGGTGCTGTTGGGATCCACCCTGCTCCTTTCCCAAACCACCCCTGCCTTCCCCCTCCCTGACCCAAAACTACCCCTGCCCATGACATGTCCCCACCCCAACTCACAGGGAGTGGCGGAACCTCCGGGAGTAGCTGCTGTGCCACTCCTCTGTCCTTTTGGGGCCGTGGGTCAGAATGGTGTTATGGCAGCTCAGTTTTCATGCCACTAAAAAAGGACTTGTGCTGCCAGAACGTGAGTTAGGATTGGGCCATGAGTTCTGCAACAACAGCCAATGGTGGGTGGCCAAAGAGTAAAACTCACTCATGCTATGCTTGTATCATGAATCACACCATATCAACACTCACTTGACCCAGTATGAAAGGAAATCAAGGTGGAACCCAAGACTTAGAAAATGCCCCTTGTATGCCCAACATGCCCAACAGACTAAGGCTGTTGTAATGCCTTTGGACAGCATTTACACACTATTTCCGATTCCCCAGAGGTTGGAATGATGGCAGCGGAGGCGGCGGTGTTGCCCTTCAAGGACATTCCCCCCCCCAGATAACGACAGGATCACCACTGATTATAGGGTCATTAAAAAGTGATAAGGTAGCACGCTCGCACATGCACCCAAACACCAATTGGAAAGATAGGTCTCCTTCAATTGAAGGGAAAAACCCCCACAAATCTCTCTCACACACGTACACACAAACTCTCTCCCACACAACAAGACCAAGACATGAGCACATAAACCAATATTTGGAAATGTTTTAATATCCCCCACGGGCAGCGCAATCCTAGCATGCCCCTTGCGTTGATGCGCCATCATCGCAAGGGGTGGAGCGCCGGAGCGCAGGTGCCGAGCAGCACCCCCAAGTTGGTGCTCCAACTCTGAAGCCGACGCTGCTCGAAGCATCGGCTTCAGAGTGTCTTCGGTCGGCGCAAGGGATTATCTGTCCCGTTTCGGGATGGGGATTGGTGGGAGGCGGGAGGCAGGACTTGGGTGGGCTTGGGAGGCAGCCGTATGGCCACTTCCTAAGCCCATCAGCACATGCTCCCTTCCACAGGGAGGCTCCGGCCCGTCCTAAGCAATGCTGGATTTGGCGCTGGCTGACCGGCTTTGCTAATCCAGTGCTGTTTAGGATTGCGCCCTGAGTCAGTGTCTTCATTACATTCCCGCTACTTATAGAAATGAAAATCTAAAAAATGTTGATAGGAGTACAAAAAAAAAGCCCAAAAAGAACATTAATTCATCAGAAGATTACCTTGCTACAAAACAATATGAGTCCATGTAAAGGTAGATGGCAGGGGCAGGGGAGAGAGACTCACTATGCATAACTCTCATATCAGTTAAATTTACCAGTCAAGGAACTAAGGGTGTGATGTTTTCAGAAGCATTTAGGAAACCCAAATCACATTAACAGTCCAGTCCTATGTAGCCATACTGCCACCTGCATCAGCGTTGCTCCGAGTCTCAGCGGCGGGACGTGCTTTATGGTGTTGCAAAATCTGTTCTGGAAGCTTGCAGAGCTGCGCACTTCCAGACCACCACTGCAGACCGTGGGGAGAACGCTGTGTGCGGCGGCTGTGACAGAGGAGTCCCCCTTATGACAGTAGGTTGGTGATGTGGGCAGAACAGGATATATGATGGAAAGATCATGGCAGAACAGTGGAGGGCTGGAGGCACCCAGCACGGACAACTTGCGCCAGATGCCATCCCCTCTGGAGCCAGCCAACATGACCCCTTTGTCTTCCCTATACCACAGCATGGCGTGCAGCCTGTTTTGGTGTGGCTGCGTGCTATGGCAGGGAAAAGCATAGGATTGGGCTGTTAAAGTCGTAAAAGTGAACAGGCTCCAAAGTCACTGTGATATTTTTCAGCAGGCAGACCCCAAAGCTCCTTGGTTGCCTCTATCATGAGACAGATAATTGAAACATTACTGCTGTTTCAGTCACTTGTCAAAAATGCTGCATGCTCCCAATTACCACAGATAGAACGTGTTTGCACAAGGTTGAGAGGAGAAAGCTTCTAATCATGAAATGCCATCACTGTGACCATCACTGCTTGTGTATATAAAACGTTTACCTGGTTCACAACTGGTCTTTCGAGAGGAAAGGAAGAAAAATTGTGGTAATACATTCTGAAGACTTAAAAAAAATAAATTCATGAGAAGTCCAAAAGAGTTCTTCAATGTGAGGATTGCAGTGTGGGAGAGTTTCTAGAAACTATTCCCATCTCATGGGCACAACCCGACACAAAGAAAGAGGTTGTCTGATTACAACCTAGCTATTGGCTCAGTCGCTTTAAAATTCCCAATGGAGTGAGAGAGCAGCAGCAGGCCTTTAACTCCTCCCCCTTCTTTTCTCTGCCCCCCCCCCAGTGGAGGAACACCAACATGACACACAACAGGTAGGGGTGGGGTGGGGAGAAGGATGAAAGGTCCACCAGAAAAACCGATGGGAGAAACCAGAGCTGCCACATGTTCAACCCTGGTGGTCTGTAGGTTGAAAGGGGAAGACAGAAAATGATTTGGTTTTCTCTCCTTGCACCTACAGCTGGGTGGAGACAAGGCATCCCACTCCCTCAGTAAGAGCCATGTGGACATTATCAGCGCAGGGAGGGAGCCGTGCAGGCACAAAAAGACACACTGAACATGAAAAGGGGGAGGCAGGCAGAGCCCAGCCATTGCTGGATGACAGCAGCTGAGAGAGAGAGAGAACTCTCGCATTAAAGGGCAGGCTGAAGGATGGGATTAATTCAGGCCCTCAAAAAACAGCAACCGAGGCCCATTTGTCAGCTTGTCCTTCCCTGTCAGGGAGGACAGAAACTTTATCTGATGGCATCAGATGCATTTCATTAGCATGTTGAGGCAGATGAGCAGGAGGGGAGTGGAGAAAAGAGAGCGAAAGCAAAGGGGGGAATCCAGCGACATCAGGAAGAGACCCAAATCTCCACGGGGCAGAGTCTTGCCTCTCACACATTTTAAGCCACCTTGAGATTGTTAGCAGGAATGGAAGCTCCCCTCTTGGATTTCTGATTGTCAGCATTCATCCTCTTTAAATATTCTACAGGCCTTCCGGCTTTTGAGATGCACCCACATTTCTAAGGTTTCCAGCAGGCCAAGGGCGCATGCCCCGAAGAGTTAACAGTACTCTTTGGTTTGTCTGCTCTACAGGGTATTATTGTGGAGCACTGCCACCAAAGGGATGGCCAGCCACAGTGATCTGTGCGGGTGAGATCAATCAATCAATCACTAGTATTTACGTATATACCGCTTTTCAACATAAAGTTCACAAAGCGGTTTACAGGCAAATAATAACATTAAAGTTAACTGGCTCCCTGTCCCAAAAGGGCTCACAATCTAAAGGAATGGAGAACACCACCAGCAACAGCCACGAGAAAGACACTGTGCTGGAGTGAAGAGGGACAATTGCTCTCCCCCTGCTAAATATAAGAGGACACCACTTGAAAAAGTGCCTCTTGCCCAGTTAGCAGGGGTTACTGGATGATCTGGAATTGTGGGACTGGAGAAGAGAGCAACCAAGAAGAGACCACGGTAGGTGGTCTGTGACAGCTCAGGAGAGAGATCTTGGGGTGCTGGTGGACAACTCGATGAAGGTGTCAACCCAGTGCGCGGCAGCAATTAAGGCCAATTCCATGCTTGGGGTGATTAAAAAAGGGGTTGAGAATAAAACAGCCAATATTATCATGCCATTGTACAAATCGATGGTAAGGCCACATCGAGAGTATTGCATACAGTTCTGGTCACGACATCTCAAAAAAGACATAGTGGAGCTGGAAAAGGTGCAGAAGAGAGCGACGAAAATGATTACGGGGCTGGGGCACCTCCCTTATGAAGAAAGACTGCAGCGTTTGGGGCTCTTCAGCCTAGAAAAAAGGCGCCTGAGGCATACAGACATGATTGAGACATACAAAATAATGCACAGAAGGGATAGAGGGATGTTCTTTTCCCTCTCTCAAAACACCAGAACCAGGGGGCATCCACTAAAACTGAGGGTTGGGAGAGTTAAAACAGATAAAAGGAAGTACTTTTTTACCCAGCGGGTAGTTAATCTGTGGAACTCTTTGCCACAGGAGATGGTGATGATGCCTTTAAGAGGAGATTGGACAGGTTTCTGGAAGAAAAGTCCATGGCTATAGGCCATGATGGATTGTGCAACCTCCTTACATTAGTAGTAGGCAATTTCAGAGTACTTAAATGGTGTGGCAAGGGAGTGGCAACAGGATAAAACTCGGACAACACGTTTTAAGAACAGTTTTTACTCTAGAGCCATAACAGCATTGAACAATGAACTGAAGTACCAGTAGATAGGGGCAGTCGGACTGTATTATTTCCTATTGTGTGGATGTTTATCATTCCCTATTGTGTGGATTTCCTGTTGTGTATCATTTCCTATTGTGTGGATGTTTGTGTTTCAGAGGAGGAATTTTTTGAAGGGGGGCGGGGAGTGTGGGGATTGGGGGGGACTGTTGGGAATTCAATGTGTGTGTTGGTTTGGTCTCCGGGTGTCAACGAATTTCATTGTATTGTGTAATACAATGACAATTAATAATAATATTTTATTTATTTATTTATTTATTATTTATTAATAGATTTTTACCCCGCCTTTTGTGCCCGAAGGCACCCAATTATTATTAATAATAATAATAATAATAATAATAATAATAATAATAATACAAGCATCTTGTTGTCTCGTGCCTCCCTGCGGTACCTGGTGGGCCACTGTGAGATACAGGAAGCTGGACTAGATGGGCCTTTGGCCTGATCCAGCGGGGCTCTTCTTATGTTCTTATGAGGTGGTGATGGCATCTGGCCTAGGTGCCTTTAAAAGGAGATTGGACAGATTTCTGGAAGAAAAGTCCATCGCAGGCTACAGGCTATGATGGTTAGTGCAACCTCCTTACTTTAGAAGCAGGCTACTTCGGACTGTAAGGTGCAAGGGAGTGGCAACAGGATGCAGGCATCCTGTGGTCTTGTGCACTCCCTGAGGCATCTGGTGGGGCCACTGTGAGAGTCAGGAAGCTGGACTAGATGGGCCTTTGGTCTGCTCCAGTGGGGCTCTTCTTATGACTGCTCGTTTTAAAATGCCATCTCAGTCTCTTTGTCCCAGTGAAAAGTTTTCATTTCAGACCTTGTCACTTCCCAAAAGGTTTTAGAAACAGGTTTGGGGAGAACTCTTTTCAATGAATTGCATAAACCCATGAAGGAGGGTTGCAGACATCCTTATCAAGCAACGTCCTACCCCTACCTTGTGTTCATACCCCAGTATGCACAGTCCTCCTTACAAGCATCCCCAGGAATCAAGGGGACTTTGTTCAGAGCTGGGGAAAAACAATGGGAATGAGTGGTTGAAGCAGGCACATAGGGTTTAGAGTCTTTTGCCTGATAGGATTCCCAAGCACTGTCAGTCTGGGTTTGTTCAGGGTATTGTTCTGGACTTATGGCTCTGGCCAGTGATCTCCACCTAGATATTAAGAGGTTCAACTGAAATGGAACCTAATCCATCCTGTTCCTGCTATGCTCATCTCTGATCTCAATCCATCTTGAAATGCATTTCAAGAATGTCATACTTGACATACGGCACATTACAGGTTTTCTCACTAGAACGCCAGTTGCTCATGTCCACTGACTCGGTGCTGGCTCCTGGAGGGCATCTGGCAAACCTCCACTGCTCCATATTCCAACTGCTCTCCAGAAGCAGCACTGCCTTTCTGTGAGAGGTTCCCCTGTGAGATGGCACAGACTCCCGCCCAACAGTTAAACAAGCTTCTGCTTGAGATCCGAGGCTGATCAATCATTTGCCGTGTCAAAAAGGCAAAACAGCTGTACATTTGACGGATAGCACTTCACATCTTTCTGGAGTACGACAGCAGGAAGCCGAGTCTCCCACGATAGATGGAGATCACTCACTGGTTACTGCGCTGCGAGGGACTAACTTGTGCAGTGCTCGTTTTGAAGCTACTAATTTATGAAGGCAGGATCCATTCTTGCACAAGCGTCAGCCCTCTTGCAAAAGCACGAGGCTTTCATAGAAGCCTCTTGTGTCCCTCTTGTGCCCCTTAAATGCAGTCATTTAATTCTCCCACTCCATGTGGATCTTCTCACTAGCAATACTTAGAACAATCCCCGGGGTCCATCACTGCTTGTCTGCAATTCCAAAAATCTGATCTGACCCCTTGGTGGATTGCAGGGATAATTCCATGCCCAACTTTTTATCCCTGTTGTTTGTTTTAGTGCCTCAAGCTCTCAGCACAGATGACGGTGAGTGCCAGAGAAATGTGAGAAAGGAAGTGACAGCTTTTGTTTTCCAACAGGAAGGAGGGGGGCAGGTCTAACGAAGCCGGGCCTGCCTTGGAGGGGCTGTCAGGGAGGCCAATGACAAGTGCGTGTCCTCACCTAGCACTGAGCAAATTATCTCTCAGGGAACTCTGCTAAGTGGAAGTAAACACATCCCTGGTGAAAGCCTTCCTTCGAGGGGGAATGGCAGTTTTGTGATATCAAGTTCTGGAACCAAAAGTATCTGGCTTTGCCCATATCCCTCAATTCCCAGAACTGCAATGAGAAAAGCCTTTTCAGATGTTCAGCCTTTTTTACTTGGGAAAAAAAACATGGTTTATAGGCCGCAGGAAGGGCGCCATGGCAACAGGTTCAGTCCCTGACCTGAAAGGAACCACTCATAGAGACAGAATTCACTAGAGATGGCATGACGTCATCATCTTGAAGCCACCTGGGGTAGACAAAAATGGCTGACTCAGATCATCGCCGTGAGGGAGGGTTGCCGCGAATTCTCAAATAAAAATCTCCCTCACGTGTTTAAAAGTTAATCTCAACCTTTTAATCATGCCTGCGTGTTCTGCATACTGGTAATAAGGTTACAAATAATGTTTCCACACGAAACATTATCACATCACATGTTTTTATTTTCGTAAGTTTTTATTTTTATTCAGTCCGAAACAGTACGAGCAGGGGAATCTTTTTGCAAGGGAGCTGCCTGGGGAATTGCAGCCAAAGGGTGCAACTAGGAGTGGCGGCGAAAGAGGAGGCGATGATCTGAGTCAGCCATTTTTGTCTACCCCAGGTGGCTTCACTCGGCTCCTATTAAATCAACGAGCATGCCATCTCCAGTCAATCTAAGCTCCTTGGAACCACTTCAGCATTTGAATGACTTGCGAGTCATGTGCACTTGTAAGTGTACACATAGAGCACTTCCCTGCTGAGAACTTCCCTGCTGAGAATCCACACAATGAGAAGTGCAGTGAGGAATTTAGGCATGAAAAGCAAGCCAAGAAGTTGCATGTCAAGTCCTCCCCTGGCCATTCACGATGGCCTTTGGAAGGCCCCTGATGCTGCCTCAGGTCCTGCCTGCAATATGGGGCTACTAGTATTGGTCACATAGTGGCTTGGGACCTGGATGCTTAAAGGACCTCCTATCTCAAGTGAACCTGCTTGGATCCTGAGGTCACCATTGGGTTGCTTCACCGTCTGAAGCGAGGCAGGTGTTTCCCAGGGACGGCACTTTTCACAGTGGCATCCCGACGACAGAATCCCAGCCCCAGGGAGGGTCATGTGGTCACGTCTCTTCCTTCTTCGGAAGGGAAGTAAAAGCCTTCTTTTTTAAACAAAGCCTTTCGGGAAGAGTAAACGTTGTGCTGTCCTGCTGGCTGGGAATTACTGCCTACGTGCGGCTATTATTTTTATCCGGCTTGATGGCTGGAACGCTAGACATTGGTTTTGTTTCATTGTTATTCTGCAATGCTTTCAATGGCATCATTATTGTGACAGCAGGTTTTATTGTTTGCCACTTTGGACTCCTGCTATCAGACAGAACAAAGAATCCTGGCTTACTTTAGGCTTTTGTATGGATTCCTGAGCTAATCGATGCCAAGCATTATCATCAGATGTCAGAGAACTTGCAAATCAATTCAGACATCTATAAAGGGGCAAGTGTTCTTTGGGTTGAATTCTCTACAGAGTGCCATACAATGGGGTGCCAACCTGCTGGAGTTTTACAGTATATAGGCCTTTGAAAGTGTGCCTGCACATGTTGAGTTGATGTCAGGAATCAGGAGCATCACAGACCAGAAGACATAAAGAGGAAAGCTCTGGGAACTTCCTGGTATAAACTGAAGCTATAACAGTGGTTATATATGGGGCATTTGGCACTAAACAGCTGAAAGGTTTTGCCAGAGGGAATGCAAGCTAATTGGCCCATGATAAAAATCAAATTTAAAGTGGCAAATCAACTCGAACGCTGCTGATGCCTACTCAGAAGTTGGAAACTTAAGTGCGGCCTCCATTTCCCAAATGACTCTGGGGATGCCAACGTGTAATTGATGTGCTTGGCAGCTGACAGCCAGTTCAGCCACACAGATACAGTGGAGCAGCTATCAGTTGGGATGAATAATATGAGCAATAAATTTTTATCCTACAGTATGTTTCGTTTGGGAAGCACAAAGTACCCTATAAAACGTTGATCACTGCTTTGCAGAATGCCTTTTGCAAGTGGCACCAAGGCAGGGAATGTGTACGGCTTGCAGAAGATCACTCAGTGGAAGGCGGTAGCGGAGTCGGAACGATCACATGCGCCCAGGAGTTTAATGTTGTGGTCAGGATCAGGAGGACGCCATGGTGATCCAGATGCCAAGGGGTAGGGGTGCAGCTAAAGCAGGGGGGTGCAATTGCACCAGGCAACAAGTTTTAGGGGGGCAACAAGCTGAACTAGTGGCCAAAATGGTGAAAACCTTGGTATGTATGAATGATGCCATCATCTATGCCATTTGATGCGGAATTTAATGCGGAATGCAATGAAACAAATTAGAGTGTAATATCTTCATTCTATCAAGTGGCCAAAACGAAACTGAAAATACAACTGCGACATCACTTCCTGTTGTGACATCACTTCCAGGGCATCATTTTGCCCTCTGCACTGAGCTACACTTTCATTAGCTATGCCAGTGCCAAGGGGAAGTATGTTGACATTGTCCCTACCATCATTATCTTCGTGAACAGTTTCCTGAACTTAACTATGACCTTCAGTGTCCAACACGTCAACACCCCGTTCCCAAATTCAACCATTTCTCACTATACAAATGTGCACAGAGTCCTACTGAACATGCTAGCCACAGTCCTTAGCTAGAACAGAGTGGAACCTCAACTACACCAAACTAGCAAATGACAACTGTTTCTAGTCAGCTTGCAGCAATGGAAGGATTACAACCCCACCCCCACCCCCCCGGCCAAAAAAATCCCTGCAGATAGCATTAATTTGGTATCATTTTTAAAATCTCCAAGGAAGTTCTACTGTGTCCCTGGAGAACTTGTTCTATCGGCCAATATTAAATGCTGAGTGAAGCTCGACTGGAGAAGGGCAATGATATATTTTTTTTTCAAAAGAAGGGAAAAGGACATCATAAAAAACGTACGCTCTCTTTAATTTATAATGCTAAAAACTTAATTTATTTTGAATAAGTACTGAAACAATATCTATATCTCTAGAACATTTGGTGATTACTAGTGATCAGCATGAATGTGTTAAGAACAAATCATACCAACCTAGTCTAGTTCACTGATGAAATAAACTTATGTGGTAGATAAGAGGAACACAATAATATCATATATCTTGACAGCTCAGTCTCTTCCAAGCCTTGCTATCTTTTCTTTGTGTTAGAAGAATAGCTTGCAAGCATGCCTCTGATGAGATCTCCTTGCGGCTAGCCTTCTTTGATAACCTTTCCCTTTAATGTTACCAGTCACATGACTTTTCCTGCCAATTCCCAAAGCGAGCTGAAATACATCCTTTCAAATTTGTTGTTCTTTCATCTGCCAGGCTAACCTTGTCCATAATGTCTCCAGTTATTACTTCATCTAGTAGTTCACAGTCTTTGTCCTCTCAGTCAATGTTTCCATATTTTTATCAATCAACCCAAAGTTATTGAACCTCAGATTGATGCTAATGCGAAGAATTGTTTATGAACATCTTCACACTGAAAAACTGTTTGGCTGTGCTTACGGGTGAGCCAAAACGACTCACGTTTTTTTGCAAACTAAAAATTGCCGTTTTGGAAAACACTTTCTTTTGTCAATTACTTTTTAGTACTCTTTGCAAAAATACTTGCCTGTTCGGTTACAGCGATGCCCATGGCTCACACTCCTGTTTTCCCTTCCTGTCACAGACTGGTGATGCAGACCCCATGTGGCATCACCCATGTGACTAACCTCACAATCCTATGGTCCGACGGGCTGTCACAAACTGCTATAAAGCACCTTGCCACAGCACAGAAGTTAGTAGTGCTGGGAGGAAGACCTACCCCATCCTGCCAGCACCAATACAGGATGCAAAGCACACCACAGCAGATCGGCGCCAAGCAGTGGAGGGGAAGGGGAGTGGGCAGGGAGGGAGTGTAACGGGGAAGGCTGGGCGGATCCGGCCCAGGAGGGAGTGGGATCAGCAGCAGTGGAGCACACTGTATCCTATGCCCCTTCACATGCTGGATCCATCTACTCGGACTAGCACCAGTTAGCAGGCACAAATCCAAGTAGACTTGTGGCTGTGGCTGACCTCAGGGCAAGGGGACCCACCAGCGTTCCAACAACTCCCTCCTCCCATACAACAACTCCCAAAGATGCAGCAGAGCCTGCACTAGCACCGATGCATTGGCCTGGGGGAGGTTGGATAGGATTGGGTTGCCCTTCTGGAAACACTGCTCTCATGTTCAGTGGCCTTCGTTTGCCCTTAGACACATCAGCAACATCTTATTGGATGTACGGAACTGTTGATGACAGCGTTCACTATGAGATTGCCCGTTGGCTGGGATCACCCGATCAAGATAGACAAAAAACATCAGCAATAGAAATGGCTTAGAAGCAACAGCATTCAGGAGAAACAATGGCACCCAGAAGGAGTTTTGGGGAGGTGTTTTGGAGAAAATATTACGACATACCCCCCATTGCTGTTTTCAATTTGAAAACTGAAATTTATAAAGAATATTAAGTACATAACTATGTTAATGTCCCAGATACCTAGATAAAGTTCCTGTTATTACTAGTACATGTGATTTTGAGTTTCCCTGGAAAATGAGTGCCCAGCATGAGTCAAACACACATACACACCCCTCTTCCATGCTCTTGGCATGGACTCATACCTAGAAAAGCAGAGGGTGAAACGGTCCCATTGCTTCTGGCAACCATGACGCTGATGCCAGTCTCCACAAAGGGCACTGAAAAATCGACAATTTGTGAACGCTCCTCGTTGATGGTCAGAGACCCGATGGCCATGTCCGCTCGCTTGTAATACACCTTGGGGACAGAAAGAGAGTTGTGACATTTTTGAATGACGTGAACCCATCCACCCGGCCATGCCCCCAAAACCCACAGTGGAGGTAGCTTCGTGCAATGGAGCAGAATCTCTTGGGCCGACTGATTCTTTGCCTGTCTCATGGTCCATCTCATGGCACATGGATGGGAGCCTATTCATGTGAAAAGGCTACAACATCATCCTTTAATTTAAACAACAACAAAAACTCTGCATTTAGAAAAGTGGCATGTCTAACTAGCCTAGAAGCGCCTGTCCCAATGTGCCACTTTTCAACAGAGGAAAGACGTATCGGTTCCTACACACATCGTTATTCCATGGATAATATGTTGTGTGCATCTGCCACCATATCATGATTCACAGAATGTGGAGTTTGAGAACGTCTAGTCCACCACCTGTTCATTGCAGGCGACTGAAGCATCCACGACAGGCGGCTCTGCTTGAGAACCTCCAATGAGGAAGAGCCCACAACTGCCCCAGGAAGACTGCCCCTCTTTTTAACTCTCCTACCCTTTCACCCTGTCTCTTCCCCCTCCTGATTTTCTTAGTGTGTACCCCCATTCTTCTATTACTGTCTGTATTACTGTGTAATGCCAATAAAGGTTTCTCGACTCGACTGTTCTAGTGCCAAACAGCATTCAAAAATTTTTCCTCATGACTAGCCTAAACCTACTTCCCTGTAATTTCAACTACAGGTTCTAGTCCTGCCCTCAGGAACCACTCAAAGTAAACCCTCCCCTTCTCCTGTGTGAAGAAATCCAGATTTTGGTAAACCCAGATTAAGCTTCCAACAAAAGCGCACTGCCACACACGACACTTCAACAAATGTGGAATTTGGGCCACGTTCTGTGAAGAGGCATAGGGACACCTCCTTGTGGGATGACTCACAACTGTGGGGGAGGGGAGGATCACAATAGTCTATTATTGATCAGACCAGCGTCTCTCAACATTTGTCCCCTGCCACGTCACTTCACATGGTCCAACTACTGGAAGTACCACCGGATGTAACTGGTGATAACATCATTACCAGTTACGTCTGGGTTGCGAGGCCAGACGTGACTGGCAAGAACATAAGAACATAAGAAGAGCCCTGCTGGATCAGGCCAAAGGCCCATCTAGTCCAGCTTCCTGTATCTCACAGCGGCCCACCAGGTGCCCTAGGGAGGCATGAGACAAGATGCTTGCATCCTGTTGCCACTCCCCTGCACCCGGTACCAGTAGCGGGTACCAAACACTGGTAAAAGGCTCAGGGTGGCTGGGAAGGCTTTTCTGAGTACACAAAAATGTGCACACTGGAGGCCTGTCTGCCAAGGTTGCTACTGCTGTTTGTCATGTTGTGTCGCTGGTCTGGCTGGCAGACAGCAGGTATATGGGGGTTCCACCCCAGGTACATCTCATGTACCACCAGTGGTACGTGTACCACTGGTTGAGAAACACAAGACTAAACTAGAATCATGATCTATAATCGTGATAGGCTGAGGGTGCCGACACATGAATGAGAAAAGGTTTGGGGGGGTGGGGTGGAATTTGGGTGCTAGCGAAAGTTGGGCTGGGCCTGCTTAAACCTCACAGTATTCATGACTAGTAACGCAGAACACAACATTGAATCAGAATATTCAGATTTGTCCAAACCAGTCAGAATAAGGAAACTTGCTTGAGAATTTCCCCCCCCCCTCCAAAATCTGGTTTCCTCCGGAGGTTGCAGGTGCCTCCTGCCTCTTTGGTGGTCTTATCTTTTCCTCTCTTGCAGAAAATGTTAATGTGTCGAAATCCTGAAGCAAACGTAATTCCTGCCTCTGAAA
The DNA here is from genome assembly GCA_029204185.1 of Lerista edwardsae. NCBI lineage: Eukaryota > Metazoa > Chordata > Lepidosauria > Squamata > Scincidae > Lerista > Lerista edwardsae. The sequence continues at coordinate 3,392,828 of JAJKFI010000048.1, forward strand.
ATGGCTGAAATAATGAGCATTCCGTTCAAACTCAGGGCTGTATGTCTAATACCCCCTGCAGGGCGCATGCCAAGCTCCGCCTTCCTGCTTAGGAATGCTGAGCTGTTTTTGCCAGCAGGCTCTGGGCGCTTAGTGCTGCTCTAGTGACTCACAGCCGCTGGAGACACATCTGAGGCAGCCAGTTCAGGCAAATTTGTGGTTCCCTCCTGGGGGGGGTTGCAATTAAAGTAGGCCCAAGCTGAGGCTGGTGTGAGGCCTCAGTATGCCCTCTATTTCTGACAGGTCCAACAGCTCTTCCCTATGTTACAAATCTTAGGGCACAAGCCTAACTGGAGTTAGGCCAGCAAAGTTTGGCCAGCCCAAGGGCCACCATAAAGCGTGTTTGGACCATTCTCAGAGTCAGGGAGGCTGGCGCACGGCTGTGTGTGGCCTCTCTGACTCCGAGAGTGGTCCAAACATACTTTACGGTGTCCCTAACTCCAGGTTAGGATTGCGCCCTTAAAATGATAGAACTTAAGGGACTGAATGAAGATGCACAAACTTCACTAAGACCAGCCTCATGTGGCAAATTTCCCAGCACCCAAACATGCCCCGACTACTTACCGCTGGAGCCATACCAAGTGGCCAGAGTAACACAGAAGCATCTCCTCTGCATTGCTCTGGCTGCCCAGTACAACTCTGGTGGCGAAAGGGAAAAGCCGTTGCAAAGGCATTTATGCAGCAGCAAACTTACTGTTTTGACCCCCCTCTGTCTATGCCACTGCGTGAGATGACTTCCCCATTCCCCACTTGGCTGGGGGATGCACAAACTTCCCTAAGACAAAGTGAGGTTCCATTTACCTCCCCCTTACCTCACCAATCATGCCATTCCAGAAACCATCAACTATTTTTCCATGTTTCCCGTTCGTTACCAGGTAGAGATCGTAGGAGAATTTGACCGTCCTGGCCAACTTCTTCAGAATATCGATGCAGAAGCCTTTGCAACAGAGTTTGGTGTAGGGATCCATGGACTCATCCCCACTGCAAGAAGGACAGAAAAAACACAGAGAGGCCCTGATTAGTACTTCCCATCATCCTGCTAGGCTCACTCCATCACTCCGGTACAGGGACATTCGGAACATACATTCTTGCATGTCTATTCAGAGCAACACTACAGCTCCTGGCTCCAGAGTTCTGCCTGAGAGGGGTCGTAAGGCAAAGTCATTCAGGGCGCAATCCTCACCAACTTTCCAGCACCGGGGTAAGGGCAATGCAGCTCCAAGATAAGGGAACAAAAACTCTCTTACCTTGAGGAGGCCTCCATGACTCCTACTCCACTGCAGGATGCAGCACATGCCCCATTGGCACTGCTATGCCAGTGCTGGAAAGTTGGTCAGGGCTGGCCCTCAGATGTGGCAATGTGTTAGAGCTGGGATGCTGATTGGGCTCCCTTTGCCCACAGGAACCTTCAGTTCAGCCTCAAAGGCCCTTCTCTGCCTGGTCTCCATGGAGGATAAGACCACAAGGACTGGGCCTTCTCAGTGGTGGTGTCACAGCTTTGAAATGTTCCCCCTGGAGGGCATCCAACAGGCTTTCTTCTCTTCCGACTTCATATAGGATGAGATTGTTTCTTTGGACAGGTATTTTGATGTTGCACCTTTTCTGACGTTTCATTGACCTTTACGCTGTTTTCAACTGCTGGTTCCTTGGTTTTGATTTTGCAGTCATGAGGGGTGTTAATACTGGTGTGGGACTCTGCTTCGAGAAGGTGTTATATATGAAAGCAGGACAAAAGTGAAATGAAATCAACAACCCAGTGCTGCTGTTTTAATAAAAGTGCAACAGACTCATCCATTGCGCTGCATGGCGCTGAACAATGGAGAATGTCCAAGGCAAAGGGCAGAAGGCATTCGCTTGCAAATGAGCTGGAGAACGGCAGCAGCAGTAAAGATGGATAAGCTCACCTTTGCGCTCTCCTGCACACCTCTGTCTGTCTGTCTGTCTGTCTGTCTGTCTGTCTGTCTGTCTGTCTGTCTGTCTGTCTGTCTGTCTGT
>JAJKFI010000048.1:3403043-3442959 GCA_029204185.1 Lerista edwardsae
CTCTCTCTCTCTCTCTCTCTCTCTCTCTCTCTCTCTCTCTCTCTCTCACACACACACACACACACACACAGAGGGCACAATCCCAAGCAACTTTCTAGCACCGGGGTAAGAGTAATGCTGCTCTGAGATAACAGAGCAAACATTCCCTGACCTTGAGGAGGACTCTGTGACTACCGTCCAACTGAAGGATACAGCACATGCCCCATTGGCACAGTTATGTCAGTGCTGGAAAGGTGGTTAGGGTTGCATCCAGAGAGAGAGAGAGAGAGAGAGAGAGAGCGCTATTCTAAGCAAATGGCTATTTTCTCTTCCTAGGTTATTTCTGCTTTAAAGCCAAAAAATAATTACTCTCCCAATGTATAAATGTCCAACAGTGTGTGAAAGTGGATGAGAAATGCAAGTGATATGATCTTCCTAACAGTAGTACTTAGCTGCATGATTAGACACCAGCACAGCTGATATACTCAGGCAGCCAGAACCACCTAATGTGGCCAGGCAAATGGGGCTGTAGCCCAAATGTTCTCAGCAAATGTTCTCAGCAAACGGTATAGCTCAGGAGCCTACACTTACAGGAGTATTCCAAACATATAAAAACTATGCCAAGAAGGAGGTCACTAAGGCTGCAATCCCATGCTCATCTTTCTGGGAGTAAACCCCATTGAACACCATCGGACTTACTACTAAGTAGGCATGCTTAGGATTGTGCTGTAACAGTGAAGTGCCAGAAATTAATGCTCAGTACAGTACAGTGTGGGCCAGACAAAGGAATAAGATCTGGAAACTAAATAGTAATGCTTGTATAAAATTCACACACAATGTTTGCAGTAGAATATCTGAACATTTAAAAATATAAACATTGCTCTACCTTTTACCCTTTCCTCCTGTGCGGTGAGGAACTTTGGGAATGCAATGCTGGGCAAGGTGGCTAATATTCAGTTGCGGAGCCAGGGACAGAGGAGGAGGCGATCCAGCCCCTCTGCGGTTTCCCTGCCCCCCATGTGCTGCTCTGCTTTGCCCCCACACCATGCCAGGCTCCACTTCAGAGCCGTACAATGGCAAGGACTGGCAGGCGGTCTGAAACCACTCGGCTCTCAGCAAGGTGATGCACCTCGTTGCCTCCTTTCTCCCGCCCCAGGAGTGCCGCACCCAGGACTTCTGCCCCCATGGACATAATGGCTGGTCCCGACTGCTAACATTGGGTGTGTGTGGACCACTCCAAGAGTGGTCCAAACATACTTTATGGTGTCCCTTGTGCTGAGCGCAATCCTAATCTGGAGTTAGGCCGGCATAAACTAAGCCAGCAAAGTTTAGCCAGCACAAGAGCCACCATAAAGCATGTTTGGACGACTCTCGAAGACAGGGAGGATGGCTCACGTCTGTGTGCTGGCCTCTCTGACTCCGAGAGTGGTTCCAAGAGTGGTCCAAGGTCCTTCAGGAACCTCACCCCTGCTACATCATTGGCTTAAAGCCAACTTAATAAAGTTTGGCCACCTGGTTTTTAAAATTCAGTTCCACGAAAGAGAAACTACAAAGTGCTCTTGCACAAACAAGGACTTTGATGCACTCATCCGACTAAGTTCCGTGCCCTGCAGCCTGTGATATATTACCAAGTCATCACAAATTAAATATATTAGTTGTAGAACACTGAATAAATGAATCCCAAATTTCATTTCATGCTGCTTCAATTTGTTTATGAAATAAAATTAAATTGCCGTGCAGATTTGAAGGAAGCTTCACATTCAGCTCTGTCGCACTTAGTTGAGCCATCATCCCGATGGCAGGAGCAAGACTGCAGAGAGCACACTGGGAAAGAGCATTGGGGGGCAACTCTATAGAAACGCATCCCTTCTCTCTGGGTTCTTGGGTCTGCCACTCAGAAATGCTTAAGCCAGGAGCCCAGGACTTGAGCTGCAGAGGACCACAGCTGCAGAATGGGATGGACTTTTCCCAGACCAGCTGCGCCTACACTCCCAAACAAGGTGAGGGAAAGGAAGGAAAAAGAGCCCTTACCATCTCCCAGAGCCGATGCCGGTTCAGCGAGATCACCACCATGGTGGGCCTCACCAAGTAGCCACCGTCGTTGAAGGAGAAATCCCGGTGCTCCCAAGTCACGTTGAGCAGATGCCTGCGGGGAGGAACAAGAGAGTACTTTGACTAGATGGAAAGCAGGCGGGGTTCAGCAGCCCTTTTCCTCCGCGTCGCAAGCTCGGCTCTTCCTCTGACTGCAGCAGCTCCTCACCGCCTGTCCCAAACTGATCGGGCGCCCCTCAGTCAGGACACCTCACAGCAGAGTCAAATTACCAAAGTGTGGTCTTGGCTTTTACCAAGATGGCCATAAAGTGTTCCATGGGCGAAGGTCCTTGACTCCTTCGTGAAGGTGGCAAATGTGACCTTCACATTAGCTTTTTGAGCAAGACTGTTGTGTTGGGGAGTCTCCAAGAGATAGGGAGAGATAGGGAGCTTTCCCTTTGGTGAGGGGAGTGCCACACTGAAAATGGGGAGGGGGTATTTCCTGGAAGAGTTGTCACCTAGCAAGCTGTTCTTTTTGGGGTGGATGATAAATGTTGGTCAGTCACAGTTGTACCTTGTCCATTCCCCAGTAAGTTCAGGGCGGCACACACAGGATTCCCCCCCCCCGGCTACCCAGCAGTCTTGGGTATACAGGCCAGACTGAGCCCAATCCTAAGCAGCGCTGGAGCAGGCAGTTCGGCAGTCCTGCACTGCATCCAGCGCTGTTCACGGGGAGAGTGGAGCCACCCCAGCACAAGGGCACCAGCCTCCCATATGGGCGCCTCGAAATCACGGGCGTAGATCCGCGTGACTGGGGAAGAGAAGACACAGGAAGAGAGGGAGGGATCCATCAGCTACATTTATTGAGCAACGGGATCTCGTTAGGTGGTGTGTTGGGAGAGCACATGAAGTCACAGTTGGCAAGAACATTTCGGGGTCTTTAAACTCCTTTTCCCGTTTGCATTCCTGGTCTGCAAGCCATTTCCCAGCATACTGAGGTGATGTGAGCACAACACATTAGTTTCTGGGCATTCTACCGCATTCGCTATAACTGTCCCCTGACTTTCTTCAGCAGTGATTGGAATCAGCTATCAGAGGTAGAGGGGTGGGGTGCTTGCCGGTGGCCCCCTCTGGTACCCGCCAAATTCAGTACACACAGACACACACCGGAACTGACATCACTTCTGACGACACTTCCAGGGGTGACGTCACAGGCATGGCTCTTTAAAAATGGAAAGTGCCATTTTTTTTAAAAAAAAATGGAAAGCTAGGCCACTATTGCCTCCCCAAGCCAAGGAGCAAGGAATGGCATGTGGTCACAGACTGCAATCACCTGTTTTGGCTCCAGGCTCCAGCAAAAAAGTGGCAGTTTTAAAGCACCCTTTTCTTCACTGGAGTTGAAAGCAGCAGTCATGGTCTATGGGCAATCAGCGCCCCTCGCTCCTTGGCTTGGGGGCAGCGGAGGAAAGGGCAGTGAGCGGCCACAGTCTGCAACAAAGTGGTGGCTAATGGAGAAGGGTGCATGCCACCTGCCACCAGGAGTGCCAGCTCCCGGGGCAACTGACCCCCAGCCCCACCTCAGCTACACCAGTGGTGCTTGCTAAACCCTTTTGCTACCAACCACTCCCCTTCTGCCCCATCATCCTCTCTCAATCTGCTTTCCTAATTTCTCCTGTGATCAACGCTGATGCATGTGTGTATGTGTGTGCATGTGTGTTTTATAGAAGAAAAGTGGCTGACAAAGGAAGTGGTAAGTGTGCTCTCCTCACCAGTCACTCCTCTGCTCCTAACTGCAACTTCAGTAGTTGCTCTGTGTGTGTGTTTTTTAAGTTGGACGAAAGTTACATGTGAGGTGACCCTATGAAATGCGTCGTTTGGCCCAGTGGGATGCAATGGAGTCAGAGGGCCAGCAACCCGCCCTGTCTCTTGGAGACTCCCCAACACAACAGTCTTGCTCAAAAAGCTAGTGTGAAGGTCACGTTTGCCACTTTCACGAACGAGTCAAGGACCTTCGCCCATGGAACACTTTATGGCACATGAATACAAGCAAGAAGACACAGAGGGAAGGCAAGACAGATGGCAGGTGAGTTAGCTATCCAGTAAGAAATACATCCCATAGCCAAGATGATGATGATGATGATGATGATGATGATGATGATGATGATATTACCTTTGGCTTTGGGAGACGCAGGGCACAATTCTAAGCTGAGTTAGGCCAGCATAAGCTAAGCCAGCAAAGTTTGGCCAGCACGAAGGACACTGTAAAGTATGTTTGGACCACTCTCGAAGTCAGAGAGGCCAGCGCACAGACGTGCGCCATCCTCCCTGACTCCGAGAACAGTCCAAATACGCTTTGCAGTGGCCCGTCTGCTGACCAAACTTTGCTGGCTTAGCTTATGCCGGCCTAACTCCAGTTTAGGATTGCCAGCACACACTATCCAATAAAACACAACACAGCAGTGATTAAAAGAAGATTCATCTTAAGAATCACACATCAAACTCACTCAGAAAAGGGCTGCTGAAAATGCCCAAATGCGAACGATACAGATGGGGAGCAGCGAGGATCATAAGGATTCTCTCCCCAGAGTCTCCTAAACCAGCCCCTCCATCACTGTCTAATTGACTCTCTCATCCATATCTAACAATTCCATGACCAGGGTTTTGATCCTCAAACTGCTCCGTCAAGACAAATCCTATTTATTTGCACTCGACTCAGAGCCTGCTTTGAGGACTGTGCTGCTGCTCATTAATGGCACAGCCCAAGATTTTCACATAACTCTCAAGTTAAAGCTGCTGCTGAATTATTGAGTGTTACAATCCAGAAGGGTTCGTTAAAGCCTGGAAATTAAAAAAAATTATCCTGGGTTGGCCTTTTCCTACTCTCAAGCTTCACCTTGCCTCTGGCTCACACTTGCACCTTCCTGAGCTTCCCCTTTCCCTCTTTGCTGGCACACCAATGACCACTCAGCGCATGTGCAATGGGTACGAGCAGTGGTGTCATTCAAATGATTTAGGAACAGGAACTCACTTTTGATTGGCACTTGTCGGGAACCCGGAACCAGCCACAGAGCCCGTTAGGATCCGGAACTCCTGTTCTGGTCTGTTCCCCCTGAATGACATCACTGCCTTCGCCCCCCTAGGAATCCGGAGTCGCTCCCTTTAACCCTCTGAGTGCCGGCCAACCAAGAAGAAAAGCTCTTTGCAGAGGAATTGGGGGGGGGAGGGGGAGTGAAGTGGGTGGAGTCAGCCCTAATTTTAACTAGTGGAACTGAGTTCCCCTGCGTTCCCCCTGCATGACATCACTGGGTACGAGCCACCCAAAGAAGAAGAGAGGGACTAGAGGGCAATGTGGAAAGGCTGGATGCCAGGGCATGTGTTCCAACTGATTCAGGGCACAATCCTAAGAAGCACCAGACTGGCGAGGCCAACAGGCCAGCGCCATATCCTAGTGCTGCTTAGGACAGGCTGGAGCCTCCCCTATGCGCTCTTCGGATCTGCGCCAAATCGGGCCCAAATCAGGCCTGCGCAACCTCGCAGTTGGGCTTAGGAAGTGGCCGTATGGCCGCCTCCTAAGCCCACCCATGTACTGCTCCCAACCTCCCTCCCACCCCCCAATCCCCATCCCGGAATGGGATGGTTCCTCCTCCGTGCCGACCAGCTTCAGACGGCACGAGGGAGGCTCCCCTTTGGCGCTCTGAAGCCGACACTGAAGTCGGCTTCAGAGTGTTAGCACCAATGCAGGGTTGCTGCCTGGCAGCCCTCCATCAGCGCTAATGACGTAGCGCTGACAACAACGTTGTGTCGGAGCTACATCCATTATAGGATGGCGCTGCCCATCACAACGGGGATCTCAGTGAACAGAAAACCCAGATTCTTCTTTCTACAATGTGACCTTCAAAAGGGGCCGATCCCATCCTTTAATGGACCAATCCCATCCTCAGCTTGTCCTGGTGGAACATGCGCTCCGCCAGCATGCGGAAAAGTGCCATAAAGAGCTTTGTAACCGCATGCCGTCCAGCAGCAGGGCAGGGGAAGGCAAAGATGGGGGTGGCAGGACCAGGAGGAGGTGGGATTGACGGTGCCAAGGCATGCTGTATCCAATCCCCCTTTCTGGGCCTGACCTGCAGACAGGGATCAACATGGACTTGCACCAGCAAAATAGCACAAACGTGCTATTACCCTGAGGCGACTTCTAGCAGTCAAATTGTTCCTAAAATGTTTGGGAACCACTGAGCTACATTGTAACTTCACTGAGAGCGCAATCCTATACTGCACTGGATTGGCAAGACCGGCCGGCTGGCCGGCATGTGCCAAACCCAAGGTAGTATTGGGGAGGCTGGAGCCTCCCCATGGCAAGGGCACATTTGTGCCCTTACCACAGGAGTGGCTCTAGCCTTCCCAATGCACTACTCATATCTGTGCCTGCTAAAGAGCAGAAGACAGCGCAACCCGAATCGGGGCCGTGTGGCCTCCCAATCGGGCTTAGGATTTGGCCTTATGGTCAAATCCTGGACCCGCCCACGTCCTGCCCCCAACCATCCTCCCCCACCAATCCTGTGTCCAGACGGGCACGGAGCCTCCCTTATGCTGGCTGGCTTCGGCCGACGTGAGGGACAGAGCCGTAATGTCCTACCCCAGCGCCCTGAGGCAATGACGTCATGCTCTGCCTGTTTGTGCCCCCCTCCATGTAATGGCTCCTTGAAGGAGGTGGCGCTGCAGATTGCAAGCGCCCTTCCTCCAGGGAGACGACAGAGGAATGTGCCTTTGCTCCACGATCGCAAAGGCAATCTCCTCCGTAACTGGGGCGGAGTTGGGGGCAATCCTGCGCCCCCTTTAATTCAGTGCCTAGAGCGGGTGCTCCTCTGGCTCCACCCTAGTTACGGTTCTAGTGAGGGAGGCTGAAGGCAGCGCCAGTCCGTTGCTCTAGCACTGATGCGAGGGTGCTGATTGGCGCTCCTGCGTCGGCGCTAATGCCATCGCATTGACGCTATGATGTAGCGTCGATGCAACAGGTAGGGTAGGATTGCTCTGCCCAGGTAAATGAAACCTTCACACTGCCCTCGCCCTGCATGGGGGAGGGAAAAGGGAACACATCCCGATGACCAGGATAACCACGCCAGTGCTTTGCATCTTGACAAGACAGGGATAATCAGGCCAATCGCCTTAGCAAAGGAGGTGCATTTCCTCGTTCTTCTTCAGGAGGGGATGCTGTGTGTCAACATGAGTTAATGTCTAGGCCAGGGGTGTCAAACGTAAGGCCCGTGGGCCAGATCCACAAGCTCTTTATCCAGCCCTCAGGCTCTCCCAGAACACCATCAGCTACTATCTGCTGCTGAGCTGCGCTGAGGTGTCCCTACCGAAAGGGCGGCCCATGTGATAATTGGGCTCTCCCATATCCGGAAAACATTATCAAGCTTTGTGTATTTTCTCTTATTTGGAGTTAATGAGTTCCTAAGAAAGAAAAACATGCTTATGTTTGATCATGACCTGCTTTATGGCATCACTTCCATCTTTATGGCATCATTTCAGTATGCATCATGAATGGTATTGGCCTGCGGTATGAGACAAGTTTAACACCCCTGGTGTAGGCCATCGTATTCCCCAATGGCTGTCTGAGAGAATGTGGCTCTTGTTGCATCAAGGCTACAATCCTATACAAATTTATGTGTCTGACAATCCTACTGAACTTGAACTGAACCTATTGAATTGAATCCTATTGAACCTATTGAATCCTATTGAATCCTATTGGGGAGCACATCTGAGTGAACGTGTTTAGGCTAGCACTCTCATATTCCTTTTACATATATCTGGGATTTTTAAAATTCAGTATTTATACATTTGCTTTCAACCACTGCAATCCACTCCAGGAGCTTGGGATGAAATGAGCTATATCTTTGAAGGATGCATAATCAGTTTCAAGTCAAGAATAAGTGGCAGGGGAAGAAACCACTCAAAGAAATTCAATGTTGATTTTTTAATATAGTCTTACTAGAATGTGGCTATGGGGTATGAGATGAAGACAGTGTGTCATGACACCTTTGCACTTTAAAATCTAGTTTCCAAGACCTGCCATCCTTCTCCACAGCACTCTAGGAAGGACTGACAAAACGGGGGACAAGAGTTCACAAGGGATCCAAGAGTTCACAAAAAGCCAACTCGCTTCAGCTCAGCGCCATGAAGACAGTGTAAAACCTGCAGTGTATTCACTAAATGCTCACAGTCACCCCTTGTTACCTCTCCCTCTTCCTCACCTCCCTTCAGTTCTTTCCCTTTGTTGTCTCCCCTGCTGTCAGAGTGGAAACTGTAACCACCGCAGGGCTGAGATCTATCATTTTGCTTATGGCACCCCACAAAATACCATGGCTATTGACAACATTCTCTAGCCACACTCAAGGGCTTGCAGTCTATTGCAGAACAAGTCTTGGTTTGTCATTTAACTGTTGTGGAGAGAAGCTTGAGCATGAACAGTTTATGATGAAATTCCAGAAACAAGAATTGTTTTGAAAGAATTGGTGGGGCACTTTGGGTGAACAAGCAGGATGTAACCTGTGTCTTGTCTCATGTCATTCATGATTAGCAGCTTTCCCCTTGTCCCTAAAAACATATTGTTCAGGCATGTATTTTCCTTTCATCATGGCTCTACCCATCCATTAAGAATTTCCAAGCAAAAAGAAACATATCTGCTATCCTCTTTACGGGCTAAACCACCCCCACCCTCCAACAGAAAATCTAGAGATTTTATTGCAAAGGATTGCTACAAATCTGAGAACGCAATCCTAACCTGGAGTTAGGCTGGCACAGTTAGGCCATACCAGCAAAGTTTGGCCGGCACTACAGCCATCATAAAGCGTGTGTAGACCACTCTCAGAGTCAGGAAGGATGGCGCATGTCTGTGTGCTGACCTCCCTGACTCCGAGAGTGATCCAAACATACTTCATGGTGGCTCTTGTGACGACCCAACTTTGCTGGCCTAACTGTGCCAGCCTAACTCCAGGTTAGGATTGTGCCTTGCATCTATGCTATGAAACGCCTAGAGCTGTGGGTTTCAGTTAATAGGCTATTCCCCATACTGACCTGTAGAAAGTGTTGTTTGTAGAGACACCGGGAGGAGTTTTGCAGTCTCTGCCCACCATTGGGAGGTAGCCATGGGTCTTGAAATAGCTCTCTGCACCAAGGGTGATGATAGCCACACCGTCCCGGACCTTTTGCCTCAGGCTCATTTTCCAGCTCTCAGTGACCACGCTGATGAGGCCAATGGGGAAGGAGGCAGGTGGGACATCCATGTTCCCCACCGTCAGGCTGGGCACAATCCAGACGTAGCCAGGTCCAATCAAACCAGCCTGCTGTGCCATTTGGAAGAGGTATTCTGCCTCCTCTCGGGAGCAATACACAATAATCACCTGAGCATCTATCTGGCGCAGCAACCTTTGAATTTTGGAGTTGCTCCCATCTTGGGCCATCTCAATGGTCAAGACATCCTGAATCTCCCAGCCAAAATAGCTGGCATCTGTGAAGGACCGTATCACATCCAGGAAGACGCTGTACCCTGGATACTGACTGGTGATCACAGCAAAGGAGCTCCAGTCATACTCCTCCAGGACTTTGAAGATCACCTGTATCTGCTGTTCAATGGAAACACCCAACTGAAGGAAGGCAGAGCCGGGCTCCTAAAAAGAGAAGAGAAGAGACTAGCAACTAAATACTGCATGTGTTTAGTCTTTTCATTGCACAGTCTAAAGTTCTTGACTGGTTAACAACTTTCGCAGACTCAAAATGTCAGCCTTGATCACCATCCCTATTCACAACTCTAACACTTTATCATGTAATGCTGGCTATGGCAGACTTCTGGGGACCTTCTTTTGGTTTCAAACTTGCCTCTGTTCACATGGCAACTTGGGCACATCAGCAGAACATTCTCTGTTCTGTTTGCTGTTCTCTGAAATCCACCTCCTTTTTTTGGGGGTGGGAAGCAACCCCCCTTCCCCTGATCATCCATAAGGCTACTGTGAAAATAAATCAGTCATGCCTTGTGATGACCGTGTATGAGGACAAAAGGTGTTTTATCACTTCAGCCACTTTCTAGTTCTGCATCAGCCACTCATTTCCTGTGTTAGCGACTCCAACTTGTCTCTTTTCATTCCTAGCCCCTAAATATCGGACTGGAACTTCCTCTTCTTTTATATTTGCTTTTCTCCTATGCTGGGCCTGCAAGTACTGCATGTACTGCATTACATTAGCCAAGAAACGCAAGGGCACAGCAAAATCCATGGATTCAGTTGCTCAACCACCGCACAATTTTCAGAATTTCCACTCTGCAAAACAATGGGGAGTGTTACAGACCATTAATGAACCACGAACTTGGATGACTTCCTTTTAAGGCTTAAGATCTCCCAGGACAACTGTCTGCACAGTCCCTTATACCCCAAATGCCTTCCACCGTGACAGTTTTTCTAGCCAATTAACCAAGAAACACATTGAAAGTGAGAATAAATCTGCCATTATATTTTCAATCCTACAATATTTATAACACAAAGAAAAAAATCACTGGAGAATTCACTCTAGTTTCAATTATGGTTCTCATTGTAAAGTTCACTTGACAAATATCCATCTCACCTCTTCAGTGGGTTCATTGCCCTCCTTATCCCCAGCCGGGCCTCTCACGAGCATACCTTAATTGTTCTTCTGCATTCATCTTTTAAACATTTAGGTATGCTTTTTCAAGCACGTCATTTTAACGGCCAAACACATTGTTTTGAAAAGAGATACCGAGCAGTCACAATCAAATTAAACTTCCGGCCACCAAAACTCGGGGGGGGGGGGAGAGGCGGGGAAAAACATTGGTAGTGAGGGTAGTAGAACAGGATCTCTCTTGGAATTTGAAATGCCAATCGAAGGTAAGTGAGCCCAAAGCAGGACGTTTCTTTAGGAGAACACTCTCTCTCTCTCTCTCTCTCTCTCTCTCTCTCTCTCTCTCTCTCACACACACACACACACACACACACACACACACACACACACACACACACACCCTAGAGCAACTGCAGCAGTGATGAATGAAAATGAACAATGTTTAATATATTCCTATGGTCGAACCTTAAGCAGCAATCTTATACTTAGGGGTGTGTTTTTTGGGTGATATTTTTTCCAGAATTTCTTGATTAAAATAGCAAATTGCGGTGTTACGTGTTTTAATTCCACATTCTCATTCCAAGTTCTCATTTTTATTAATTTTAAATGCTTCAAAAGTGTACCAGGTAGATGATACAGGTGATATAGTGTCAGCAGATGCAGCCACAGTATTATTTTTAATTGAAAAAGTAATCTATTTTAATTTCTGGAAAATACCTTATACACCAAAATGCGGTGTTTTGTGTTTTTATTCAAATATTTTCATCTCCAAGAGGTGGTGTTTTGTGTTTTTCTGTGGTGTTTAACAACAAAAACACACACCCCTACTACTGTATACTCTTTCCTGGGAGTAAGCCCCACTGAACACAATGGACATTATTTCTGAGTAGGCATGCATAGCTGTAAGTCAGCTAAGAACATAAAGAAAAATCTTCCTTAAAAAGATGTACTTCTATGTAATTATTATTATTATTATTTTTTATTGAATTTATACCCCGCCTATTGCCCGAAGGCACTCAAGGCGGCATTTACAACAATAAAAAAATATAAAAACAACATTAAAAACAATTTAAACAATATTAAAATACAATAAAACAAAAAAATTAAACAGAGTTTAAAACAAGCCATGTGGATCATAAAATATAAAAGTATAAAAGTATAACCAGCCAGCCAGCCAACCTGTCAACAGTTAAAAAGTAACTAACCAACTACTTTAAAATAAGTCAAATAAAATGACTGCTCAGCTTCTTGACTTTTCAAGCATGTGAGCATGGCACAAAAGACTTCCATTCAGGCTCAATAGAGCTATACAGCCTACAATGAACCTCAGCAGCTTCTTTCAGTTTTCCAACTGTCTGTCCAGTTCTTAAAATCAAAGCCTGTGTATTCCAAGCCCAAGGATGAATGGATAGATGGACATGCACACATACTTAAACTGGAAACCAAATATGCCCCAACTTAAGTCCAACTCACAATGTACCACAACCAGTGGTGGGATTCAAATGAATTAACAGCCAGTTCTATGACATCATAGCCGGAGCCAAAAAAAAACCCGAAGCCAGCCGAGGTAAGCGAGTGGGCGGGGCCCGGCCATTTAACAACCGGTTCTATAGAACCTGGGCGAACCCCCTGAATCTCACCACTGACCACAACACACTGAAAGAATATGCTCAAGTAGTTGGCCCACACTTTGAAAAATGAGGTGAAACACTGGCTAAGTTCTAAAATTGGTTGATCCTGCTGGTGGAAAAAGCTTAGTCACGAGGCTCTCATTTATTAAAGCTAGATTTACCTAAATCTTGAGTAATGTTTCACTTACTCATATTATCCCCATGGATTGTTCTGTGAGACGACTTTCATTCCCAGTTTGTATGGACATGTGAGTTACACAGCAAGATGCTGGTGGAATTCTTAGATAGTGAGCCAGACATTCATATACAACATAGAAGTCGTGTACAGGTGTGCCCCAGTATCCACTGTTTTGGTATCCACGGGTTCAGCTAACCATGGATACTGGGACACCTGTTAAAAAGATAGGGGAACATTAAACAAATCTGGTTTTTTTTTAACCTTGTTGCAGCAAAACCACTGATGTTCCTCTATCTTTAAAAAGGTGCCCCCATATCCACAGTTTCAGGTATCTGTGGGGAGAGGGTCCAGAACAGAACCCCAGCAGATACCAGGGCATGCCTGCATTACCGAGTGGTAGTAGGATCGTGCTCCCTAGGTAGCTGCTCAATCCTGATTATACTGGGTATGCAGGCACAAGAGCAACAAAGATAATCTTCTAAACTAGGGGAATATGTTTCAGGTTTGGGTTTGCACGATAGTCACACAAGACTGCTGTGATTAAAGATGTTGGTGTGAGATTGTCTGGAGTTTCAGCTGTGGGCAGGGTTAGATATGGCTCTTTCCAGTCACATGGGAGAGGCAGAAGTTTATTGAGAGCGTAGAGACAAGTCTACATAAGCTTCAACCCTTTTGGGTCTCTGGGAACTTTCGCAAGCTTCGTCAGCCAAGCTCAGACATTGAGCATCTGCCCCAAAGCGCTGTCTGAACAGCCTGGGACAGCTATTTTCAACCTTTTTAATCTCGCAGCACACTGGCAAGGTGCTAAAATTATCAAGGCACATCAACAGTGCCCTGGGCACCTTTTCAAGTGGTGTTCCTCTTAGATTTAGCAGAGAGAGAGAGAGAGAGAGTAATTGTCCCTCTTCACCCCTGCACAGTGTCTTCTCTAGTGGCTGTTGCTGGTGGTGGTCTGCATTTTTTTTAGATTGTGAGCCCTTTTGGGAAAGAGAACCATTTAAACAACAACAACAACAACAGCAGCAGCCTGTAAACCACTTTGTGAACTTTGTGTTGAAAAGCAGCATATAAATACTGTTGATTGATCTATCAATCAGTTTTTTGACAACTGGCAGGGCACATCATGCTGGTGGGGGGGGGTCACATTCCCCAATGGCCTTACTAATAAATGACCCTCCCCCCCCAACTCCCACGCCACACCTGTTAGACCATTCACAGTACATCAGTATGCTATAGCAAACTGGTTGAAAATCGATGGTCTACAACTTGGGGAAAAAATACAACAAATCACTGCAAATCACAGTGACTGAAGAATCACTGCAAATTCAATGAAAATTGAAGGATTTTTTAAAACAAGAAATTAAGAAAAATTTTAAAAGCCAACATTATGAAACAGGAGCAAACTTCCAGAGAACAGTAAGGCTTTTTTTTCCAACAGTGCTTCAAGAAAGCTCCTAAATACCAAGCCAATTTCCAAACCAAGCTGTGAGAATTTTTTTCATCACTGTTATATCATTTATGATCATGTCGCCATGAAATTCTCTATGATCGTGTTGCCATTTGTGCATGCTTCAATAATATATTGAAATTGTATACTAATTTTTTTTTTAAGCTGAACCAGAGTGTCTGTGGTTCGAGATTTAATTGTTTAGGTATTTAAATTCACAGCCATAAACAAAGTGAAAACATTATTTGCTGAAGAACAAAATTTCATTTATTAGGCAAACTGATTTGTGGAGGGCTGTCAAATGATTTAGCACCATTTGGGCATTGCTGCAAATGGAAACTGTATCATTAATTATTGGGCACGGGGGAGAAAGGGGGAGAAAGGTCTGCTTTCTGACAGGGAAAACAGCAATTAGACCTTTTTGGACTGCTCGCTGCAGAGCTCGATTGTGCCAGAGTATCATTTTGAATGAAGTGCTCCCATCAAAAATAGATTGGAGGGAAACCCTGAGCATGCTTTCATAGGCATTAAACTATATAGCCTCCTTGGAGCTGTAAACCCTGGGCACTCAGAAAGGTTTCCCAGCATGCATTCCACACAGCAGTTGCAACCTGCTGCTGACGCACGTCATAAGTGGGGAGAGGGAGGGTTGGACGGAGGGAGAGATCACAATATGGTCATTACTGCCTGCGTTTGAAAGCCTTGCTCTAAGTGAGCTTCCATGGTCATGGCAAGACGACAATGCAAGATTTGGGGGTGGGGGAGGAAGACTATGTGTTGAAATGCTTTGGGCATCTCATATATTATAATGAATGTCCATTTTTTAACACCAGCTTGTGTCTTTTAGAGCATTTTTTTAACCTTTAGTTGCTGCCCTTCTATTCTTCATGACTCATGACTCTCTCTCTCTCTCTCTCTCTCTCTCTCTCTCTCTCTCTCTCTCGCACTCCTAAACAGTAGGTCAAAAGTGGCACTTGAATTACATGGATAACATGCTGGGGGAAAATAAAAAGCCTTTCTGAATAACTAACACAATCGGAAGCTTCTTTCTGGGTTACTGTCAGGATTGTCAGAAAGTATCTTGAATTTTGTTCGTCTTTGGCTTCCCTACCAGTACGGTATCTGCAGCACCATGGACAGCAACACAGCAGCCGCATCAAGACTCCGCTCCTGTCTTTCTTAACTACGTATAACAGCCTCAAGGAGCAGCCTGCCTGGCAAGCCCAGGACCAAGTACATGCTGGGAGGGACTGGGAAGGCCTCACTGGGGCAGGGAGTGAGCTGTTGGTCAGTTGAGCAGAGCACATCTGCCCATACTACAAATATCTGCAGGGGCCTTCCCATTGCCTGGGAGAAGAGGCATAGGACCCGGGGGCGAACAGGCAGGGAGTGTGGAACCAGGAAGTGGAGGAGGAACCAACCAAGGCCAGGATAATATGAGAGGGCCAAGGATGGGATGTGGTGGTGCAGCGGGTTAATCTGCTGCTGCTGGGCTTTCCGACCGGAAGGTTGGGAGTTCAAGACTGCGTGACGGAGTGAGCTCCCGTTACTTGTCCCAGCTCCTGCCAACCTAGCAGTTCAAAAGCACCTAAATGCAAGTAGATAAATAGGGACCACTTGGTGGGAAGGGAACGGTGTTCCGTGCGCTACGGCGTAGAGTCATGCCAGCCACATGACCACGGAAGCTTGTTCTCGCACAAAACGCCGGCTCTACAGGCTTGGAAACGGAGATGAGCACCGCCCCCTACAGTCGGTCACGACTAGACCATTCGGTCGTGGGGAAGCCTTTACCTTTAAGGATGAGAAAGGGCTGGCTGAGGCTGACTGAAAGAGAGATTCCAGGTCCCCAGGAGTTCTGGAGAAGGCCCTGAGCAGGTACTTTCAACCCCCTCCCTGCCTCTGCTCTGAGGCCCAGGGGAGGAAGGGGAAGACAAAACCAAACCACCAGAACAGAGGGAGTCCAACCCCATTCAGGACAGGATGACAATCTAGCTCCTGAATCATGGTTCTCTGAATCAGGAGAGCTTCTGTTTTGTCTGGATGTAATGTCAGCTGGTTCGCCCTCATCCCATCCCCAACTGCCTCCACTCAGTCCTCCAGGATTTCAATGCCCACCTACCAACCAAGACCATTTCCACCCTGATCTGATACTCCACTTCATCCAGGACCTGCTGCAGCTGAGCCACCATCACCTGCTTAATCTTGTTCAGAAATGGGAGGTTTGAGACTTCAGTGATTATCCAATACAGTGGCATCCAGGGAGGGCTTCTTTAAGAGGGGATGAACCACAACACAGCAAAAAACCCTCCACCAGAGATGAATTATCACCCTCCCTGTTCTCTCAACCAGTGCTTCCCCAATGCAGATCTAACGAACCAGCCCTTCCTCCAAAGAGCTCAGGAGGGTGTACAAGCTTCCTTCCTTCCTTTCGTCATCACAACAACTCTGAGAGGTTGGTTAGGCTGAGAGGCTGTGACTTGTCCAAGGTCATCCAGGAAGCTTCACGGCAGAACGGGGATTTGAACCTGAATCTTCCAGATCTAAGTTCAACACCAGAATCAGTACACCATGATGGGTCTTACACACTCACAGATCATGAATATGAGGATCATGGGACACACATACTCGTTATATGTCAGTGGAGCAGACATGTGAAAAATGGACCTCTTGTACCTGGTTTGGCCCATAGTGTGTGTGGTCAGGATGGGAAAAAAAGGTGACAAATGGGAGAAACGCACACTTTGGTGGATTTGGGGTGGCCAGGTGACAAAGCCTTCTTACGTGATTGGTTGATGCGGATGAATCAGTTGCCCTGAGGAAGCAGCCACTGCAGGGACCAATTTAAAGCATGGCAACGGTTTGGGTGTACTGGTCCACAAGCTCTTCTAGAAGGCACTGTTTAATTTGGCAAGATCCTCTGGCAATTTTCAGTCAACAGCCACAGCCTTTTGGGCAGGAGAACCTGCTGTTTGCCACCTCCGTGCATTTCCCTGGATTGTTTTCTGAAGCACATGCTGAAATGAGAACGAGCACTAATGGGGCCGGACAAAGGTGGAATGACTGATCCAAGAAGATCCTTATTGTTCCTAATCACGTCTTAGAGGGCTTTTCTTCAGTTAAGTAGCACCCGTGATAATCCGGTATCAGATCTTACACAAATAAATCCAATTGTGCTGTCAGAGAAACTTTACACATTTCCCTGTGAGCAGTTCATAGTAACCACCACTGACACCCTGTGGCAGGCAAGCAAGCTAAAAATAATTACCCAGCGCACAGTCCACCCGTGAGAAGTCAGGGCATTCGCTACACCACCACAGTCCTTGCACTGTACTTAAGAGACAGATAGTGATACTTAAGAGCCACTGATCTAAGAGACAGATAGTGCCTGGCTGGGATGAAATGTGGTACTGGATTCCACTCGTGCTCATTTTTGCTGCACACAAACAATTCTGAAGAGACGCAGGTGTATTTTGCTTTCTTCTCCCTGGTTTGTTCTTAGCATTAGGATTCACCATATAGAAAAGACATATTAAGGGCACAATCCTAATCTGGAGTTAGGCCAGCACAAGTTAAGCCAGCAAAGTTTGGCCAGCTCAAGGGACACCGTAAAGTATGTTTGGACCACTCTCAGGGCGCAATCCTAAGCAGCGCCAGACTGCGCCGTATCCAGCGCTGCTTAGGACGGGCTGGAGCCTCCCCGTGGCAAGGAAGCATGCGCTCCCTTACCATAGGGGAGGCTCCAGTCTCCGCTATGTGCTCCTCGTATCTGCGCCCGCTAAAGAGCAGGCGCAGATCCGAGGAGACCGCGCAGCCCGAATCAGCCTGCCCAGCTCTTGCCCAAGTTCCGCCTCCCCTCTCCCACCAATCCCTGTCTCGATACAGGACGGAGAATCTCTTGCACCGACCGTCTTCGGTCGGCACAAGGGAGGCTCTCTGTCAGCGCTCTGAAGCTGACGCTGTGAGCAGCATCAGCTTCAGAGATGCAGCACCGATGCAGGGATGCTGCTTGGCACCCGCACGCCAGCGCTCCGCCCCTGGTGTAGACACGATGACGTCACGTCAACGCAAGGGCATACTAGGATTGCACCGCCCGAATCAGAGAGGCCAGCACATAGATATGCACCATCCTTCCTGTCTCCAAGAGTGGTCCAAACATGCTTTACAGTGGCCCTTGTGCTGGCCATACTTTGCTGGCCTAACTTGTGCCGGCCTAACTCCAGGTTAGGATTGTGCCCTAAATTAGTGCATCTCGTAGATCCAAAAATCAATAAAAAGGCTTCGTTTCCAGCCCAATCCTATGCATATCTACTCAGAAGTAAGTCTCACTGAATTCAGTGGGCATTACTCCCAGGTAAATTTGCACAGGATTGCAGCCTTAGTGTCAACGTCATTGGCCAAACACCTTCTTTCCCTCATATGAACTAAGATACTCCATTTTTTCCTCACTTCAGCAATACTGAAGATTTCCAGTGGACATTCTATAACTGAAGAGGATTTTGCCGGATTTCCATTTCCTTGTCATGTCAGCAGCAGTCAATAAATGACAAATTGTTGGTTGAATCATTAGCTGGAAGTGTTGAAGCATTTGCAAGAATCATTTGTGAACTGGGGAGGATGCTGATTGTCCAGACTCTGGGCCCCAACCTTCTACATGCTGAGTTCTTTTAGATTACAATCCAAGCCATGAGAAAGAGCACAGCAATGCACTCAGGAAAAACAGTATGTGCACATCATGTTGGGCTACAGGTTGAATGTAATGAGCTTGACTGGTATACGTGACAGTGTTTCCAGAGTCACATTTTAAATAGATCACAATAATCCATGAGAACTGTAGGATCCTTCATCCATCTTTGCCCTTGTCCAGAAAGAAGATGAATTACACATAAACCCACGTCTGTGCCACACATCAACTCCTATAAAAATGGATCCGAAGCACAGCATGCCACAAGAAAAGACCAAGAGCAAAGTAGGAGCACGATAAATTGCTAAACAGATTAGCAGGAAAAGTATAGCCAAAAAACCCACTGTGGGTTGCAGCAGAGGCTGCACCATGCCATTGCATTGCCACACGGGGATTTAGATAGGATTGGGCGGTCAGTCCTCTACAAACAAGAGTCTGGGGCAGACAATCTAGAGCAGATGTGTCAGACATAAGGCCCCAGGGCTAGATGTGGCCCACAGCAGCTCTTTTGCCAGCCCTCCAGCTCTCCCAGCAACACCATCAGCTGCTGAGCTGTGTTGAGGTGTCACTGTTGATAGGGAAGCCCACATGATAATTTTGTATTTTCTCTTATCATTTGCAGCTAAGTAAGAAAAAAGTGCTTTTTAAAAAACTAACTAGAGTTGGAAAAAAATACCAAGCATATCAAGCCAGTTTGCAGTGATCTCTGGACTGAACCAAGCCAAGGACTTTGAACATCCAGATAGAAATTTTCCTAGAATTCCCTATTTATTTCAGAATGTATGTCCTATCTTTTGGCCCCCAAAAGGTCCCCATGGCAGCTCACAGCAACATTAAAATTAATAATTCAGTTCACAAAAACACAATATAAACCAACTATTAACATTACAATAAACAACGAATTGCCAGTATTATCACTCATTGTCCTAAGATGACTCCCAAGTGACCGTTTATGTCCTATACCCAGGGAGCCTGCATAACCAGATCCGTCTGCAAGGCACTATCCCAAGAAGTAATGGGAAGTAAACTTTACAGCTGTTTTGTTAGTCTTCCATCTGTGCTTTTAGCAGCAGCACAGAGGAATCTAGCAGTTGATGCTCTTCCAATTGCTTTATCTCTACTCTAGGAAACAATTCACCAGTCACATTCCTGTTTGTCTGGCTGCTGCTACAGACAGAAGAGTCACAAAAGTCACAAAAAGTGTTGTGAACACTATTGGGGAACCACCCAACAGAGGCTAGGAGGTATGCTAATTGCTAACTGACTGCCTACAGAATACAGTTACACACAGGCAAGTGGGACCAGGGTTTCCACCTGCCATGAGCAAAAGTTGCTGATGCGGCATCCTGCATCAGCCCAGCTCCTAAATATTTGAACCCTGGCACAGCACTCCTGTACCATGGTGGCGCAGCGGGTTAAACCGCTGATGCTGGGCTTTCTGACTGGAAGGTTGGGAGTTCAAGACTGCGCGACGGAGTGAGCTCCCGTTGCTTGTCCCTAGCAGTTCAAAAGCACCTAAATGCAAATAGATAAATAGGGACCACTTCGGTGAGAAGGTAACGGCGTTACATGAGCCTTGGCGTACGCCGGTTCTACAGGCTTTGAAACGGAGATGAGCACCACCCCCTACAGTCGGTCATGACTAGATCATTCAGTCGTGGGGAAACCTTTACCTTACAGCTCTCCTGGCCTGGCACTGCAGATTTACTTAAACCCCTTATCTGCTGAATTTCCTGGAACTGGCAGAACACCCCTGAGATGGCTGGATTCTCTGGATTCTGACCTTTCATCTGCCAAGTTCTCTGGCCAGACATGGTCTGCCTGTCTAGCGACCCATCCTGAAAGTCTCAACTAGCATGTATGAGTGTCACTGTCTGAGGGCGTAATCCTAACTTGGAGTTAGGCTGGCACAAATCTCTTGTGCTTGCACAGGAGTGTCACCAGCATGTTGTAAAATGCATTTGCACCACTATTAGAGTCAGGGAGGCTGGCACATGGAAGTCTGCCATCCCCCAACTCCAAAAGTGGTCCAAGCATACTTTACAGTGCATTTGCGATACTCCTGGGCCAGCACAAAACTTGTGCCAGCGTAACTCCAGGTTAGGATTGCACCCTGAGAGAAGTAAAGTAAGAACGGATATATGTTGTTTTGACAGGAGCTGTATTCTTGGTGGATGCAAATTGCTATGGGCTTGCTTTTTGACCCCATGAAGTTTTACTACCATAAACTGAGAGGGTGTATATATACAGTAAGTACTGTTCTGTACCTATTGTCAGCCCTGTTGCTCAGAAGAACAAAAAAAAAAAAAGTTTCACCTTGGGGGTTAGGACGACAGCAGACCCTCCACTGATGCTGATGATTGGTACATGGGTCTGGGATGAGATGAAATCAAGGATCTGAGCCACAGCCTCTGTGCCAACGTTGTCCTCAAAGACAATCCCATGGAGCTTCGTAGTCGCAAGAATGTCACAGATTTGGGTCAAGAGAGTGCTGGGGTTGGTGTCATTCACTACTACTGTGACCGGGTGGATCTCCAGCGGCATGCCCAAGAAGCTCTGGTGCGTCAGCCGACTGCGGATGTAGAGAGGATACGATGAGCCTCCAAAAACCACAGCCACATTCACCACTGGTTCCCTGGCACTTGGCGACAAGTTATCCATTAGAACAGCCGAACAGCCCAGCACCATGGACAGCACCAGGGTGTTTGTCAGAGCTCTGCCCATGTCCACCATGGAGTCCCTGCAACATGGAACAGAGATAAGGAGTGGTCAGAAAAACAAAGAACAAAAAGTCCAAAGAAAATAGTAATAGGAACAATAAAGACTATTTTAAAAAATATTAACTGGATATTTTAAAATGTAATGTGTGGAGTGACTCTTGAGAAATAAAGAATGAGCCCGGTTCAGTCAAACTACACAAAGTATTCAGAGTGCTGGTGTAGTACACTGGCCAAGAAACTTGGCCTTGGTTGAATTTCCCTTGGTTGAATTTTGCCTCTGTCCTGAACTCACTAATGAGATCTTAGGCAAGTCTTAGCCTCAGTTGTAATATGAAGAGCCCCACTGGCTCAGGCTAAAGACCCATCTATCGCAGCTTCCGATGTCTCACAGTGGCCCCCCGGTTGCCTCTAGGAATACCCAAGACAACAAGGTACCTGTATCCTGTTGCCATTTCCTTGCACCTGGCATTTAGAGATAGGCTACCTCCAAAACCCAGAGGTTGCAAACAATCATGGTTTTCCTCCATAAATCTGTCCTTTTTCTCTTTTAAAGGCATTCAGGCCAGGCGCCATCCCCACCTGCAGCAAGGAGTTCCACAGATTAATCACATGCTGGATACAGGAATATTTCCTTTTGTCTGTTCTGACTCCTCCACCAGCCAATTTTAATGGGTGTCTCCTGGTTCTGGTGTTGTGCAACAGGGAAAAAGACTCTTCCCTCTACCCATCCTATGCTTAATTTATTAATTCTAAAATATTTATAATAATTCATATTATCCCACGGAGATGATTACACTTATCTTACAGGGTTGTTGTAAAGTTTACGTCAAGATAATACATGCGAAGTGACTTGAACCTTGCTATGGAAGTACTATGCTCCGGTAAGAACTAGATGGGCAAGGGGTTTGGTCTGGAGGTGTTGCTGCCGCCCTGCCTGAAAAAGCTAAGCAGCACTGGTTGTTTGGATGGGAAACCAAGAGGCTGCTGGTGTGTCTGTGTGGAGGAGTCAGCTGGCAAAAAGAAATGGATAGCACCTTTGGGAAGTTGGTCTGAAATTTGGTCGCTGCTGCCTGTGAGCTTGGAAAGTGCAAGAGCCGGCAGCCAGGATGACGACTACACCATGGTGGGGAACCCCTGGAGAAAGGAAGGTCCTGGGAGAGGGTCTCATGGACTAACACTTGTCAAAGTCTCATTATGGGTCAGCCCGTCTATGTAAACAGCCTCCAATCTATTGAGAAAGGCAGCACTAAATACACAAGCGTATTACCAGTCACGGCTGTGCCTCGCCTTGCATAACAAATCTGAGGGAAGGCGGTAGCCATGAGAACACAAGCAGCTTCCATACTGTAGCTTGTGTCACAATAAATATGTTCACCTTTAAAGTGCTGCAAGGCTCACTGCTGTCATCTCATTTAGCCCAATATTTCTCCTCCACCCTTTTTAAATCCAGCCTCTTCCATTCCTGCTCTCACTCTGATTAGATCTCCCACTACCCTCCATTTCACCTGCTTGTCAGCCTGCCTCTTGCTTTCACACTCCTTCTTTCTCTGACCCCCAACCATCCATCCTTGAATTAGCACCTTGAATTCTTTCCCCCACTTGTCAGAATCGCTTGCCCTCCCAGCATCCCTCTTCTCTACCCTCAGTTTCTCCAGCCTCTAATCTCCCCCTTCAATCCCACTTCCTCCAGAGTCATTTACACAGACATTTTCAGCTTCTTCCCATCTCCCTGACTGTCCTTGAATCCTTCCCCCTCTATCCTTCTCTCAACCCAACTTCCCTCTACTGCCACCCAGTGGCCAATTCCCACTGTTCTTCATTTTATCTTTTCCCTATATAGACAATACGTTCCCTTTTCTCCCGCTTTCTTAGCACTCTGCCTTTCTTAGCTATCTCCTTTCAGTGTCAGCTCAAGCAGCATCTCTTTGCCTTCTCAACTGCCTCTGCCTCTGCTCTTTTTGGCAATTTGACTAGAGTGGCTCTTGTAGAAATATAAATAGTAATATTAATCTATGAATAAATATAGGTATTTATCTATACTGAAATGCACTGTGCTGCTTTTCAAAAGCCCCAGAAGTGGTGTAGCAACAATTGTAAAATAAAATATGTAAAAAAAAACTAAACCAGAAAGAATATTTAGAGCCCAATCCTATCCACCCTTCCAGCTGTGCCAATGGGCAGTGCGCTGCATCCTGTGGTGCGGGAACAGTCATAGAGGCTCCCACCTTATCTCAGGACTGCATTGTGGCTGCATCAGAGCTGGAATGTTGGATAGAACTGGCAATGTTCTAAGTAGCAATAAAAATCAGTGACTGGAGGTATCCAGCACCATAGAATAATAAGCCACCAAATAAGACTTGCAAGTCATCTAAGAAGGGAAGCCCGCCAAAGAGTTGAAAGGGCTTGTTGAGAATCCTGGGAGGGTGTTTCAGAAACTGGGTAACACGTGGGAAAGGGCCTGTCCCACATACCCACCAATCCAGCTTCATAGGGTGGAACAACATGGACCAGAGCCTCCCTGATGGACCACAGAGAGCGGGAGAAAGCAACCCCTTAGATCAGTGTTACTCAAACCTTTCAGCACCGAGACCCACTTTTTAGTAGGGCAATCTGTCCAGGACCCACCAGAAGTGACGTCGTGGCTAGAAGTGCCATCATTATTATGCCAGAACCTGCTGCTTTCCTGAGAACACGGCAATACGTTGGGTTAGTTCTCAGCCATTTTCCAATAGCAAAGTGAATCAGAAAGGGGAAAAAAGCCTATTTACAACCTTGATGCAAGCAAAACAACCACACAGCCCTCTCCCTTTCCAGCATCCCATATTTTCAGCATGGCTGCTCTAGGTGCTTCGCGACCCACCTGAAATTGGCTCGCAACCTACAGGTGGGTCTTGACCCACAGTTTGAGAACCACTGCCTTCAATACCTTGGACCCAAGCTGCGGGAATGACTTTGACTTGCAAACCAGGAGCCAGAACCAGTAAAACCCCTGCTAACTGGGCAAAGCGCTAATCAGGATGGACGGTTGGGGTCAGAGAAAGAAGGAGTATGAAACTGGGTACTCCTCTCCCATTTAGAAGCGGGAAGAACAACTGTCCCTCCTCACCACAGCTTGGTGTCTTTTCTAGTGACTGTTGATGACTGCATCTTTTTAGATGGTAAGCACTTTTGGGGGGGGGCAGGGAACAATTTATATAGCCTCTGTGAACTGCTTTGTGAACTTTGTTGAAAAGCAATATACACATTGTTGTTGTTGTTGAGTCTGACTCTTTGCGACCCCCTGGACCACAGCACGCCAGGCCTCCCTGTCCTCCACTAGCTTCCGGAGTTCACCCAATTTCATGTTCATCGCTTCGGTGACACTGTCTAACCATCTCATCCTCTGCCGCCCCCTTCTTTTGCCTTCAAATATATACATACTATATTATTATTACTGATCATTATTATTGATGATGATGACGGTGATGATGATGATGGTGGAATATGCTCCAAGTAACAAGGCCACTATAGCCACCTGGCAGCAGCATCCCCAACCAGCTGCAGTTTCTGATCACTCTTTAAAGGCAACCCCACAGAGAGCATACAAGGTTGTCCAAGGTACACATTAAATGTTGCCGTGTTGAAGCTATGTGCTGCCTGGTGCGTCATACAGCTGCCAATCAAATATTTAAAAGGAAAGCCTCCCCCCCCCCCACCAACTCCCATTATTTATCTTCACTGTGGATCATCTTAACTGGAGAGTCGGCACTTTCTACCATTACTGTCACCACTCAGCCAGGCAGTCACTCAAGGCATGGGGTGAGGTAGGAGGCATCTCTTTGTTCTAACTGTTGTGGTTCCACACTGATAGATCAGTGAGTGAATGAATGAAAGATCAGTGCACCTCATCCCACCAGTGGCACCTCTCAAAGCAAAGGTGTCCCATAACGCAGCACAAACAGAATCCTTCTGCACAGAGATGGAAGACCAGGATGGTTCTCTTGGGAACGGAAAGTCTCCTTTTCCAGGTCAATCCCCCTTTCAGCTGCGGATCTAGGTCATTTTAGTCACCACTTGCCCATTCCAGCCACCTAGTTTGTTCTTGCCTTTTCAGGCACAGCAGGTACCTTAGCATGACATATACTTGCAATGTACGATTTGTGGTATCTACTCAAAAATATAATCGAAGTATTTATTTACTTAAAGTATTCTGCTGAGATGCCCAAGGCAGCTAAAATCACAACACAGTTTAAATAAGCACATAATACTAAAATTACAACAGCAAAACAGACAGAATGGCAGATTTTTTTAAAAAAAAATTAATAAGGGATAACAATTCATGGTCAGTACCTTGAATTAGTCTTTGAAATAAATCAGAAGCTACAAGAAAGTGCAGGATCTGGACTCCGCTACAAGATTGGCTTCTAGGATGCCTGGGATTCCATTTTCTTAAAAGCCCCACGTTTCAAGTTCTTGCCACTTTGCAGGAGCAAAGCTAAAATGCTGCAAAGGACAGGGACCGAGTTTGTATTCCTGGGCCATTCCCTTTCCATTGGCCACGGATCCCATCCTGTTCCCCTAACCCTGACTTCACTCCATCACACCGGCCTCAGGACAAGGCAAGCTGAAGGCTTCACCGGGGCCTTACGCGGGAGGCACAAGCCAACACCCCACAGCACGACTGTAGCTCCCCAAGCAGTGGCAGTGTGGGAACCGCTTGCAGTTCTGCTGTGTTGCTGTGCTTTGATTGGGTGGCCCTGGCTCTTGGCTCCTTCCTGGCTCCCTCCTTCTCCCTGGGCAGCAGCCGCCAGTCACCAGTTCCTCCCTCCCCAAAGACGTGGGTCATCCCAATATGCTTGGTGCTCAGCTCAGTCAGCATCCTCTCTCCTGGGGATCCTCTCCTCTCTCTCTCCTCCCCCCCCCCTTCCTATCAGCCTGGGCCTGCAGCAGTTGGCTAGCACCAGCATCTGCATGGCAAGTGCCAACCCAGCCATCCATTCCACCAGCGGCTCCCTCTTCCTTCCTCATCCCACCCTAAAGGTATCCTGTCTGAACCATGCCTGGTGGTAGCAATTCCACCCACAATCTGTGAGCCAGCAGGGTTGGCCTTGCCCTGAATCCTCCAGCAGGCAGTCAGAGCTAGAGAAACTGGAGTGGCTAGTGTCACTTGCCCCCCATGCCATGGTGCATGTATTCCCCCCCTCCCATTTCCTGCAAAACTGGGGCCAGGTTCCATTTCCATGATAGTAGCAGCAGCTTTTTGCTTTGCTACCAGTCCAAGCTCGAGTTCTGTTTGGGCCTGGCAGTCAAAGAGTTAAATGCAGGCACACCTCTAACTGTTGGTGCCTGTCTGCTGCAGCACAAAGAGGTGAGTAAAACTTCTTTGTTTTACTTCTTTGTTCAAAACTTCTTTGTTTTACCCGGGCGGTGGTGGCAGAGAGAGGCAGAGCCAAGGCATGGGCAGCCAACTCTCGCTGCCAGTTCCCGACCTCCGAGTAAGGCCGCATGGCCTTACTCAGAGGCTCTTGCTTCTGCGCCGGCGAAATAGCCGGCATAGAAGTGAGGAGAACTGTCGGTCACCCTGCGCTCATACCGTGGGGAAAGGGGACATACATCCCCTTTCCCCACGGAGCCTCCTGGGGCTGCCTGGCTGCCAAGGGATGCAGTGGTAGCAGCCTGGCTACCGCTGCGTTCCTGGGCGGTCGGGCAGTTCAGGATTGGGCCCTGAGGTACAGAATTAAGAAAGACAAGTGCAAGAACTCATAGCTGTGGTGCCTTAATATAGGTGGGTCATAGGAGTCGCATGTTGTACTTATAAGCATCCACATTTGGTGAAATGGATGGAAAGTACATGACACACACACACACACACACACACACACACACACACACACACAGAGAGAGAGAGAGAGAGAGAGAGAGAGAGAGAGAGAGAGAATGTTTGCAAAATGCCTAATCTGTCTGCAGCTGCATCCTGCAATAGCTAAGCTGTGTGATGAATAAAATCATGTGAGTTTGGGTGTTTTTTTTTAGATTTCTGGGGTGAGTTCAGCTTGTTTGCGTGATTTCCATAGGAATTATTAGTCAGCACTCAGGACAGTGCCTGTAAAAAAAAACATGAATGTGGATAAGTTACCAAATGCAACAGTTGTTTTCAGTTATGTGGAACTACTTTGCAATCTGTTCAAAAACACATTTCTGTTTGGAGGTTTCCTGAAAATGTTGCAAAAACATGCAACTTTTAAAATGGTGCATAAACGCATCTATGGTTAAAAAAAAATGGGTTCTGCAACCCCCCGAAAATCAGCTTGTGAAAGGCTGAGAATCACTACCCTAAAACAATTATGGGAACAGAGAACACAAACAGTACTGAAAATTTTCAAACATTTGACGGACCTTATCTGGTGGTTGCTTATTGAAGGAGAGACTAGGGGCCCAATCCTGAACAGTGCTGGACTAGCAAGGCTGGCCGGCCAGTGCCAAATCCAGTGCTGCTGAGGATGGGCTGGAGCCTCCCCGCGGCAAGGGAGTGTGCGCTCCCTTACCGTGAGGGAAGCTCCAGCCTCCCCTATGTGCTCCTCAGATCTGCACCCGCTAAAAAACGGGCGCACATCTGAGGAGACCACATGGCCCGAATTGGGGGGGGGCGCAGCCTCACTGACAGGCTTAGGATGAGGCCGTACGGCCACCTCCCAAGTCTGCCCAGGTCCCACCCAAGTCCCACCTCCCCCTCCCCCACCAATCCCTGTCCCGATACAGGATGGAGAATCCCTTGCACCCCGACTTTGGTTGGCGCAAGGGAGGCTCTCCGTCGACGCTGCAAGCAGTGTCGGCTTCCACCCCTTGCGTCGATGCGATGACGTTGCATCGATGCAAGGGGCGCGCTAGGATTGCGCTGCCCAAGACTTTAGACAAGTTTCAAGAGTGCTAGGAAAACTAAGAGAATGTTCTCAGCTGAATACATCACAGCAAATCTAACTAGTAGCCAAGGAGTCAGAAAAGAGTCCCCGTCCCCCCAACTGAATGAGCCAGTGTCAGTGGGAGAGTTTTGTCCCATGTCCTCCACCATGTCACTTGCTTGAGCAGTCTATGTTTGTCTCACTAAGCTCATAACTTATGTGGCAGGAGCCTTGAGCATGGCACATCTTTTTTGCACTTGCTCACTGCTAGTGATCAACTGCAATTTTGACTACATTGGCTAATCTGTCAGTGTAGAAAATACCATTGGAAGCAGCACAGCTTCACTGTTGTTCTCGCCTTGCCACTGGAAGAATCGACAATAGAGCCGGCCTCTCCTAATTTTCAGACTCTGAGCCCTACAGTAGGGCAATCCTGAGCCCTACAGCATGGGCAGTATGAGCTTACTGCTTGCGCTGCTGTCACAACAGGTGCCTTTTGGGGTTACATATAATTTTACTGGGGGCGCAATCCTAAAGTGAGTTAGGCCGGCATAAGCTACGCCAGCAACGTTTGGCCAGCACAAGGGCCACCGTAACGTATGTTTGGACCACTCTCGGAGACATGAGCCATCCTCCCTGACTCCGAGGGTTGTCCAAATACGCTTTACGGTAGCCCTTGTGCTGGCCAAACTTTGCTGGCTTAGCTTATGCCGGCCTAACTCCAGCTTAGGATTGCGTTCTCAGTTCTACTTTGTAAGCACAAAAGACACGTGCAGTTTAGGGCAGCCCAGTCCTGAGCTGCGTGGCCACCGCGGAGGCTCTGTAGGAGAAGGGGACCTGCCGCGGCAGCAGTAAGCCTTTTCCACTGGTGCCGATTCAGCACCGGTCCTGCACTCCTGGCATCAGTAATGCATCGGCGGCAGCAACAGAGGGACGGAGCAGAGGTGGGACTAGCGTCGACCCCCGGATCTTATTCTCCATGTCAGGTCACAAAATTGCTGGCACAGAGGCAAGAAGGTCCATCGTGTGCCCTGAACCCTTACTGCGGGGGAAGGGGACGAACGTCCCTTCTTCCACAGAACCTCCTGTGGCTGCCACGTGGCCTGGCTGCCACGGGATGCAGCGGTAAGCATTTGGCTATCACCGCATTAAGGTCCTGACCAGAGGCGGCTCTACAGGGAGGGCAAAGCTCTACGTGTTGCAAGAAGCCTTACCCTGTCATGGAAATCCCTCCTCTCCCTTGCTGCTGTAGCCAGTAAACAACGCCAAGATGTTGCTGTTCCCTGTGAGGATTGGCTAGAACAGTGCAGGAGAGGAGTGT
This sequence comes from Lerista edwardsae, assembly GCA_029204185.1. Taxonomy (NCBI): domain Eukaryota; kingdom Metazoa; phylum Chordata; class Lepidosauria; order Squamata; family Scincidae; genus Lerista; species Lerista edwardsae. The sequence continues at coordinate 3,432,538 of JAJKFI010000048.1, forward strand.
TTTCCACTGCAAGGTAAGGCTTCTTGCAAAACTTAGCGCTTTGCCCTCCCTTAGATCTGCCTCTGGTCCTGACCCACCCCTGAGTTCACTGGCCTTAAGTTCCATTGCTTTAAGGGTAATCCCCAAACCAGAAAGAGAACAAAAGTGCCACACGGGGGTCAGGAGTGTTCAGTTCCCTCATCCAAAGCCCAGAGGACTACAATGGATTAATAAAGTATGGCAATTTATTAACGCCCATAATAGCCAAATTCCAAATTACAGAAAGGCAATGATAATTCTTACTAGAGAAGCAGACATTCAGTGCAAGTAAAAAGAAGCAGAGCATAAAATAACTAGCTCCTGAGCTTACCCAGACCTCCAGCCACAAAGAGGCTTCCCTCATCTCTGCTCAAAACTCTTTTATAGCTCCAGGCCTTAGCCAGATCAGCTGGCCAGCATCCCCCCTCTTCATAATTATGGTAGCTTCCTTTCAGCTGCTACGTGGAGAAAGTCAAGGTATGCAGGGCGGCCAAGCAACTCAGGACTGGGCTGCCCAAAACTGCGCCTGTGCCTTTTGTGCCTACAAAGTGCCATCCAGTAAAATGATACGGAGCAGGGCCCTCTCCAGTTGAAAGAAGAGAACATTACCATGCAGGACAGCTACGGAAATGAAAACAGTGGCAAGAGAGATGTCAGGGCTAATAAAGAAAAATGAAGAACCAAACGGAGAAATGAGACAGAGACCTCTCTTCACGGTGGCACCTATCACAAAAGAGAGGCGAAGCCGGTTTGGACGCAGAAACAGAAAAGGCCACAGTGCTGCGTGGAAAGACCGCAAGGAGCCGGAGCTGACAGACCGAAAGAGAACGCACCGAGGCCAACGTGGAGGTGCAGTAAAGTGGGGCAGGAAGACTTGAAGAGATACAGAGTGACAGCAGAACTCAAGGATGATAAGGAAGGATTCAGAGTGGGGGGTGGACAAAGAACTTGGTGTCCTGGGATTCTGAGCTGAGACAAAAGAACAACTCTCTGTTTTCGCTGGGCAGGAATACATGCCTTATGCAATACATTGTATAAAGTTTTTCCACCCGTTTCTTAAAAGTTTTCTAATTTATATAAAATCATAAAAAATCACTTAGAAAAACTGACATTTACCAGTATGGTGGAATAGAGGGATGAAAGGAACTTTGATGATGGGAGAAAAGCAAGGAACAAGGGAGGGAGGGTGGGAGACAGAGTCAAGGTCTAAGTCAAGGGAGACAGAGTCAAATCAAGGGAGACAGAGTCAAGACAGAGTCAGAGTCATGCATAGTGGCAGCTCACACACACACACACACACACACACACACACACTCTAAGGGCGCAATCCTAACCAACATTCCAGCATTGCTGTACCAATGGGGCATGTGCTGCACCCTGCACTGGGGGGAGGGGTATTCACGGGGACCTCCTCAAGGTAAGGGAGTGTTTGTTCCCTTGCCTCAGAGCTGCATTGCCCTTACCCCAGTGCTGGAAAGTTGGTTAGGATGGCGCCCTTAATCCATGGCAGGATAACATTGACACAATGGACACAACAGGGAGCAGGAAATTGCCATGACTGGAGCATTCTGATGAAAGCCTTGACAAAACATACATCTGATTTGCATCCAGCTAGGCACTTGAGTTCTTTCCCAAGATGCTAACCCAGTGGTTCCCAAACTGTGAGCCGTGGCTCCCCAGGGAGCTGCAGAAATCAGCTGTGAAAAATCAGCTGTCCTATACAATATATAGGATTATAGCCCTAATGGGGAGCCACAATCAAATGGCCTAGTAGGTCAAGGAAGCCACCAGTCAAAAATGGTTGGGAACCACTGAGCTAACATAAAAAAAACTAGCCAACTGCTTGTCAGGCTGCAAGATGGCTGAGACCGCAATCCTATTCTGGAGTTAGGACAGCACAGTCTGTCTGGCACAAAGGACACTGTAAAGTATGTTTGGACCACTCTCGGAGCAAGAGAGGCCAGTACACAGACATGAGCCGTCTTCCCTGACTCTGAGAGTGGTCCAAACGTGCTTTACGGTGGCCCTTGTGCTGGCCAAACTTTGCTGGCCTAACTGTGCCAGCCAAATTCCAGGTTAGGATTGTGCTCTCAATGTCTTTACCAAGAAATGAAGCCACATGAGCTTCAAAGACGGCATCTGAGCTCACCCTGGTCAAAGCTTTTCTCCAGGACCATCAAGGCTAGCGGTTTGGGTTTGTTTGGGGAATGAAATTCAGCTGGCAATGTTGTGCACTGCGCTTGATGTCACCTGAACAAGGCAGATGCTAGAAACTACAAAACCCAGAGTGTCTTCCATATGCACCGCACTACAAATGGCCTCTGCAGATGAAGTACCTTCCAGGTCTTCCACCACCCTTCTCCAAACTACATTTACCTTTTAATTGCCCCTTCGGTTGCCTTTTTTCAGACAGTTAATGAACATCTTCTACTGTCTTTCTCTCCTTTCCGGCCCTCTGCTTCAGAGCACTTCAGTCTCCCGAGTGACCTTGAACAATGTTATACAGTCTTTTAAATGATGCTCTGTCGCAATGGCGTCCTGCCCCCACCCATCCCGCTGCTCTCAAAACGCCTGCTGTCCCTGTGCTGTCAGCTGCCAGCATGGCCTGCCTTCAACTTCAAATGCAAAAAAAAAAAAAATTGCATTTCACAGCCTGATGGGCACCTTCGGTTACATCAACTCCAAGATTAAGCACCAACGGTAATAATAAAATATTTAAAACACTTCAAGGGAAAGAAATTAGCTTTAGCTACTTCGGAGGCGGCGGCAATGCAGGACAGCGGATCTGGGGAAGAGAGTGAACACTGCAGAAGTTTGGGAGGAGAGTCTCAGAGCGCAATCCTAACCTGGACTTAGGCCAGCACAGTTAGGCCAGCAAAGTTTGGCTGGCACAAAAGACACTATAAAGTATGTTTGGACCACTCTCGGAGTCAGAGAGGCCAGCACACAGATGTGCCATCCTCCCCAACTCTGAAAGTGGTCCAAATGCGCTTTACGATGGCTCTTGCACTGGCCAAACTTTGCTGGCCTAACTGGGCCAGCCTAACTCCAGGTTAGGATTGCGCCCACAAGCAGCCTGGCACTCAGATCCTAAGCATGTTGCACGCAGGGCCCAATGACGTCACCAGAACATAGACTCTTGCACAATCTGGTTATGATTAATACAGGAAACCTCAGCCTTGCCTTGATGTTTTCCGCAGCAAATGCATAAATGAGGACGTAAAATATGCATGTACATGCATCATTAAATGAGCCCGTGCATATGCCTGGGGAGCCAGACTGGCCCAGGTTTTCCAGGTGTACGCAGATGCATACAGATGTGCATATCAATCAATCAATCAATCAATCACTAGTATTTATATACCGCTTTTCAACACAAAGTTCACAAAGCGGTTTACAGGCAAATAATAACATTAAAGTTAAATGGCTCCCTGTCCCAAAAGGGCTCACAATCTAAAAGAATGGAGAACACCACCAGCAACAGCCACGAGAAAGACACTGTGCTGGGGTGAAGAGGGACAATTGCTCTCCCCCTGCTAAATATAAGAGTGAAAAAGTGCCTCTTGCCCAGTTAGCAGGGGTTAGCATACATGGCTATTTTGCTTCCATGCTTTATACACTGACTGCAGGAAACACACCTGTTTCCCACACCTATAGCACTGCTTCTGTACTTGTGAAAACTGTACCCGAGACACTTGAATCAAACGTATACGTCTTTGTGAAAACCAGCAGCCAAAAAGCCCTCCTGCCAAGGAACCGGCTGGGCTCAAAATATCCCTTGCATTAGCAGACTGGAAATGTGTTTTTTCTTCATTTTCCCTTTCCGAAACCAGCTTTGAGTCATGCAGTAATTGCTGAGCTGTATCACAATCAAATCAGTCTCGGCATCCCAGCCCAGATCTGACAGCTTTTGGTAGTCAATGGAAGCCCACGTAAACGAAGTGAACAAATGGCTTTTTTAAAAAAGTTGCATTGAACTGAACTGCTTTAAGATAATACATTCACTCAGAGAAAGGTAGCACATCAAAGAGAGACTGCATTCACTCTGTTTCCCAGCGAAGCGAGAGGAGAAGAGAGGCTCCACAGGACAGACTCCAGTGTCCCATCCACATACAACAACCTGGTCTTTGTGGCTACAGGGCGTAAGCAAAGTGCTGCTCTCTGTGGAGCCCAGCTGAAGTGCATTCACATGCTGCCTTGTGTGCAAAGACTTTACAAGCCTGTTGTGAATGCTCCAAAATGCATTTCAGAAGGCTCTGCTGTGGACAAACCCAGGGATGCCACATACACCATGCAGAGCTCTCCCACTCCAGTGGTTCTCAGGGTGAAGGGAAATTTGATTCCAGTTGATACCAGAGTTTTTCTTTGACCCACCTCCTCAGGCTGAGTCAATTGGACCAGAAGCAGTTTACCCCTGCTAACTGGGCAAGAGGCACTTTTTCCAGTGGTGTTCCTCTTATATTTAGCAGGGGGAGAGTAACTGTCCCTCTTCACCCCTGCACAGTCTTTCTAGTGGCTGTTGCTGGCGGTCTGCCTTTTTGTAGATTGTGAGCCCTTTTGGGACAGGGAGCCATTTAACTTTATTATTACTATTTGCCTGTAAACCGCTTTGTGAACTTCGTGTTGAAAAGCGGTATATAAGTACCTGTTGATTGATTGATTGAGAAGGTAGAATTCAATCAAACTGAGTTTCATGCCCCAATGGGGTTTGACACCTCTTTATACTGAGTCAGACCATCTAGCTCTGTCGAGCTCAGTTTTGCCTGCACCAAATGGCAGCAGCCTCCAGGGCAGTGGTGAAATTCAGCCAGTTCTCACCAGTTCTGCAGAACTGGTTGTTAATTTTAGGTTGGGAGAGGGAAGAAAGGCAGCGACCGCCCTGAAGGCCGCCCTGAAGGACATAGAACCGGTTGTTAATTTATTTGAATCCCACCACTGCTCCAGGGTTCTGGACATGGCTCCTTCGCAGCCCTTGAGTCCAACCCGAAGGACAGAACCAGAACCTTCCTCAGGCTGCTGGGCTGCAGCCCACCCAGTCGTCTCACTTAGAAGAACAAAAGCTGCCGTTTTGAGGCTCAAAGAGCAATAAAATGCATGGAAATGGGTCAAGGTGGATGGGAAATAGGCTTTATTGTTTTTCTAAGTACTGTATTGGGGTGCAATCCTAACCAACTTTCCAGCACTGCCATAGCTATGCCAAGAGGAAAGAGTGGGGACTGCATGCAATTCTAATTCTGACACTGGTCTCAGAAGCCTGGCTCATGGCCCATCATTTGGGGACTCCTACACTTGGGACATGGTGGCACTGCAGATTAAACCGCTGAGCTGAGCTTGCTGACTGGAAGGTTGGCAGTTCAAGACTGTGCAATGGAGTGAGCTCCCGTTGCTTGTCCCAGCTCCTGCCAACCTAGCAGTTCAAAAGCACCTAAAAATGTGAGTAGATAAATAGGGACCACTTCGGTGGGAAGGTAACGGTGTCATGCTGGCCATAGGACCACGGAAGCTTGTCCTTGGATAAACGCCGGCTCTTCGGCCTAGAAACGGAGATGAGTACCGCCCCCTACAGTCAGTCACGACTAGACCATTTGGTCTAGGTGGGGAAACCTTCACCTTTTACACTTGAGGTACCTCTGAATGTATGTGTTTGTCTGCGCACATGCATGTGTGTATGTACACATGTATGTACATACACTGGCCCTGTTTCTGGTCCTTTTAACAGTATGGCATGCAGAATTTTAGCATCTGAAGCTTTTCCCCACCACTTTGTCTCCATGCCAGTAAAAGCTTCACCTGCTAACTTCTGTATGCTGGGCTGTGAAGGCACAGAAGCAGTGCCAGGAAACAAGTTGGCAACCCTTGCCGTTGCAAACAAACAGAACTTCAAATGCTGCCATTACAAGCCAGATCTGAATGTTAACAACATCAAAGCGGGAAATTTTCTTAGCGACAAAACGCAGCCAGGCTTGCTAACCCTGTAAGGCTTTGCAGAGGAAGGGAGGGGGACTTGCAGCGGAATGCTGGACAGCTGCTTGGCCGCTCTCACAAGCGCTCATTTCCTCCTTTTGTCATCAGATGTTGGCTGCCAGCAGGATTCTTGGAAATACCAACAGTAATTAAAAACTGGATTTCCAAATATGCAGCTTTGCAGCATCACTTGCTAGGTGGACCTCTGCCTGCTGGGTTCTAGCCAGACAGATGCAAGCAGTTGGCTTGAAGGCAACAGGCAGAAGTGCTGCATTCACTGGACCCCGTTCCTGGCGCTCCCGGTTCTCCCCTCACCCTTCCTCTGCTCAGCACTTTCCTGCCCTGAGAAGGTGGCCACAAGGAGGGGATGCACAAGTCATCTCCGGGAGCTCATTTTCTCTTGAACTAGCTCTGGCTGCAGCTAGACTCGGCATCATCACCTTGGTACCCGGCCTGTGACAGACTATCCAGCCACTCCCTCCACCAGCAAAGAGAAACAAGTTAGGAAATTGAGAGTCCAATCCTAGCTTGTGCTGGAAGGATCAGCAAGGTTGGCAGGACTGTGCTGTATCCAGTGCACGTTGGAAGTGCTCAGGAGCTTCCCCAGGGCATGGGCACATTTGCACCCTTGCCCCAGGGGAGGCTGGAGCCTCCTCTATGTGCTCCTCAGATCTGCACCTGCTGAATGTGCTAACAGCCGCATCCCAAGTCCACCCATTTCCCCAGGCCGGCACGGCTCCCAGTCTGCCTACCCCCTGCCCAGTTCCTCCCACCCTCCCTCCGCCCAGAACTGCTCTTGTGCCAGCCAAGTTCAGCTGGTGCACAAGCGGCGCAACATGGCCATGGGCCGGTGCCCTTGGGCCGACAGTGCCCAATGACGCCAGCGCCAACGCGAGAGAAACCCTGCTGCAGGTCTGCAATAAGAGCCACTGCTAAGAAGCTGTGCGTAGCCTAGTTAAATGACCAACAATTGCAGGACACCTTTCATAATTTCTTCAAAGCAGGAAATGCAACCTGTGACTCGTCCTATGAAGCTGTCCTACGCTCTGTCGAACTACCCGGCATTGCCTCCTTCCGTCGTCCACAGCTCTTCAATCTCTCTGAGTTGTTTCCCCAGTTTGACATCTAAAATCCGAGCACAGGATGAGAGGCCAGGGACTGAACCTGGGACCTTATGCATGCAAAGCATGTGCCCTACCACTGAGAGCGCAATCCTAATCTGCAGTTAGCCCGGCACAGTTAGGCCAGCAAAGTTTGGCCAGCACAAGGGCCACCGTAAAGCCCGTTTGGACCACTCTCAGAGTCAAGGAGGCCAGCACACAGACGTGCGCCATCCTCCCTGTCTCCAAACATGCTTTACGGTGGCCCTTGGGCTGGCCTAACTGTGCCGGCCTAACCCCAGGTTAGGTTTGCGCTCTGAGTTAGAGGCCCTCCAGTGAAGCTTACTGAGGATTACATTTCTTCTGAGAAATAACTCATCGTGACAATTAAGCTCTCTTCATAATAAGTACTTTTCATTTTACAGGCAAAGCGCCTAAAACACAAACAATGCTGAGAATGATGCATGGGTGGCAACCCAATTACACTCTTGTCCTCTAGGTCTCATTCTTCACATCTGTAGTTGTTCAGATACAAAACCACAACCCATTAACAGTGCAGTGCCAGCAGCATTTTTTTTTCCCCTGACATTCTCGCAAATTTTCTCTGCATTGTTAATACCAACTGTAATGACTGTGCCAGAGTTAATTACTTCTGCTGCTATTCCATGGGAAGTGATTAAAGGATTTTGTGATCGGGATGCTTACAGTTTTTCCATTGTAACTCCAGGAAACTCAGTATCCCAGAATGCTCTGCAAACATCAACCAAGCTATAGTACACCTCTATATGTACTGTGGGAATACTATAGTACACCTCTATATGTACCATTCCTCTATATGGAATGGGGTGCTCATTGCACAAGCACTATTTAGCTATTAAACAGCAACAACAATAATTTATTCTACAAACATTAAACGATGATAAAATGATTTCATTCGAGATTGAAGCACACTAAGGACGCAATCCTAATCCGGAGTTAGGCCAGCACAGTTAGGCCAGCAAAATTTGGCTGGCACCAGGGCCACCGTAAAATGCGTTTGGACCACTCTCAGAGTCAGGAGGATGGCGCATGTCTGTGTGCTGACATCTCTGACTCCGAGAGTGGGTCAGCCAAACTTTATGGTGTCCCTTGTGTCAGCCAAACTTTGCTGGCCTAACTGTGCTGGCCTAACACCAGGTTAGGACACTGGCTATCCATTCCAGACCCCACTGTTGATACCGAGGACGCCTTTTTAAAGATAGGGGAACATCAGTGGTTTTGCTGCAACTAAGTAAAAGAGAGATCTCATGTTCCCCCATCTTTTTAAAAGGTGTCCCAGTATCCATGGTACCCATGGATAACTGAAACCATGGATACCGAATCAGTGGATACTGGGGCACACCTGTATATATTTTTACACCCATTTAATTCTTCAATCTCCCCTTATTTCCAATGCAGCCTTTGCAATCTCAGATTTGAGAGCCAGGATGGTGTAGTGGTTTGGGAGTTGGACAGGATTGTTGGGGGGACAAAAGGAGGGAAGGAACCATGTGCACCATCCTGAACTCCTTGGAGGAAGGGCAGTATACAAATGTGGAAACCAAAACAAATCCTCCTTAGGGACTGTCCATGATCATGTCCTGATGGATGAGCCACAGCAGTCTGTCTTCCATTCTGCTGTTATTAAAGGGACCCAGAATCTTCTCCTGAGAGGCAACCATTTCTCCTGGCCTCATGGCTGGACAGCCCCTAGTTAGGAGGAGTTAATTAAACCGTCAGAAAGCAATTGACCTTGCAGCTCTTACCAGACCACAGTCACCCAGGCGCTACCTGGAGAATGGGAATTCATAATGACAAACAGATGACTACTTATCTCTGTGGAAAGGTATCCATATTCCAGAGTGCAAAGGTCAGAAACTACATTATTGCAATCACAGCAATATAGACCTGCTGCTGTTGCCTTTTGAATGGGCACAGAGGCCAAGCATATAAAAGGGCCATTTCTAGTGAAAGCCACACAACAAAGAGGAAAATAATGCAAATGCCATCGTAACGGGTGAACACTGCAGAGACCCTCTGAAGTTCACCAGAGATTTGATAGCTGGTTTTTCTGCAGAAAGCACTCTGCGACAGAAGCGAAGGAGCGGCAGTATTAGGCCTCAATGGAAGACGGATGGGTTGCCATTTGATCACCCAGATTCGACTCCCTACAGAAACCCTCTTGTGGCATTGAAAAGCCCACCAGGGCTGCCACCTCATCATGGTCTCTATATGACGAGAGGATTGAGAATTGGCAATATGAGCCACATCTCAGAGAACTGAATGAACTAGATCTTCATCCACAGACACACAGAATCCACAACTTCCACGCCTGTCAGCTCTGTGCACAGAGAACCAAGGGATGCACGGAAATTGGGGGGGGGGGAGGACACAGGCACAACCCTCCTCCACATATGCATTGTATATACCGTATTTCCCCAAGTATAAGGCGCACCAAAGTATAAGGCGCACCTTAATTTTGGAGCCAGAAATTTTAAAACCACTTGCCGGCTCTTTGAGGCAAGCAGGAGCACACCCCCTTGTATAAGATGCACCCACTTTTTAGCACCCCAATTTTTGGAAAAAACGTGCATCTTATACTTGGGGAAATACGTTAATTCTTCAACCATGTGGGTTTCTCTGACAAGACTTTGCTTCCAGTAGAAATCCATATAAGGCCATACCAGCTTTTCCTGACACTGAGACAACACTATGGGGGAAAAACTCCAACCGCTTAATTTCAGCGCGTCAAGCTCAGGAGTGCCGTTTCAGAATGGTGGGGCAAGTTTCAAAGGATGGCTCTTGCCTATGTTCTGGGATTTAATTTTTGTTTTAAACAAACACTTGTTAATACATTTGTTGCTTTTATGTCCCATAATAACCAGAACTACAGCTGAACCTGAGAAAGGTTCATGTGTAGTCTAAAGCATAGGAGGAGAGCCAAGTGCTGCCTTGCCCAATCTTCCTCAATGACATCCTTGGTCAATCTGCCGTTAAACCCCTGCTAACTGAGCAAGGGCTGTTTTTCAAGTAGTGCTCCTCTTATATTCAGCAGGGGGAGAGTACTGTAATTGTCCCTCTTCACCCCTGCGCAGTGTCTTTTCTAGTGGTGTTGCTGGTGGTGTTCTGCATTTTTTTTAGATTGCAAGCCCTTTGGGGGCAGGGAGACCTTTTGCCATTTAACTTTATTATTGTTGTTGTTATTGGCCTGTAAACCGCTTTGTGAACTTTATGTTGAAAAGCAGCATATAAATACTGTTGATTGATTGATTGATTGATTGATTGATTGATTGATTGATTGATTGATTGATTGATTGATTGA
>JAJKFI010000048.1:3442969-3508053 GCA_029204185.1 Lerista edwardsae
TGATTGATTGATTGATTGATTGATTGATTGATTGATTGATTGATTGACTGTCCAGGAGCAGGGTTATTAAGGCAGCAGACATTTGGCAACCCTGATACTCAAGACCAGGTAGGTAGCTAGCTAATACTCCAGCTGCAGCCATACTTGTGTCAATCGGACCTGACCACAGTGGTTCATGCCTTGGTGACGTCAAGACTGGATTGCTGTAATGTGCCCTAGGTGGGGCTGCCCTTGAAGATGGTTTGGAAGGTTTAATCACCACTCCTGGGTGATTACTGGAGCTGGGCAATTTGATTCTCCTGGACGGCTGCTTCAGCAGCTGCACCAGCTGCCCATTTGTTACCAGGCCCAATTTAAGGTGCTGGTACTGACCTTTAAACCCCTTTACAGTTTGGGACTAGGTCATCTGAGGGATTACCTTCTCCAATTCATACATTGTTTTATATACAGTATTGCACATTTATTGATCGATGGAATTATGGCAGCTGCCTTGGGCATTTGCATCGGCATGAGAAAGGCAGGATTTAAATAAATCAGTGGTTCCCAAACTGTGGGTCAGGAACCACCAGTGGGTCACGAGCCAATTTAAGGTGGATTGCAAAGCACCTAGAGCAGCCGTATTGAAAATATGGGAAGATGGGATGCTGGAAAGGGGGAGGGCTGTGTGGTTGCTTTCCTTGTGTCAAGGTTGTAAATAGGCTTTTTTCCCCTTTCTGATTCACTTTGTTGTTGGCATCACAACGGCACTTCTGGCCATGACCTCCCTTCCGGTAGGTCCCAGACAAATTGTCATTCCAAAAAGAGGGTTTTGGTGCTAAAAAGTTTAGCCACAAAGTTTAATTTAAAACCACTGTTTTAAATTTAAAAAAAAATGCCTCCCCTCCCTCTAGTTTGAGGAACCTTGAACTAACTGAAAACAAAGCCATCTTCAAGAAATAGGAGAGAGGTTTGTCCCCTTTCCCAGAAAAAAAAAAACAAAGTGGCAGGAAAGCTTTAGAAGGCTCAGAGCTGTAGTCATGCAACAGCCTGAACAGAACCTCTAAATCCTTGTTAACATCAGGAAAAGTTGGCTATCATTCTATGTCTCCTGGATGGTTCCCTGTGCCAGTGTGTTTTAGACACACACAGAGTCAGTTCTGTGCTGCCCCTTCAACGTCTGATGTGCAAGCAGAAGTTTGCATCCCAGCCACTAAAATAGCATCCTGTGCGTGTGGAATGATTCACAGTATCCCATTGCTACCCCACTTGCCTTCGTCTAATGATAGCCCTTTGCAACAAAAAAAAAAAAATCACCACTGGCAATCCAAGTTGTATAGGCAGGAATGAGCCAAACGATGGCAACAGAAAACTCAAATTCTGCAAACAGAACATGCACACTGCGCACAGTCACGCTATTATCAGCACAGCCTAAAGCAGACATTGTGTGCGCATCAGGAATGCTGATCTCCAGACTACAATTGAGGTAAAGCTGGGTTTGCCAGACCAGGAGGGCAATTGTGGGATGCACTGGGTGGCAGAAGTGGGAATGAGGTCTGTGCACTGGGAAGAGAAGGAAGAAGATGTGAGCCACAGGCTGTTGCTCCCTTTCTCTGCCAGCTCTATGCTGCACACACCTTCAAGAGGCTTGAGTTCCTCGCAGCTACTGGGTCCTAGCACCTGCCAGATCCTCCTTGGTAGGAGCAACTGGAAAAGGCAATAAGGCTGCACAACTAGAAACCTGGTACTTGCTCAGTAGTGGCATCGCTAGGGGTGTGTGGGATGCACTGGGTTACATGCATGGGGGCAGTGGGGGTGACCACCACCATTGCCCAAAATGGAAAAATCTTGGTATTTTCTAATAATACCATCACGTTATACATCATTCAATGTCTACTTTACAGCAGAATGCAATGAAAACAAACCATGTTGAAATATCTGTATTCTGTCAACATAGGAATAGCTTTGTTGGATCAGGTCAAGGGCCCATCTAGTCCAGCTTCCTGGAACTCACAGTGGCCCACCAGCTGCCTGAGGGAGCAGGCAAAAATTATAACCTAAAAACCAGAAAAAGAAAAACACAACTGCCTTCTGTAATGAAAGTGGATTTTCTTAACTCAAAACTGTCCAATGAGACTAACTATTCTGAGAGCCAATGATGTGTTGTTATGACACAGCAGAGAAACAGGATGTTCAGTAGGATTCAGCTCTCGTTTCCATGTATCAGAGCTAATGCTATCACTCTTCTTTAGTTGTGTGTCATCAAGTTGGCACTGTTTTTTTTTTTGTTGCTTACCGATTTGTTGGGTGACCTTTATTGTTATATATTAAAATACGTACATAAACCTCCATGATGCCACTGCATTTAGGTTGTACATACGAGGTTTTAATTTGTCTGGTCTGGTATGGAAGGAGGTCCACCATGGGGGTGACGCGCTGACCTCCTGCACCAGGTGACGCAAACCCTAGTGACGCCACTGTTGCTCGGAGTTGGGGTTCACAGTTATTTCAGCAGCCTTGAGAAGCATCCAATTATTGAGGGCATGATAAGCCAGCCCACCTTCCCTGATCACCCAACAGAATGGGCAGAAGAAGAGTCTCTTACACTCTTGCTGTGAATTTCCAAGTATTTTTAGTCCCGTGATCAATAATTCATAGGGAATATGGCATCAACTACCTAAGACAAGAAAAAAAAACACCCTGCCACAGACTCTTGAATCTGTGATTTGTCCGTTTTAATTTCTCCTCAAGGACATTTACATCCATTGTAGGCAACACGGTGCCGCCCCCCCCCCGCAGCCATTGAGAAGGTTCTTTTGGAACAGATCTGGCACGTCGCTAGTGCCTCGGTAACTCCTGGCTCATGCTTCAGCCATGAGGCAGCTCCACAGTTTAGTTGGTCAAGGCACCCTCTGTCTCATGAGAAAAGCCATAGACTGCAATTTGCACCAGTGTGTAATTTCTAGCAAAAGGCACAACAGTACTGAAGTCTCCCTAGGAAGCACATTTGAGAGTCCTTTCCATGAGGGTGCACAACCTGGAGTTAGGCTGACAGGCCAGCAAAGTGTGGCCAGCACGAGGGACACAGTAAAGTCTGTTTGGACCACTCCTGGAGTCAAAGAGGCCAGCACACAGTCATGCACTAACCTCCCTGACTCCAAGAGTGGTCAAAACATGCTTTATGGTGGCCCTTGTGCTAGCCACACTTTGCTGGCCTAACTCCAGGTTAGGATTACATCCTGAATGACATTGTGTCATCTCTCGCTGTTCTTCAGTGACGCTGAGAATACCCTCTGAAGGTGTTCAGAAGAACTCCTCTTTTTTAATAGGGCTAAAGCCTGATATTCAAAAACTGGTTCTGGAGGCTAGAACACAAATTAAGCAGATTTAGCTTGGTGCCCTAGAAGAGCAGGGTTCTAGCTAAAAATAAAATATGCCACCAATACTCCAGGCCTGAACTACACTTAACATTTAATTTCAGGGCTAGACTCCACCATTGCGTAAGACTGTACTGGCAATCTTTCAACAAAAGCCAAACATAGAAATGATATTGTGATTATGTTACCTGTTCACTTCAAGGGTTTGCATATCCAAGGAGTTAAACTGAACCCAAAAACTAATTCAAAGAGGGGTCCCCTCCCCAGTGGACTGAAACAGAACCAGTTATACAGAAGGGGAAACTTGAACAAATGCAACCCCCCCCACCCCGTGGCCTATTGCAACGTTATGACACCCTTTCTGAAAACCTCTTTTATACCCAACAGCTAGGACTCCAGAAATCCACTCCTCCTTAGCATCTGTTTCTGCTATTTCTGCTGTTTCTGTTAGAGCAAAAGGCAAGCAGCAATATTTTTCCAGAAAGCTACTGGAGCATATAAGTGGTAGAAGCAGACAAAAGAATTCTGAGATTATTAATTCTCCTGTCTTGCATCGGACTTGCTTTTCTCAAAGTATGAATTTTTTAAAGTTAACATTATATAATGAGTATGTAGAGCTAATTCATATTTATATTTATATTTATATTTATATTTATATTTCAAAATGACAATCCGACTGATTTTCAGTCATCAGCCTAGGCCAATTCAGAAAAGGATCTTAAATGACTCCTCCAAGACAGTCTGAATTCCAAGTGGCGCCAAGCTAAAGGAAGGCCTATAAACACGGAGGCTCTTTCCTGCGTTCCTTTGCCAGGGTGCCCCAGAACCACTAGAGGCAAAACATTCTTTGCTTCCAAGAGAGAGAAAATAAATGTAACAAGCCTTGTCACCTGAACAACATCAAGCAACAAATTATGTTTTATCCTGCTCTGCAAATCGCCAATACGAAGGGTTGAAATATACACTTCCATCAAGGCAGTCAAACAGGACTGACGGAGTTCTGGAGGGGTCTCTCAGTTTACTGCAATGTAAATTAAGGACGACCCAGAGCTCCCCTGACATTCCTCCCAAGAGCTGCATGCGTGCCATGTTTTTGTGCTGCAGCAGATGCTGCTTCCTAGGTACCCCACTCATACTGGCATGCGGACAGGGCCGATCCCACTTAATAGGCAGTACAGGCTGCTCTGGGTGATAGAGTTCAAGGGGATACTGGGAACAGCCAAGAAGGAAGAATATCATGGCTTTTGTGAGCCTTGGCACAGCACAGTACCTGGTGCATGATGGGGCAGATATGTCCCAATTTCCTATGGTTCGACCAACCCCAAAACAATAGTTCTTTTCCCTATGAAAAGGACAAAGGACAAAAAAGGACAAAAATTTATAAAACAAAGGAAAGATGCTACAATTAGGAAAACTCCTAAAGAAAGAACATGACTGCCACAACCCTATTCAAATGTGAGATACATGAAGCTGGACTAGATGGGCCCTTGGCCTGATTCAGCAGGGTTTTTCTTACATTCTGATGACATTGTGTAGAACAAACACATGGAGAGAGGTTGGGATCAGGCAGGTCCACTTTCACCCTCCATGCATGGAGTACCCTTGTGTGCACAGAGCCTACATGCAAACAATGTGTATGTGTACAGGCTCTCTCTGTACCAAATCACACCAACAGAACTTTTTCATGTACAGCTTAGGGCGCAATCCTAAACCGGCACAGTTAGGCCGGCACAAGGGACACCATAAAGTATGTTTGGACCACTCTTAGAGTCAGAGAGGCCAGCACACAGACGTGCACCATCCTCCCTGACTCCGAGAGTGGTCCAAACGCATTTTACGGTGGCCCTTGTGCTGGCCAAACGTTGCTGGCTTAACTGAGCCAGCCTAATTCTAGGTTAGGATTGCACCCTTAGACATGTACAGGCTCTAGGTACATAGTGCTTGATCCATGAGTGGAGCCTGGAAGCGGGGGCAGCAGGCGCAATTCTGATTTTCCCTCCATGCAGTGACGTAACACAGTTTTAGAATATCTGAATGGACATCTTCTGCATTTCCTGGCCATCTGAGTCCACCATTTATAGTTGTTTTCCATTTATATATACACCTGTCTACTCAGGATTTCCCTTCATGAAGCTGATAAAGTGGACTGCCATCCACAAATGCTACAATAGATGCATCCATCTTTTGAGTGTCACAAGAATCGGTTGGTTTTGCTGTAACCAATTATCATGGCTGTACCTTTGGAAACAAAGGTGTCATGTCCCTAGGCTTGGCTCAAACAGACAAAAGGGTCACCTTTCGGCACAACTTGTGCTAACTCTTTGACCTTGATCTAAGATATGGTGTGCTCTGGTTCCAGTCCAGCAAAGCACTTACGCATGTGCTTAAACTAAGCACGGACTTCAATGGGATTATGCACAGGCACAATGTGAATAATCATACTTGAGTGCTTTCCTGGGCTGGGGCCAGATCTTTCACCTCTTTGCTCATCACTGTCCCTAGCATCTTCCAGCAGCTTCTTCACCTGAAGGAAAGGGAGTCTTCCTAAGGACAAACGCAAAGGTCAATTCACCTAGCTCTAAAATGCAACCAGACTAGGGCTGGGGAAGTGCAGGAGCCAAGTAGCAAAGCTCACACAACAGCCAAGGACATGATAAGAGAACAAGAATGCCATCTCCATTTCTAAATACAGAATGATATTGAGGTCAGCACAACGCTGTGTGACTTCTGCTGAAATCCAGCCAGGACCCTTCACTCGTCTTGCAGAGCGCCACAGGACTTCTAATGACAACAAGTGGACAGACCTTGGGGGATAGGTCACCTCTAGCGCAAGGCGGATGGAAAGGCTCTGATTCAGGAGCATGATGACCATACACCAAGCTGTAATGCCGAGTCCATAACTCACGTCCAGTTGGAACACCTTGAGCCGGCGGCACAATGTCACAGCCACTCCGAATCTCAATGACACCTCTTGCCTTGCTCAGAGTCAACATCACTTGCAGTGCCTTGTTTTTGGACATTCCCTCTCCCCCCGCTCCAAAAAAATTGCATGCTGACAACGGGAAGGCATACTTCTGATACCTTCAGGCACATCCGCACTACAAACTGATATGCATTTTATATCACTTTAACTGTCCTGGCTTCCCTGAAAGAATACTGGGAGCTGTGAGGTGCCTGAGACACACTTCCAGAATGACAGTGAGGTGTAATGGTTAAAGCAGTGCTTCCCAACCTTTACACAAAGGTTGGGAATGCTGTAAGTCTTTACAGGTTGGGGGGAGGCTGGCAGTGATAGCCCCACAGTACTTCCCCCCCGTGTACCTTAAAAAAAACACCTTTGTAGTGGTGGCAGTGCCATCGCTGTGGGGCTGTTGCCGCTGTCACCACTGCAGTCACTGCCCTTAAGGAGGAAACAATTGGTTCCGGTTTCCCTGGGGGGATTGCAACCCCCAGGTTAGGAACCACTGGGTTAGAGCAGTGCTTCTCAAACTTTTTAGCACCAGAACCCACTTTTTTAGAATGGCAATCTGTCCAGGATCCACCAATACTGATGTCATGGCTGGAAGTGCCGTCATTGTGATGTCAGAGCCTGCTGGTTTCCTAAGAATGCAGCAATAAGTTGGGTTATTTTTCAGCCATTTTCCTACAGCAAAGTGAATCAGAAATTGAAAAGCCTATGTACAGCCTTGACGCAAGCAAAGTAAGCACACAGCCCTCCCACTTTCCAGCATCCCATCTTCCCATATTTTCAATATGGCTGCTCTGGGTGCTTCACAATCCACCTGAAATTGGCTCGCGGCCCACTGGTGGGTCCAGACCCACAGTTTGGGAACCACTGGGTTAGAATGTTGGACCATGACCAGGGTGTCCCCGATTCAATTCTGGGCTCAGCCATGAAGTTTGTTGGATGGGCTGCAGCTACTCAACATACCTCTGCCTAGTTTACTTTGATGAGAGGTAAGGATAAACATGGGGGAGAGAACCTGGTTGACTACCCTGAGCATCTTGGAGGAAGGTTAAGATTAAACCAGCATACATTCGTAGTGCAGAATCCTCAGGGTCCCCTCGTCCTAAAAGCTACATATCAAAAAATGTTGTTGCATGTACTGTATGGCATGGATGGTGAGCCACAAAGATGCTTCTTTACAAAGTGATCCTCACTGAAAACACAGTCCTCCCGCTCATTAGCCATGATCAAATGCCGTTCAAAGCACTGACAAAAGATGCCACCTTCCAAAACTCATCCTCAGCTTTCAACCTTCTGAAGACACAACCAGTCACAGATTAGGCCAACTGCTCCCCAATCAGCCTCGTGGGCTGCGTATTCAGTAAAGCAGCTAAGATCATGATGAGTTGGTAAAGATAGTTGGAAGGTGGCAAAGCTCCTTCTGAGAAAAACAATAAAGAGCGAACTCTCTCAACTAGCTTTCCCAGCGCCCTGTTTAGCAAAATGCAATCTAAACAAGCATCTACATAACCAGGCATTTCAAAGGGCAAAACCAATGGAAGTCAAATAGGTGAGACCTCTATATAAATATCAGTGATTCTGATGGAAAATATTCAGTGATTATGAAATAATCAGAAGAGTTAGATCACAGATTCACATAAAAATGTTTCACCATGTGCATGTCCTTTAAAAAAAAAAAATCAACCCTGGTGCAAGCCTCTTGGAGGCCAATCCAAGCTGGTTCTGAAAGCATTACAAGGTTTAGGAACATTCTGAGCACACAAAAAAAAGTGAATAGTTTCAGCAATCTTACTTAAACTGATGTACCTCTTCCAATGAGCAACAGCCCCATTTTTAGAAACATAGTGTGTGTGTGTGGGGGGGGGGATAATCATAAAATGATCCAGTATTATTAGACCTTGCAATCCGTAAATACTGAGAACTCCCAGAACTGGAACAGATCAAAGGCTGCTTTGCTTGAGAAAACCCTTCCATATAGGATATGGCAGTGGTTCTCAAATATTTAAGCACTGGGACCCACTTTTTAAATGGCAATCTGCCTGGGACCCACCAGAAGGGATGTCATGGTAGGAAGTGCCATCATTGTGACACCAGAGCCTGCTGCTTTCCTGAGAATGCAGCAATTAGTTGGGTTATTTCTCAGCCACGTTCCAATAGCAAAGTAAATCAGAAAGAAAAACGCCTACTTACAACCTTGACACAAGCAAAACAACCACACAGCCTTCCCCCTTTTCAGCATCCCATCTTCCCATATTTTCAATATGGCAGCTCTAGGTGCTTTGCGACCTGAAATTGGTTTGCGAGCCACCTGAAACTAGTGAGTCCTGACCCACAGTTTGGGAACCACTGGGATATGGATATACTTCTCCCCCCCCCCCCACTAACCACAACCAAATAGGCTCAAGCAATTGCTGGCCAGAGAACCCTCTGAGTTTAACTTCTCAACTTTAAGACAGGGTCAGTCCATACCAGAGACAAAATGAAGGCATTTCTTCCTGCTTGGGCAAGCACACCTCAAACAATTTTCACTGCAATGCACCACCTTCTGAATCTTGTGTCCTCCTTGCAGCTGAAAGAGGGTCCTTCTCTCTTGCAGGATGTGTCTCATTAAGACTTGCACAGCAAAGAATCAAAGAGTCCTCTCGCTCTTTGAGAAGTGCACACCATTCTGAGAAGTGCAGGGCCACGCTGCGAGATTCTCCTAAATCCCAACTATGCACATGCACATGCAGGGAGGAGTGGTGCATTTATGTTTCAGATGTAAGTTTTTGATGTTAAGTAATATGGATATTAGCTCTTGTCATTCTTTGATCACAAGGTCAGAAGAGAAACTAGTCATGGACTCAGTTAACACACAGGAGTTATCTAGTAACAGTGCTGCATCCATACTGCTAGGTCATGGTATCCCAGTTTATTGACACAACTCCCCATCCAGATTTTCTGGATTTCCAACTAATCAACGCAACCTGGGCACACCACTCAAAGGCAGCAGCTAGTTTTGGAGTAGAGACCAAATTGGCTACAAGGAAATCAATCATGCAATCATGTGCAAAATAGCAGCAATAATTATCAGCAAGGCACTCAAGGCTGTTGAGGAAAGAATATCCCTCGTATACAAGTAGCAAAGTGATGCGATAGAATGGGTTGTCCCATTTCAGATTGTAGGTCCAAAATTGGCATATCAGAGAAAAAGGGTCTAACATACAGTAGTTTGTTGCCCAGCAATACTAATTTTCTACTTGCAGGGAGTTGGACAAAGTTTTTGAAAGGGCCACTTTCAAAAAATGGCATCCTCGGCTTGCAATCTAAAGTGGTAAAATCTTTCTACCTCATGACTCTACCCACGGCACCATCTCACTCCCACCTCATTCTGCTGTACATGTGAACCGGGCCTAAAACAAGGATTGTGGATAAAGGTTGTTTAGTCAACAATATGCCGTATAATATTTCAGAGAGGGTAGAGAGTTTTCCTTTCTTCAGGTTAGCAAGTGAGTGCAATTCTGTGCTCGGAGAGACACTGAAGGCTCATTGGTTTCAGCCAGATTTAAGGTTATTTCCCACAAGGCAAAATTTGGACAATACTTGTCCGACCAGAACCTGCTCATGCACAATTAGGATGGGAACACACTAGGAGCATGTATGTTCACCTGTCTTCTCAGCATTAACTAATACCATTATCTAATCACATGGAGGGGGGACTTCATTATGACTGCCCTTTCACACTGTCCCTCCAATTTAACTACTAGGAGGACTCATTATGCCAGTTTAAACCAGGACTTAAATTATACTGGGCAACATACAATTTGCCTCTGAAATGAAAAATAGCTAATCACGAAAATGACAACGAAATCTGTTGATTGGCTTTAGCTTAGGAGATACGCAGTATATTGCATACCTAAGTGATGGGGAAAAAAAGCAGACATTTACCAGTACACATCTATGGAATTATCTATCACGAAGCTCTCACAAGCCAAAGCTAATTTTGCATTTCCATTGTCATATTTGTGATCAGCAGGACAAAATCTGTTTTAAAAATTACTAATTTAATCTTGGGGGCATGACCTTTGTAAAAATTTGTTGCCCAGTGTAATTTGTGCAGGGGTGGTTTGGATGTTTCAAACCACCCCTGCAATTGCCTCATGCAAGTAATCAAACCACCCCAGCAGCTCAACAATTAGGCTGCTGAACACCCATGTTAACAGGAAGGAGGAGGATGCATACCATCACTCATATACTTAGGGCCCAATCCCATCCAACGTCCCAGAGCCGATGCAGCCACAGTGCAGCCCTGATGTAAGGGAACTAATGCTCCTTTACGTTGAGGAGGCCTTTGTGATAACCTCTCTATGGCAGGATGCAGTGCACACCCCATTGGCATGGCTGCATCAACACAGGAAAGATGGACAGGATTAGGCCCTTGATTGCCCAAAGAGGGGCTGATTGGACAAATATTGTTCAAACTCATCTACAGAAGTCACTTCTGCATAAGAAATTGAATGAATTTCTACCTGTGCCGTTTGTCCTACATGAACAGCACAACACATCTACTTACTACATCACCAGCTGTTGCTTCCTGAGATGCACACACATCAAAACAGACCACGAACCTTGATCATGTATAGGATTATTTGTAGGATGTACACAAGAAACAAACTTTGCTGTGAGGCCATTCTAGAGAAAGCGTATACAGCACTTGTGAAGTCAAACGGATATTACTAAAGGAGGCTTGTGGCTCCAGATTACTGTACTGACAAGCTACATTGCTAGCAAAAGCTAAACTCACAGCCCAATCCTAACTCCACCTCCTCTCCCTGCACCTGCACTCGACTGCACTGGTCCAGCAGGCATTGTTTGCACTTCTGGCATGTACTGGAAGGCTCTGACCTTCCTGCCAGAGAACCAGCTTTCAACACTGTCGCAAAGCGCTTAATGGCATGTTTACAACAGTGCATGCCAGCAGAATGTGTGTTCCATTGGCACAGTATTTACATAGGATAGGGTCATCAGCTAATAAATTATATCTCCAAAGTGGGCACGGTAGGAATTTATTTCTATCAGTTTGCTCTTCTATTTAATTGATACAACCATGGATGCACGGCTACACATTCATAGCGCTGCAGCAAATAAGAGACGTGGGCAGCACCTGGATGGATAAAAGAGTATAGGGGTATGTTCTCACCACCTCCTCAAAACGATAACACTTCCTTGTATTGGCCCCTACACAGCTGCTTAGATTTATGTATTTAGTCATTTCGTATCCCACCTTTCAGCATGATTAGTGTCAACAAAGGTTTGTTTTTTTTTAGTTTATCACAGGAACAACAGAAAAATAACATGGCAAGCATAAAATACAGCAGCGAGGCTAAGCTATAATCAAAAAAAAAGGAAAAAGGTCCAGGAAACCAAAAAGGTCTTTGCCTGATTCCAGAAGAATGAAAGAGGAGACACCAGGTGAGCTTCCCAGGAGGTGAGCTCACCACCGTCAAAACACCTTTTTTTCCACAGTTGCCATCTGCCAAACTTCTGAAGGCAGGTGTACCTAGAGGAGATTTTCAGAAGATGAGCTTAGTGTTCAGGCAGGTTGATGCTCAGATTGAGGGCGCAATCCTAACCAACTTTCCAGCACTGACATAGCTGTGCCAACGGGGCATCTTCTGCATCCTGCAGTGGAATAGTAGTCACAGAGGCCTCCTCAAGGTAAAGGATTGTTTGTTTGGAGCTGCATTGCCCTTACCCCAGTGCTGGAAATTAGGTTAGGATTTCACCCTGATTCACGTAGAGTACTGTATGTGCAAAATGGGGAAACAGAAGCAACAAAGGAATAAGACTGTGGATGGCCCCTCCACTCCAGACACATTTGTTCTAACTAACAGAGTAGACCATCATTGTTATTATCTTCCCCCAATGCACTCAGCTGCCCACCTCCTTCTGCATCTGCAGTTTAGATGTAGTAGGTATTTCAGAGGGGAGATGCGTGATCTGTCCCCTGAAGCATTTTGCTGGAGAAAGTCCATGCAAAGGCTTCTGCAAGACATCCGCACAAGGATGGCCCAAGGCTTCCAGTTGCCCGAGGCAGTAGGCCAAATGCTGCCCCCCTTCTGTCTGGTGATGTACCAGCAGTTCCTCTTCTATTCTGTTCCTTCTCTTCCTTTTTCCAGGCCAGGAAGTGGGAGGAGCAGCAGTAGCGGGTGGATGAAGGTGAGTCCCCCTGGCCATTATGCTGCCTGAGGCTACTGCCTCAGTTGGCCATACTAATGGGCCAGCCCTGCATTCAGAGGATAGGAAATGCCAGGAATATGGGGGGATAGCTAAAGAGTTTTGAGAAGATTGGAGATAGCACAGTAAATGAAAGGAGAGTTCTTTTTGTTCAGCTGCTGAAAAGGTTGAGGCTTGAAATACTTCGCTGAATTTCACCGATGTTGAGGATATGACGGAAAACTACAGACAATGCACTAAATGAAAAGGAGATTGCAAGAAAAACAGAAACAGGGAGTTTTTGGCAAAATAAGATCTAAAAGATGAACTTCCAGAGAAAGAGATACAATCCGTACCCAGGACTGAGACTCATCCAAGATTACAGGCTGTCCTGCTTGTTTCTGCATGGGAATTAGCCCAACCCAGGCAGATACAAATTTAAACCCAAAGAGTGCACAGAAAGGCAAATAACGGGCCGAGAAGCTCCAGATGTGAACTAATAGTGCTCTGTCCCAAAATACTTTATGCCAAGTGATATAAGTGCTGGTAAGTGATAAGGGAATGGAGCAGACACCCAGATCATTTCTTTTAAGTACGAGCTATAAGGGCCAGTGTTCTGCTCCTCAGGACCTGAATTCCTGTGTCCATTTTCTGCCTTCTCCCAGCGACTATGCAGCCCAAAACCCATTCTGCCAGCTCTCTTCTTTCCCTAGGAAATACAGCGTGTGCGGATGTGGTTTCCCAGGCTGCTAGCTGGGCTTTTCTGCATGCTGCAGATTTTTTTCCCCCCTCTCCCTGATGGCACTTTCTAAAAGTGTATTAAAAAGAGGGACGAAATACAGCCTCTTTAATCCATATTTCCTAAAGCCCTCCAAATAAGCATCACATAAGTCCTTATTTAGGAAAATTATTTAAAAGGGAGATTAGGGGTCGAATGGATTGAACAGCCTCTGCTGCTGGCCTAGGGGTGGTCAGCTCAAAGGGACTTCCAAGGGACTTCCGCGGCCCCTCCTGAGGGCAGGCAGAGGTTGGCAAGCCACTGCTTCTGATGGGCTCCCCTTCCCAGGGCTCCAGGCACAAATGGGGCCCCAGCCACGACATCCTGGAAACCCAAGGGAACTTTACTACTGGCAGCAGGCATAGTACAAAACCATTTAGGAAGCACCAGGCGGAAAAAACAAACAGCGCTGCCCATTTTTCAGCCTTGGAGCCCAGATCAAGCACTCTCCAAAAGGAGTGCCAACAACTTTGGACCCCAGAAATCTCTCCCATCATGTCTTGCAGGATTTCCTTTCCGGTCAACACGTCACCCCATCCAGCCACCTCGTCCCAGCTCCCAACATTTCCCAGGCACAGTTCTGAGTGGAGGGAATAACCTACAAGTGCGTTGCCAAGTTATGCGTGTGCTTTTAAATGGCAACGCACTAACAATAGTCAACTCACACCTGCCAGCAGCCATGATTTGTGAGGGGTGGGTTGCTAAAGAGCGCGTGCAGAAAGAGGGGTGAGAGAAAGGAGTCGAAGAACAGTATAGAAAAGTTGCTATAAGAGTAATTGGGAAGGATAAACCTCTCAGGACACAACCCTCCAGGACAGGACATTACGCTGTGCAAACTGCACTGAGATTCCTGGGAACTGCACCAGAGCACCGATGCCTCCTGCTCATGTTCAAAGAGACCGACTCCCACGTAAGCACACACAGGACAACAACCTTATGCAATCCCCACTGAAATCGACAGGACAAAAGTTGGGCCGGACCATATCAACTATTAATATGAATCATCAAGTAGCCACGCCTGTGAAGGGAGGGGGGAAGGGGGGGAAGGAAGTCAAGGGGACACACAAGGATTGTTGGATTTGCCCGGACAAAACACAGAAGAGAACTGAGCATGTGGCAAAGAAGAGGAGAGGAGGGAAACAGGGAGAAAACCTACACCTGTCACTCATCCAGGAGAAGATACAGGAGGGAAGGGGAAGTGATGATGCAATCCCCCCCCCCTACTTGAGTTTTCAGCGCTATTACTATGGCTTGTCTCTCTTTTCCTCACTATTCCTCTCTATTTCCCCTCCTCCCCCAAAGTCTTTCTCCATCACTTCTTCTTGGTCTAATCCAGGGGCTCCCACCGTTCTTGGGGAGTTTGGATGAAGGCGAACAGCCATTCTAAAACGCAGCTTCTCTTTCCCAACATTGGTTGTATAATATACAGAGATGATGATGATGATGATGATAAACAAAAACCATTGTCATATATTAATTTCCCATCTTGCTTGGCTCCTCCCGCAGCAACAGTTGGAGATGGGAAAAGGCGTTATCAATACCAATTAAAAGAGCGCGGAAACCATCGTCGGGTGGCGACAAATGCCAGCAGCTCAGAAGCAACGTGGGGGAGAAAGGGGGGGAGAAGAGAGAAGAAGACATTTGTCACCGACACCGGGACAAGCCTCCCTCCCTTCAGGGCTCAAGCTCAGACACGCAAAAAGAAAAAAAATGCAGCTTAAAAAGGTCGCATATGGATTAGCCGAAAATAAATGCAAAGTGTCCTGCCTCATGCGATGTTACGCAAGGTGCTAGATGGGGATGCAAAGATGACACTCGGCGATTAGAAGGGGCGAAAGGCGCGCGCAGGCACCGAACGCGTCCCTTGACACGCACCCAAACAGGAGCCCCGCGGAGGGACCGGAGCTAATTCCGCCCCCCCGAAAGGGGCCGGGGAGGGGAAGGGGCTCTGCGGCGGGGCGGGGGGTGGAAGGACGCGGGTCCGCCCTGGGGAGGCGACAGTCCGGGAGCGGCGCGTTTGCGAAAGTTCTTCTGCCGGGGCTCGGAACTTGGCCGGCAGACCGGCTGGGCCGGTCAGGTTCCGACGAGACGGCGCCAGTGCCCTCGTCTGGAGGCGTGACATTGACGGGAGACGGAGCGGGCAGCCCGAGCGAGCGCCTCTTCCTCGGGCACTCGCGACGGCGGGGCGGAGGCGGAGGTAAACACGCCGCGGCTACTTACTAGAGGGCAACTGTGGCGGCGGCGGCGGCGGGCTGCATCCCCCGCTCCTCTCCAGGGCAGGTCCGGGCTCCTCAGGCGCGTCGAAGGGAGGCGAGCGCCGCGCTCCCCCGCCCCATGCGTCCTCCGAGCCTCCCCCGGCTGACTCGGGGCGGAGACAGAGAGCAGCGACCCTAAACTCCTTCAGCGCGTCCTCCTGCCTTCCCGCTGGCCCCCTGCGTGGCGCGGAGGGCTGCCGGGGTGGGGGAGTCTGTCGGGAGCGCAGCGGGGCGCCCGCCACCCGAGCCCGGGAAAGGGGAGAGCGCCCTCCGGCCGGAGTCGCCCTTGGAGGCGGCGAGGGGGCTGCGCGCTCTGGGTGCCGGCGAGAGTCTCCTTCGCCCACCCTTCATCTCCCTCCCCGGCCATCCATGTCCCCGGCCAAGGCGGAGGAGGCGGGCGGGACGGCAGCGAGGATCTTCGACAGCAGCGCGGCGCAGGGCGCGGGCGGAAAGACCAGGCGGCTGCCCTCCCCTTCGCCTGGGGCCGGCTGGGCTGCCATCCCCTCCCCTCTAACCCGGCCTGAACCCTCCCGCAACTTGGCGCCCAGGCTCGCGGCCAGTCGCGGGGAGGGGACAGGTGGCTCCGATTAAAGCGGCCGGGCTCCGCTCCCAGTTCGCGGAGGAGGAGGATTGGAAGGGGCGCGGGGCCTTTGCCGGCACGCTCCCGGCCGCGGGGGGGTGGGGGGCGACTCTGATCTTCGCCGCTCTCCCCGCAAGGCAAACCAGCCTGGATCAGAACAGGCAGAGGCAGCGCAACCCCAGCCGGCTGCTCCCGTCCGGAATGCCAAAGCCCCCAAAACTCGGGGTGCCCAGACGTGCGCCCTGGAAGGGACCTGGCCGCCCGCGCCTGGAGGATGCAGAGCGCTCAGCAAGCGCCTAGGTGGACCCGGGGCGCCCCGAGGCTGACCCCTCCGGCAGGGCAGGACCTCCGGCAGCCAGAGCCAAGCAGTGGAGTGGCAGCCCACTGGCGAGGCGCAGGACGCCCTCGGTGCCGAGCAGCCCAGCCGCCTCTCTCCCAAGCGCCGGCGGGCAGCAGCGCCGCTCTGCCCTTCGCTTGCCCATTGGCCCGCCTTCTTCCCGCTGCCATCCTCTGCCGCCCGCACTCGTCCCAGCTCCCCAGCAAGGGCTCGACGTGCCACCACAGTCCTCTTCCACAGCCTGTCCCCTTAAGACTGCTCGGGCCCGGGCCCTTAAGGAGGGCGGCGTGGGAGGGGCCTGAGCAGGGGAGGCGCCCCCCTCCCCCGCCACGCACGCGGAGGGGAGGGGCGCAGCAAAGCCCTCGAAGGCCGGAGCGTCCAGCTGTCGCCTGGACCCCGGCAGGGCTAAAGGGCACGCGGCCAGCCGGCTTTCAATTTGTTCAGGAGTGGAGAGGAGGGGGTGGGAAGGGAAACAGACGCCCGGGGGGAAATAGCACCGTACGTCGTGAAACCCTTCCCTGTTAGGTAAAGGCTTGTGGCAGAAAAGAGGAGAAAGTAAGGGGGTGGTGGGGTATAGAGTGGGTCCGGAGCTGTGTGCAGACTCTGATGAGGCACAGAAGGATGCAGATCATCAACAGTTGCTCAGCACTCCCGTGTTGAGGACTAGCACCATGGATTAAAAGCACCATGGATGCACCATTCTGCATCCTGATTGGCTACTTTCCTGCCTTTAAGGACTTTTAGGGATATAGTCTGAGCAAGTCCACGTTTGCTCCATATGCCTTTAGCCATGTCCTGCTAGAGAAGCTGGCAAGCCTGCTGCTGCCCCTGTTTGCCCACTGACTCCTCTACCCTGGGGCAGGAGCTCTGGCGGAGGTGGCCTGCTGCCGACCAGTATGGAGATGGAGATGGCCAGAGCCCAGAACTGATCACTGGGCATTCTGGCCAGCCAGAATGTGAGTTTCAGAGAAGAAACCTTGTGAAATGTGGTACTGATAGGAAGGATCTAAATATTGCTTAATTCAAGATGTCAAAACCTAACTAACAGCCCAATCCTATGCATATCTACTCAGAAGTCAGTCCCTTTATTGTGTTGTTGTTGTTCAGTCGCTAAGTCGTGTCCGACTCTTCGCGACCCCATGGACCACAGCATGCCAGGCCTCCCTGTCCTCCACTAGCTTCCTGAGTTCGCCCAATTTCATATTCATTGCTTCGGTGACACTATCTAACCATCTCATCCTCTGTCGCCCCCTTCTCCTTTTGCCCTCAATCTTTCCCAGCATGAGGGTCTTTTCTAAAGAGTCCTCTCTTCTCATCAGGTGGCCAAAGTATTGGAGCTTCAGCTTCAGCATTTGTCCTTCCAGGGAGCAATCAGGCTTGACTTCCTGGAGAATTGACCGATTGGATCTCTTTGCAGTCCAGGGGACTCTCAAGAGTCTTCTCCAACACCATAATTCAAAAGCATCGATTCTTCGACGCTCTGCCTTTCTTATGGTCCAGCTCTCACAGCCATACATGGCTACTGGGAAAACCATCGCTTTAACTATGCGAACCTTTGTTGGCAGGGTGATGTCTCGGCTTTTGATTAAGCTATCTAGGTTCACCATAGCTTTCTTCCCAAGAAGTAAACGTCTTTTAATTTCATGGCTGCAGTCACCATCTGCGGTGATCTTGGAGCCCAGGAAAATAAAGTCTGTCACTGCTTCCATTTCTTCCCCTTCTATTTGCCAGGAAGTGATGGGAGTGGTTGCCATGATCTTAGTCTTTTTAATGTTGAGCTTCAAACCAATTTTGGCACTTTCCTCTTTCACCCTCATCAAAAGTTTCTTTAGGTCTTCCTCACTTTCTGCCAGTAGAGTGGTATCGTCTGCATATCTGAGGTTGTTGATGTTTCTCCCAGCAATCTTGATTCCAGCTTGTGAGTCTTCCAGCCCTGCCTTCCTCATGATGTACTCTGCGTATAAGTTAAATAAGCAGGGTGACAGTATACAGCCTTGTCGTACTCCTTTCCCTATTTGAAACCAGTCGGTTGTTCCATGTCCAGTTCTAACTGTTGCTTCCTGACCCGCATAAAGGTTTCTCAGAAGGCAGATCAGGTGGTCTGGAACTCCCATCTCTTCAAGAACTTGCCACAGTTTGTTGTGATCCACACAATCAAAGGCTTTAGCATAATCAATGAAGCAGAGGTAGATGTTTTTCTGGAACTCTCTTGCTTTCTCCATGATCCAGCGAAGGTTGGCAATTTGATCTCTAGTTCCCCTGCCTCTTCGGAAACCAGCTTGTACATCTGGTAGTTCTCGATTCACATACTGCTGAAGCCGAGCTTGTAGGATTTTGAGCATGACCTTGCTAGCATGTGAAATGAGTGCAATGGTGCGGTAATTCGAGCAATCTTTGGCATTGCCCTTCTTTGGGATTGGAATGTAAACTGATCTTTTCCAGTCTTGTGGCCACTGTTGGGTTTTCCAAATTTGCTGGCATATGGAGAGCAGCACTTGGACAGCATCATCTTTTAAGATTTTGAGTAATTCCGCTGGAATGCTGTCACCTCCACTAGCTTTGTTGTTAGTGAGGCTTTCTAAAGCCCACTTGACTTCACTCTCCAGGATGTCAGGTTCGAGCTCAGTGACTGTACCACTGTGGTTATCAGGAACATTTAGATCGGCCTTGTAGAGTTCCTCTGTGTATTCTTGCCACCTCTTCTGAATCTCATCTGCTTCTGTTAGGTCCTTGCCATTTTTGTCCTTTATTGTGCCTACCTTAGCATGAAATTGTCCTTTGACATCTCCAATTTTCTTGAAAAGATCTCTAGTCCTCCCCATTCTGTTGTTTTCCTCTATTTCTTTGCATTGCTCATTTAGAAAGGCCTTCCTATCTCTCCTTGCTGTTCTCTGGAAATCTGCATTCAGTTGGGTATATCTTTTCCTTTCTCCCTTGCTTTTGGCTTCTCTCCTTTCCTCAGCTATTTGTAAAGCCTCGTCAGACAGCCACTTTGCCTTCTTGCATTTCTTCCTCTTTGGGATGGTTTTAGTTGCTGCCTCCTGTACAATGTTACAGACCTCCGTCCAAAGTTCTTCAGGCACTCTGTCTACCAAATCTAAGCCCCTAAATCTATTTGTCACCTCCACTGTATATTCGTAGGGGATCTGATTTAGGTCATACGTGGAGGGCCTAGCGGTTTTCCCTACTTTTTTCAGTTTAAGCCTGAATTTGGCAAGAAGGAGCTGATGATCTGAGCCACAGTCAGCTCCAGGTCTTGTTTTGACTGCCTGTATGGAACTTTTCCATCTTTGGCTGCAAAGAATGTAATCAATCTGATTTCGATGTAGACCATCTGGTGAAGTCCATGTGTACAGTCGCCGTTTGTGTTGCTGGAAAAGGGTGTTTGCTATGACTAATGTGTTCTCCTGACAGAACTCTATCAGTCTTTGCCCTGCTTCATTTTGTACTCCAAGACCAAACTTGCCTGTTATTCCTCTTACCTCTTGACTGCCTACTTTAGCATTCCAATCCCCTATGATGAGAAGGACATCTTTTTTGGGTGTTAATTCTAGAAGCTGTTCTAGGTCTTCATAGAAGCGGTCAACTTCTTCCTCATCAGCACCAGTGGTTGGGGCGTAGACTTGGATTACTGTGATGTTGAAAGGTTTGCCTTGGATCCGAATGGAAATCATTCTATCATGTTTGAGGTTATACCCCAGTACTGCTGTTCTCACTCTCTTGTTCACGATGAAGGCTACTCCATTTCTTCTAAGGGATTCCTGCCCACAGTAGCAAATATAATGGTCATCTGAATTAAATTCTCCCATTCCTGTCCACTTTAGTTCACTAACTCCCAGGATGTCGATGTTCAGCCTTGACATCTCACGTTTGACCACATCTAGCTTGCCTTGATTCATAGATCTGACGTTCCAGGTTCCTATGTAGTATTGTTCTTTGCAGCATCGCACTTTCCTTTCACTTACAGACACATCCACAGCTGAGCTTCCTTTCAGTTTTGGCCCAGCTACTTCACTCTTTCTGGAGCTACTAGTACTCGTGTTCTGCTCTTCCCCAGTAGCATAATGGACACCTTCCGACCTGAGGGGCTCATCTTCCAGCGTCATATCGTTTAGCCTTTTTGTTCTGTAATCCATGGGGTTTTCTTGGCAAGAGTACTGGAGTGGGTTGCCACTTCCTTCTCCTTTATTGTCAATGGGGCTTATTCCCAAGTAAGTGTGGACAGGATTGTGGCTTAAATGTCAAAACCCAGGTAAATGTGGATAGTGTCACTGCAGCCTCAACTAATTGAACACAGCAGGAGAGGGGGGGAAAGGGGGCAAGCAGGTGGCAGAGCTTGCTCTTGATTTTCTGGAGCTCCTCCACCACCACTCCCAGCCAGCCAGCATCTTTGCGACCCCCCCCCTAGCTTCTGCCCAAACACAAATCCAAGCCCAAGAGTTCTCATGCCTAATTTATTTCCTTGATTTCCAGCCTGCTTTTCATAAAATACCATCATAGTGGCTTGCAAAAATACAAAACAATAAAAGAATATAAGAACAATACCCTAACCTTCACTGATGAGAACAGCAAGCACTAATATTTACCCATCTCCCCATAACCCTCTTTGCCCACAGATTTTCTATTTTACTCTCCCCCAAATCTGGAAATCTGCAAGGTGGTTTCTTGGGGAGTACAGAGGACTATTAGGGTGAAAAGGTGAGGAAGGTCACTCCCCCCCCCATGTACTCCTTAGGGGATCACCCATTACAAACCTCTAAGGCTGCAATCCTAACCAACTTTCCAGCCCCAGGGTAAAGGCAGTGCAGCCCTGAGGTAAAGGAACTAAACAAACATTCCCTTCTCTTGAGGATGCCTCCATGACAGCCCCTCCCCAACTTCAGGATGCAGCACATGCCCCATTGACACTGCTGTATCAGTGCTGGAAAGCTGGTTAGGATTGCACCCTAAATATAATAAACAGCCACTACAGCATAAACATATGTAGCCAATGAAAGTATCAGAATGTCTGTCTGTCTGTCTGTCTGTGTAGACCTTAAGATGTTCAGGATGAGCATCCTCTGCTAGAGGAAATGTTTTGTCCTTCACTTACAACCTTACCCAAGAGCCCATTGTTCGTTTTCACCACCAGAAATACTCCTTATAGCCATGACTTTGTCATAACTTCTCCAAACCTTATAGTGAGTGGCTTACTAGTCTCATAAACACCTCTGAGCTCCTTGTTTCTGTTCCAGCTGCCAAGCCTTTATTATAGAGCAAATACAAGCAACAGGACAATTTCCCTTAAAAGCAGGAGACAATGAACTATTCTCCTCTCCCTGCCATCCCCCTAGGGCTTGAAGTCAGTTCTGTCTCCAAAATATAATATTAAATAAGAAAAAAAACATGTCAAAAAAAGAACGCTTTAGTGGCACATTGCACATAAGCTTGCTTCAAACATCATCATGGACCAGAATTCAAGCCTTAAGGAAAAAAGTGTGTGAGAGCAGATTGCTCTCTAATGCTGAATTCTAAGAGTGCAATCCTAACCTGGAGTTAGGCCAACAAAGTTTGGCTGGACAAGCGACAGATGTGCACCAAACTCCCTGACTCCGAGAGTGGTCCAAACATGCTTTATGGCCTAACTGTGTTGGCCTAACTCTGAGGTTAGGATTGTGCTCAATGAAAATGTATTTTCATTTTAAAATAACACCATGGGAAGATTGTTTTTGAAAGCAGGATGATAATATTATATATATATATATATGTATATAAATTTTCCCCCCCAAGGAGCTCAGGGGAGCATATGTGGCTAACTTAATAAATCCTACAATTTGGAGATGTCCTTTGGGTGGGTAGAGACAAAGCCAAAAAGTATCCCCAGACATCTCACAACCCAGTGAGTCATACTTCTTGAAATCGTGTGTATCCTTGAAAAATAAACCTGTTTGCTGTTCGGTGCAGAGAGGACACATGATAGAGGTTCTGTGGCTTTGACATTTATAGATGAAAGTTTGTCACAAGAACTGTTCTGGTGAGGGCAATCTCCTCATTTTGTGGGCCTTTCTGACTAGCTGCAGCTCAAACAGTGTTTGCCTAGAAAGCAAAACAACTCCATCATTTCAGAGACCACCTCCGCGGCAGTGCTGTGCAGAGTCCATTATTGTCATTTCAATACTGCTTTTCAGCCACAAGGTTCACCAAGTGGTTCTATATAACAGTCTAATTATATGCATCCACTGCTAACTAGTTAAATCCAATTACTTCTCCTAAGAGCATTTTCACACACGACACAGTGCCTTCATCCCTCTTTTGTGCTCTTTCCGCGCACATGTGAACAATGCAGGACAGAAAGCAAAAGAAAGCCAGTTTTCAATTATACATGCAATTCAACCCATGCAGGTGTTACATTTGAATGGCAGACACAAGAAATTTATTTATTTTATTTTTATTTATTTGAAGAATTTATACCCCGCCTTTCCTATGCCAAAGCAAATGCCCAAGGCAGAGAACAAAAACAGAATACAATGTAACCATAATAAGTAAAACATTAAAACAACAGATTAACAGATTAACATGAATGGAAACACTGAGAGTGAACACGAATGAAAGCTAGATCCAATTCTCTACATCAGGACGCATCGGAGAGTGGGCAAAACAATTGAGCAGGGGAGTGAAACAGACTATGACAATATACCAGAGGGACAGAGGGCAGACAGCCACACGGTCATCCAAAGACCCGACTAAATAGGTATGATTTGAACCCTCTCCGAAAGACCACGAGAGAGTGTGTCGTTCTTAATAGGGAATTCCATATTTGTGAAGCCGCTACAGAAAAGGTTCGCCCCCAAGCCGCCATCCCTTTAACTTGGGCCAGAGGGGGCACTTGAAGGAGAGCCCCTTTAGATGATCTAAGAGGGTGAACAGGTATGTATGACAGAAGGTGGTCCTTTAGGTAGGCTGGGCCTAAGTCATGAAGGGCCTTAAAGGTCAAAACCACCATCTTAAATTGGGATTGGAAGTGAATGCAGCCGCTGAAGGAGTGGTCCTACTGAGTCAAACCGTCTAGCCCCTGTTACCACCCGGGCTGCTGCATTTTGTACTAACTGTAGCTTCAGAACTGTTCTTGAGGGAAGCCCTACATATAGCGCATTACAGTAGTCCAGCCTTGAAATCACTAATGCATGGACCACCGTGACCAGGTCAAGACGGCACAAGTATGGTCGAAGTTGGCACACCAACCGAAGCTGGGCAAATGCACTTCTAGCCACAGCTGCTACCTAGTTTTCCCGGGACAGCTGTGAGTCCAGGAGCACTCCCAGACTGTGCACCTGTTCTTGCAGGGGAAGTGTCACTCCATTCAGAGTGGGTGAAAGGCTTAGTGCTTGCATTGAGGGTTTCCTGACCAGGAGGACTTCTGTCTTTTCTGGATTCAGTCTTAACCTATTGGCTTTCATCCATATCCCAACTGCCTCCAGGTAGCGCCACAGGACCTTCACAAAGACTTCACGAAGAAATACAAAAAACCACCCCTAGTGAAATGAGTAACAGGTCAAAGACTCCATGGCCAACAGTAACCAAGATGGGCAGGAAAAGTACCAAGGAGTGGCTCATGGGAGAAAGAGAGAGAAATTCCTTTTCCTTTCCATAACACTTCAGGTAATTCTCTGCTTCTCTCTGCCCACCAGGAGAAGCTACAGCATCTGCAGATCCCAAGAACATCTGTCAAAGTTTGGAACTTGGTAGTGCCTGGACCAAGGCTAAAGTAACTGTTCCACATATTAGTCTGAATCTGCTGACACAAAAAGAGTTGACCAAAAGGGCCTGTACATAAGAACATAAGAAGAGCCCTGCTGGATCAGGCCAAAGGCCCATCTAGTCCAGCTTCCTGTATCTCACAGTGGCCCACCAGGTGCCCCAGGGAGGCATGAGATAAGATGCTTGCATCCTGTTGCCACTCCCTTGCACCCGGTACTCTGAAGTAGCCTACTACTGATGTAAGGAGGTTGCACAATCCATCATTGCCTATAGCCCATGATGGACTTTTCTTCCAGAAATCCGTCCAATCCCCTCTTAAAGGCATCTAGACCAGATGCCATCACCACCTCCTGTGGCAAGGAGTTCCACAGATTAACTACCCGCTGGGTAAAAAAGTACTTCCTCTTATCTGTTTTAACTCTCCCAACCCTCAGTTTTAGCAGATGCCCCCTGGTTCTGGTGTTTTGAGAGAGGGAAAAGAACATTCCTGTAGAAAGTCTGAGGGTACAACTGCCAAGGGGACAGCGTTTGCCTGGATGGGAGACCAGTTGGGAGCCATAGAGGAAGGAATGGAATGAAATGGAATGG
Source organism: Lerista edwardsae (assembly GCA_029204185.1). Classification (NCBI taxonomy): domain Eukaryota; kingdom Metazoa; phylum Chordata; class Lepidosauria; order Squamata; family Scincidae; genus Lerista; species Lerista edwardsae. The sequence goes on from JAJKFI010000048.1 coordinate 3,467,761, forward strand.
GACACATCTTGTACCCCAAAGATAATGGCAACATCTCAAAGGCATGAGCTACACAAGAAGGCAGACCTCAGCATACTCTAAGAGACTCGTGTGTCTCCTAAAGCTGTATTTGTTGCAGTTGAGCTATGGCAAGAATGAATGAGATGAATGGTTCAGGTACACTTTTTGCTTTCCTTTCATCAAGAAGCATGTCTAATTCAGATATTGAAGCAGCAACTACACCAGCAATTGCAATGGCTTGTGTGGTGTGGATTCCATAGCCTGGTTCCACAACAGCACACAGCCAGTATATAACCAATCCTGGATTTCTGCTTTTGCAAAGACAACCCCAGAAATGGGCCCTGGGAAGCTGTAGCCAACTCAGACTCCTGGGTCTCAGAGGAAAAACCATAAAGGCAAGGGGCAGAGTCCATTTCTTCTATGATCTCAATATTGGGGAACACTCTACTTTAGCTATGTATGTGGGGATGGGGGGTGAGAGCAACTCACCAAATGAAACTCTTGGGGCTTGGACAGGTATCATGAGTTCTCCTTTGTGCTTCAAATGGAGAGAATGAGGGAGTCTATTACAGCAAAGCTAAACAGCTATATATAACTCAGGCTGTTAAAGGTGCCTATCTTTAGCATCACAGACCACAACTTCAGTTCCTGGCATGGTGACAGGTGTCCCATCGATGCCAACAGGAAATGGGATTGCTGAGCAACTGATCTGGATCTGCAGTGATCTAGTGGCACACTAAATGGGCTCTGAATTCCAGACCTTTGTTAGACTGGAAAGAAATTATTGTTCCTGAAGGTAAATGCGACACTAAAATCCAGGAAATCTGACTGCGTTTCCCAGATCCAGCCCAGAATGTCAGAATGTCTGTTTGTTGGTATGTGCATTAGAGTAACTGGCTCAAGGATCCTTAGGCAAATGCTATGGCTTAGTTGCTGTGAGTTACACATTCTGTTCTGAGTTGCAGAATGTGAGGTTTCACTTTGAGTCACTTTGCTTTCTTTGCAGAATTCACAAAGGTTATAGACTTAGACTAACTCAGACAGTTCGATTTAGAATGAGCCATGCCAAAGAAAGCAGTCACCTGCAAATCTGTTCCAAACATGGAAATCTCTTCAATCTAAAAATGAATTAATGTGAGCAGCAGCCTTACTGTGAAGAATCCTAGGAGGAAACAATCCAACCCATAAAGATGAAAAAAGAACCACTTTGTATGTCTTCAAAAGGGTGAAGGTATAACAAACCCAACATGACCTGGAATTCAGAATTTCAGAGAGGCGGCCAGCACAATCCTAAGCAGTGCTGGCATGGCGAGGCCGGCCAGCCAGGGCCATATCCAGCACTGCTTTGGGGAGGCTGGCACCTCCCCGGCGCAAGGGCACATTTGTGCCCTTGCATAGGGGAGGCGCCAGCCTCCCTTATGGACTCCTTGGACCTGTGCCTGCTAAACAGCAGGCGCAGATCCAAGGAGACCGCGCAGCCCAAATTTGGGCTGCACAGCTTCAAGATGTGGCCTTGGATTCAGCCTTATGACCCATAACCCTCCCTCCCTCCCCCACCCACTCCCTCCCTAGGCCTGGCTTGGCTCACCTCTGTGCCAGCCGGGCTCGGCTGGCACAGAGCAAGTGCAGCGTGGGCCCTCCGAGGCCCTCTAAGGCCTCCGAGACCCTGCCTGGAGCACCGGTCTCGGAGTGAGAGCGCTGCTGCAGGGTGCCGCTAAGCGCCCCCATGTCGGCACTCTGCGCATAGCGTTGACGCTGTCACATAGCGTCGATGCTACAGGGCACCTAAGATGCGGCCCTGAATCAGATTGTAGGACAACTTATTAGCACTGAGTTCAGTGTTTCCCAAACTGTGGGTCAGGAGCCACTGGTGGGCTGCAAGCCCGAGTGCAATGAGTCGTGACACCATATGTGCTGGGCCCAACAATGCTCCTTTTAGTGTGGCCATACCTTATTTGGAGGGCCCAGACTCTTCCAGGTTGCACTGGACCAGCGACCAACCCTATTGGCCTTCATGGACCTCAGAACAGCCCGCAAAAGTGACTGGAAGCAACTTCTAGTCTGCAGGTGCAACTTCCAGTACCAGAACTCCCTTCCAGTTGCTTCTGTGGGCCATTCTGAGGCCTGCAGAGTCCAACAGAGTGGGCTACAGAGCCAGGGTGAACGGAAGAGGCCATTGGGCCCTCTCCGTAGCATATGGCTGCACTAAAAGGAGTGCTATGTTGCAACCCATGGGGGAGGAAGCAGTATGTTGTGGTGCTGAAAAAAAATAGAAACCACTGATCTAGTTTACTGTTAATAGTAAGATTTTTTGTATACTAATAGCATTACTATTGCTGCTTTTCATAGATCGATAGTACCCAGTTTTTAGCTAGATGAAAGCAGCAGAAAGTCTTGAATATCTCAAGTTGGTTAAATTCAATGGCTTTCCTGAATTTTTGTTGTTATTGTGTACTTTATTTCTGAGTAGCTTGCCAATGCTCACAACTAGAGATGTTCTAATAAAGGAATTACCCTATGCACCGAATGTCTATCAGGCTTTGGGCCCAACTGCCCTTTTTAAGGTGGAAGAAAGCTGACAATACAGATCCTGTATGTTTTTCCCCTCTACCACTGACAACATTGCCTACTATTCACCAAGCCTGCTTCCAGGTATGCACCCGGAGACCATACAGACAAGGATAACTGCAGAACATAACTGCAGAACTAAAGCTTAAATATGCAATGACAGTCGTACAACAATTGCAGGCTAAAATTGTCATCTTCTCATATATATCATATACTGTATAAGCCAGTGGTGTCATTCAAATGATTTAGAAACAGGAACTCACTTTTGATTGGCACTTATCGGGAACCCAGAACTGGCCACGGAGCCCATTAGGATCTGGAACGCCCGTTCTGGTCCATTCCCCCTGAATGACATCACTGGTATAAGCCCACAAATTTTCATTTCTCACAGGAGCACATACCCAGACACATTCTAATACTCCACCCTGACTAAGAGCAAAACATAAACAGAACAGAGAATAACACTAGATCCTGACAATGTCACCTGATATTTTGGAGCATGGGAAGACTGCTGCTTATATAATAGATCTGACTCGACTGGTTAACTATTTGTTAGCCAAACTATTACAAATTATTGTAATAACCACAGATAGCCTGTATGATGGAGGAATGCTGATGAGGAATCAAGAGCAACACCAGCAACTCAGATAGTCTTCAAGATAAACTTTAGGAGAGAACTACAATCAAAGAAACCAGACAACCTCTGGGTCCAAGTATATAAGATACCCCAACAGGTTTTGTGTATGCAGAATACTTGCTGCAAAGCTAGTCACTGATAGAACATGCTGTGCCACTGATATTTTGGCCCAAGTGCCAAATGTACTGGTGAGAACAGTTCCAAAGGAATTGTTATTTACCTACTAGTCCCTATTTATGTGGCAGATAAATATGTCACTTGCTAACACTGTTGTATTTAATGTGGGGAACGCAATTCTGTAATACACACATGCCCCGGTATCCACTGATTTGGTATCCACGGTTTCAGTTATCCATGGATACTATGGATACAAGGACACCTATTAAAAAAATAGGGGAATATTAAACAAATCTCTTTTTTGCAACAAAGCCACTGATGTCCCCCTGTCTTTCAAAAGGTGTCTCCATTACCCACTGTTTCAGGTATCCATGAGGAATTTAGAACAGAACCCCAGCAGATACCGGGGCATGCCTGTATAACCAGACAGAGTCACGGACTAGATGGATGTTGGTGAACTATGATTGGCTATATTGCCTCTCTCCCCCATCTCTCCCCCTCTCCCCCCCCCAGGTTCACTGCTGTCCTAGAAGCTTTTGCCCACATTGGCTGAGTTTGCATTCTGAGGCCTCTCAGCAGAATTCAAAGCTCAAAGCCATGACTTTCTCCTTCCGGCTTACCTCTATGGCAGTAGTTCCAAACTTGGGGGTTGGGGCCGCCAAGGGGGTCCCAAACCAATTTTCAGGGGCTGCTCCAAGCAAAGAGCTTGGAGCAGCCACCTTAAAAAGCTGGGCACCACCATCTTGGAAGCTTCAATTTGGCTAGGGAAGAGGCTTTCCCATTAAGCTGCCACAATGCTTGTGGCTGCAAGGGAAATTAGCCTTGCTAATGCATGTGATGAAGTCTCCCTGGTCGCTTTCCGAGTGGGCATGTCACACCTTCCATGTGCTTGCCTAAGTGAGTCTCAGCACATGGTGAAGAAGAACATAAATACTCTGAAGACTATCTAAAATTTGGCTTTACCCCCTTGATCAGCAATGGCACAGAGAAGCCACAATGCGTTCTGTGCAATGTTGTTCTCAATGTGGAATCAATCACTGAACTCAAAACTCAAACGTCACTTAGATACAAAGCATTCAGAATATTCTAAAAAGGATGCAGAGTTCTTTGGACTTTCAAAAAGTGTGATTTATTAAAAACAATGACTTCACTTCCTGCTTAATGACAACACTTCCAGCCCTGGGTCTTAGGTGGGTCTCAACAGGTTATAGTACTGAAAAAGGGGGTCCCCGTGTGAAAGAGGTTAGGAACCACTGCTCTATGAAGTTGAACGTAGGCAGTCGTCAGACCAGTTCTGGGATCAGATGCACTCTGACCTTCACTGGATCCTTCTCAGTGTTCCTTTGGGCTCTTTCAGATCATTCCCCCTACCCCCGCTCTTACTACTAGTTATAGGGCCAGTCCATCCATGAGGCCAACTGAAGCAGCCACCTCTGGCAGCATATGTGGGGGTGCCAGTTCTGTCTGCCTCCATTGCTCCCCCCTCCTCTTCCTCCCACTACCTGAATTGGAAAAAGGAGAGGGAGAAAAAATGAAAGAGGAAGTGCAGAGGATAGTACATCTTTGATACTCTAACCCACCTCTCCTCCAAATGTCCTCTTCTGCTCCACACACCTCTTTTCCTTTTCCATTCCTGGAAGTGGGAGGAGGAGAGACTGGCATGACTAAGGAGACAGCATTTGGCTGCCCCCCCCCCAAGGCTGCAGAAAATCTTGGACTGATCCTGAGTAGCTACTTGTTGTTTACTGCAACACTGTCCCAACCAGTGCCCAACACCTCCACGGGCCTTGGGCCAAACTGGTATAGGGTAGATATGATGTTTGACACCATTTGTCCTATCATGTTACTCAGACATGCAAATGTATATATCCCAGTGGATCTCTAGACAAATGTGTCTTGCACTCATCTTTCACTGTTTTACAGCAGTGGGGAAAAAACCCTACAACAATGGCTTATTGTATTCCCACTGGCTTACCCAGCACATGTGGCAGCAAAGCATACCTGGATCTATGTTTTTATACAACTGCTATCCAAAGGCACAAACCAATCAATTCTTCTTTGTATATACAAGCAGTAAGGCAAGAGCTACACTTGCATACAAATATTCATTTTGGCTTTTGTAAATGAGACCAATTACACTGGAAACAACATTTTAAAAGATAAGCTTTACCATTTGACAATGCTAGCCCATTTCTACCTTAGGCAACCCAGCCATACGCCAGCCCTGGGGCTAATTCAACAAGCTGTCCAATGACAGACATCCCATTGACTTTTAATTAGGAGTACCGTATCTGGAACATTTGCAGGACCAGACTTCTTTTGACGGTTGATTAACAGCTCAGCTCTGCAAATGTTTCTGCAGCTGCAAAAGTAAATATGTAGGAGATTGGGGGGTTTTTTCCCCCAAGGTTGAGTCCAAAAATATTTAGGAGGAAACGCAGAACTTGGCATCTTACTTTTGCTACACATCAGCAGAAGGAAGGTGACTAAGCCCTCATCAACTTGCCCAGAGTTTGTCCTATTTAGTAACAAATTATCCTCCCTTTATATCACATACATGAGTCAACTGCTTTTTTTTTTTCTTTGTCTGTGTGTTGACAACATAACGTTAAGGCAGGGATATAGGAAGAGATTGAGTGCTGCTGGTTAGCCAGGCAGAGAAATGTAAAGCCTGCACCCCAAGGTGCTAGATCATTGAGAAGATTGATGACATCACTGAAATGTCTACACAGCCAGGGCTCTGACTATGCAGAGAAATGATCTGCCGTACACCCCTGGGTGCCGAACATCTAGCCAGCTTGATTGAAAACAGCAGGGCAGCTCTCCAAGGTCCAGTTCATACTAACAATTCTTGGCATTTATATTGCACTTTTGAAAATTCAAAGTACCGCGCATTGATTATCTCCTTATTTGGCCTGACAACTCTGCAACATAAATCAGGATTATTATTTATAAGCCTGTGAGCCTTGGCTCCCCGGGGAGCCATGGAAACTAGCCAGGGGATCCACAGAATCTTCATGAAAAACCCATTGCCCTATACAATGTATATAATAGGATTGTAGCCCTAACGGGGAGCCACAGCCAATGGCCCAATAGGTTAAGGGACCTACCAGTTGAAAAGGTTTGGGAACCAAGCCCAAACCTATCCAACACTGCTGGACTGGGGCCACACAAGCAGGAGGTCTCCTCGGGGTAAAGGAAAATTTGTTCCCTTACTCCATGCAGTGCCCCAGGCTGCACAATGAGGGCTACTCAGATCTATTCAGCTGGCACAGAACTAAGTAGCCCTTTGTAGGGCCTTCAGTCCAAGGACAGGGGTTAGGAAATGGAAGAGGTTTTTTCAGCCACCCCCATCCTCCACTTGGGCTTAAACTGCCCCCCTCCCCACCCTTCTCCCACCCCAAAACTCTCCCTCACCACCTCTGGAATGCCCTCCCCTTACCTCCCCACCACCTGGTGCATTTACCCAGATGGTCATTGGGCAGGATGCAGCACCCGTGAGATAGTGCAGGCCTTCCCGCAGTGCCATTTTCTCTCTGAGTATCAAAAAGTGTTTGAAAGGCCTCTTATGACACCCAGCACTGGCGCTAAAGCAGTAGCAGCAGTGCAGACCAGCAAAGGGATTGTGCTGCCCTAGTGAATTACAAAGCCCACTGAGTAAGTAGAGGTGAGACTCAAACCACCTCTGAAAAAAGTTCCTGATTTGTAACTTAGCCACTACACTACAACTCTCCAGGAGCCAACATGACACATGTTCCTGCAAGTGGTAACAAAAAGCTGCTGGGCATCACTAGTAATTGCCCTGGTTACAGCCTCAACTTGGGCAAATATCCTGCTGCATCTGGGGAATGAAGACACTGCAATGAAAAGAAGCTCACAGTGACTACTTCCAGCTCTGCCTAGAAGCAACACGGCCACATCGATAGGTAGGAGTGAGGACCTGGAAGGAGAAGACTACTGTCCTATCTACCACAACCACACACCCCACACTAGTTGCATGAGGGGCTGCTATCTGTTTAGTTTCTAGAATTCTTACCCTGCCCTTCAAGCAATACTTCCCAAAGAATGTTAGGCTAAGCAATGACAATCAATAAAACATATACAACAGATGCCCTAAAAAGCCCATTTAACACTCTGGAGGCATTTCCCCTGCACTTCCAGAGTCTGCCTATAAGAGTTTGGCTCATGTGACCCTAGTTGTTACTGGAAGTTTATAGCATGCAAGGTCTACTCTGCATAGAAAGGATTTATTGGACCCTGTGCCTGATCCTCACCTTTCCCCTTGTGCTAAACGTGTAGTCTCCTTTTTGTCTATCGTAAAGTAGAAAGAGAACACAGACAGTGAAGAACATGATGGAGAACCTGGGAATTTTTGCCCAAGGTATGCAGCGGTGGCTCATCCATTAGTGAGGAGATGCAGGTTGCATTCGTGGCAGATTGTGGAGGAGATGGGGGACGGGATGAGAAGGAGCGAGCCCTTTTTTAAAACAGCCGAGCCAAAAATACTCGGCAGATAAGCTTGCTCACCTACCTGCATATTTGCCATGAAAGATGCTGCCATAAAATGTCAATATTTTGTGTGTATTTCTGAGTATATTTTGACTACCTCATTGTGGGAGCAAGCTTAAACTCGGCTGAAAACTCAGTGGTCCAGTCTGTGTCAGTCAGAGCTGGAATGCAGGAGGAATCTGAACCCTCAGGGTCCAGGGCACGTTATGTAGCAGAATATTTAAACAGCAAATTCCTGCCCCAAAGAGCTTACAATTCTGTAGAAGCCAAATAAAAAAGATGGAAATGAGGGTGGGAGAGAGTGGCAAGGAAGTAGGAAGCTTCCTACTGGCAAGGAAGCAAATACAGTTATGCAACAGATGCAATTACTATCATACATATAAGAAACAAGATTCTCAATGCCCATTTGTGAAATCCCAGTAAATACACATGCAAACAACCCGTATGACCAGGAACTGAAAGGGCAGCAACCAAGGGGTTCTTTTTGTAAAAACTGCTTCACTGGCCAGCTTATGATCGCTGAATACCAAAGCTAATGTTGTTGGTAATTTCAGAATTGCCTTTCCTTTGAATGATTGATTTCTCAGCCGTTATAGCAGATGAGTGGGAGGTCCGATTTCATCATGCTCTGCTACCAATCTTTGGCTGACTCTACATGGGAAGCAGAATGAGGTGGGAATTAGATGTCTGAGGTGACAGAATGGAATAGATGGCTTCAGACTGCAGGTGAAGTGGCACTTTTGTGAACGCTCCCCAAGTTTTTTTGGTTTTTTTTTTTTTTTAACTAATTTCAAGTAGAAAACTATCATGGATACATTTTTCAGGTGGATCCCTGGTGGAAGAGTGTGATCGGGCTACCTCCAAGTGCTGGCTTCTCTGATGGCATAATGTGGCACAAACACCATCAGTTGATGCTTTTGCCTGTTTGCCTGTTTGCTGCTGCTGCTGACTATCTCGTCACCCCTTAGCAGTCTGAAGATCCTTTCTGTGCAGCTGAGGAAATTGAGGCACAGAAGTTAATTACTCACCGCATCACAGCAAATTCCTAGCAGAGTAAAGCATTCAACTTCCCTATTTTGTTGTTGGGCCTCTGTAGTGCAGCATTATGGGAAACTACATGATTTGTTAGAGGATTCTTCATTGACAAGATCAGTAATCAGAGCAGCTCCCATGAAAAGACACCTTTCCCCCTTCTACTGATCTTCCCCTGAAACATGTGGCCACAGAGGAATGTTGCATGTGTCCCAGGGCACACTCTCAGTCAGGAGCATAGCTAAAGAAGTGCAAGGGGGTGCAATAGCACCAGGCAACAAGCTTTACGGGGGCTTGACACTGGATAATTTTGTCATATGGGGTGGTGTTAAAAATTTAGGGGTCCCAAGTGTCAACTGATCTAACTACGCCACTGTTGGGGGAGTGACTGTGGGCTTGGGGGCAGCAGGAGGGGGCATGCTGCTGGGGGAGGATGCAACTTTTTAAAAGCTCAGTCGTGCTGTCACTTCCTGTTGTGACATCACTTCTTGTTGTGGCGTCACCAAGAGCCCATCATTTTGCTCTTGGCACTAGGCTACACTTTCATGACCAACGCTCATGGGAATTCCAGCAATGATACCTGGTGAGCACATTATGTGAACTCTTAGCATCCTTAGCATCCAGAAACCTCTTCCACATGCAGGATTCCAGAGCAGTTACCCTGGGGATCCTTGACTGACAAATTGATATAAAAAAGATTCCCTGAAAGTAGGAAGTTTAAAAACCATATAATAGGTCTAGTGCCTTCTGATAAATTTGCAAATGTACTGGGCTAGTTTGCACTTTGACATTTTAATTACATAGGCTGTTTCACAGGTTGTAAAATTCTTATCTAAAATATGTATGCGGATTGTAATATGCCATTATTGTCAATGTGTTTGTGTTTTGTGCTGGGATGTCACAGCCAATAGCTAACTATCACCATATTTCAGTGCAGTGCAAATCTCATGTGTATGCCTAGCAAATACCAAGATGCATACATAACAGGGGTTTTCTTTTCTTGCAGATTTGGACAGGCAAGTGTCTTTCAGGTAAGAATTTAGCAATAGGTAAAGGAACCTTTATGTGCCAAGGACTATGGCTTTTTAGTACTCCCAAGACAGTGCAGAATATGCAGTTGTGAACTCTATGCATACTTGACCATATCCTAACTGGAATTCCACAGGCTGGAAGTTTGAGGGGAAATGGAAAACCAGATCTATGTACCTTCACATCAGGAAATAAGAAGCCTGCTTTAAATGACAAAGCAATCATGTCACAAAGCAGCCCTTTCAAATCACCATCAGTGATGGTGCTTTAAAATCATTCCAATTACATTAAAGTAATGCAAAGTAAGGCAGTCTAGCCAATCCCCTGCCCACATAAACCACAAGAACAAGGGGTCACACGAGGCTACTTCCCATGCTGAAATTTTCCTCATGGGAGTGACCCCACCAGACACAGACAGGACTAAAATCGTAGCATGGGAATGATTTAGATACGAAATGGCATTTACCTATGAGACAGAAAGGGACAGAGATGAAGTGAATGCAGAAGTAGCTCTACATACTCACACCGTCTAGTTTGAAATGGACACATAAATCCTTGCCACATCAATTTACTTTTTGCAAGGGTGACTTAAGCAAATTCTTGCAAGAAAGAACATCATCACTTGGGGAAGCAGCCTCAAAAGTGGGCAGACACCCTGGGTAATTTCTCATTATACTGAAGCACTCCATGAACAATTGGAATCTCCATGTTTACCAAAACATTTCTCACTCCTGCTAATGCAGACTTCTGATTTAAACAGACGCATTAAGTCCAAGGCTCTCAAGCCATCTCATGCATCTAATGTTAAAGAAGACTTTTGTCCTTCAAAAGTTCAGGAGATGCTAAACCCAGTTGGTTGCGGTATCACAGCAAATTTTAGTGCACTATTTGCTGTATGTATAGAAAAAAAAATGCAAGGCAAACATGGTAACTTGCTCAAGGTCCAGGTCTGAATAAAGCCTAGAACTTCCTGCTACTCTGAACAGGGAATTAATCCCCACCCAAATCCTCCTCCTTCCTTTTAAGAGGCCCAGAGGCTGCTTGCCTGCATCCATTTTAGTGCTGCTGCCAGGCCAGGTGCTCATTCACTGATGCATTAGACATAGCAAATGACTTTGTCATTTTTCCCCTTGAAAACACTATGTTTTATTAAACCTGAGGAGTAACCCCCTCCCTGGAGAGCCCGATGGAAATATGTATCTATCAGCCTTTTGACAGTGTGGACCGCAGGAGAGAGACTGCTTTTGGAAGAAATTGATTTGATACTGCGGGACTTTTCTTAAACCCAGCAAAGGGATTTCCAGCAAGTTGTAGGTCCAGTAGGAAGAAAAGGGGAGGGATTCATTTCAAAGCCAATCTCCGTAACCATCAGGCTGCTGCAGCTGCTGGTTAGGAAAAAGCCAGCCAGAGCAGTCTCCCACTTATGTCAGCCCAGTGCATACCAATTAAACCCACCAGCAAGCACACAGATACAGCCATGGACCGGCAGCCATAATAAACATATATATGTTTGTTAGCAGACAGGCGTGCCAGGTTCTGAATTTGCCAGGGACTTCCCACAACTGTCCTTCCTGGAGCTGATATGTTTGGAAAGAATTCATCCTGAAGGGATTATATTTCCATGGTTGCCACAGATTGAGAGAACTGTAACAGGCCCCAAGCTGTGCACAAGGAGTCCTATTTCTCCCTTCCCTCTGTTAAATAATAATAATAATGCATGTATTTATATACCGCCTTTCTTAAGATCACTAGATTTCTCCAGTGACTGCAACTCAAGGCGGTTTACATGGGCAGACTTTATTCATAAACCCGAAGGTTTTTACAATTTACAGAATGTTCTATCTTTCAAGAACTACACACATTCAGATCTTCCTTTCTGGATTTAGCCTTCTTTCTTTAGCCACCCGTCTGTCTTCTGCTGGCTGATGCTTCCCTGCTGTCACCAGAGACGCAGCTGACTCTCAGCACACTCCTCCTCCCACGAGGCAGCTGGAGCTCAGCTTCTAATCAGCCTCAGTTGCAAGGTCTGCCGCTCACAGAGACTTCCGGCTGTCCCGAGCTCATGACCTTGAGATCTTCAGCTGTATCTTCGGGCAAACGGAGGCATTAACCCTCTCGGCTAAATCTTCTTTTCTCACTGTTATGATCCAAGGTAAAAAAAAAAGAGGGTCTTCAGCACACCGCAGACAAAAATTAGACTCCTCTCACGTCTTTGGAAAAATTGAAACATTCTCTGCTATGCACAACAGACCATCCATCATGTAACTGAAGCAGTGTGGCAGGACCCCACCTCTGTGCCCTGACCCTATTAGAGCTGATGAACAAAATGGGAACCCTGTTTTGTTGTGTCAGGCCTGGTCTTAACAATATGAGCGCTACTCAGAGAGCAATCCTAACCTGGAGTTAGGCTGGCAGTTAGGCCAATAAAGTTTGGCTAGCACACAGACATGCTTGTCTGACTCCGTGAGTGGTCCAAATGGTGGCCCTTGTGCCGGCCAAACCTTGCTGGCCTAACTGTGCCAGCCTAACTCCAGGTTAGGATTGCGCCCTCAATTATTTTAACGTGGGACAGAATCACAGGAGTGTTGAAGTGGATTTCTGAGGTGGAACAAGGAGGAAAACGTGCATGATAAATGCAAATAAATGAACTGAAATGTCACATAAATCATCCACACACCTTGAGGTGAGTGACACGTTTGGCCTTGGCCTCTTCCTGATCGGCTTAATAGGTGAAAGGTCAGGACCAAGGCAGGAAATAACACTTGGTTGGCCTTTAAGCAGTAGGCCTATCCTGGAAAATCATTGCCTTGCCAGATAACTCCTTCCTACTAGGCCAGTCATTGCAGATGGCACAATTGTCATGGTAAGTTTTTAGTTGCAGTATTCTTCTATGCTGGGAGTTTTGAAGCTTCCTTGGTTCAGGCCTTCCTGTAGGATATTTAGCTCGTCCATGTTTATTGCCCAGCCTTGTGGAAGTTGCAGACCTTTTGATAAGATGAAGCAGAATAAATACAGGGTCAGGCAGGTCGCTGGTCTCTTTGGGAACCAGCAACAGTGTTAGGGTGTGGTTAGGCAGGCATCAGAGGATCCTGTCCATCAGAGGGTCTACTTGCCAGGGTAAAACAGAACAGAGTTAGTGCCCAATTCAAGACGGCCCAGCAGGGAACCGTGGCAGGTAGGACTTTGTACAGAGGCTCTCACTGGACAGGAAACCACGTTCTCATCCTGAGCGGCCTGTTCCTCCTGGCACGGCACTTCTATGCTATGCTGTAAATATTTAATCGCTTATCTCGATCATCACTTTTTTCCACCTATAAAAGCCATCAAAGTAGCTTAAACGAAAAACACAGAAACAATAATACTGATGATAAAACATGCAATAACTAAAATTGGACCATCCCACAGCCCCGCTCAGAACAAAAATACTGCCCAAACAAACCCATAACGAGAGCTTTCCCCGGAGTGTACTACTTTAGGCTGCAGGGAGGGTTGTATTTTTGAATGAATTTTGTCTTGCAGAAAACTCACAGTGCATTAAAAATAACAAGAGATAAAGCTCGGTCCAAGGCTTCTACCTTTCGTGTGTAAGACTTTTTTTTATATGCAGTGGGTTTGTTTGTCTGTCTGTGTAGACAAAGGAGGGTTCAGAAATAGTATCCCGCCCCTGAAGTTGTAAATGGTACATGCCAGGGAAAAGTTTACCGCTTGATTTTGCTGAAGGTTTACCGCGGCCATTGTCTGGCGCTTCCAGCGTTGATCTGCCTTTGTTCTTCCTGCTGCTCATGATTATCATGCGAATTCAATTTGCAGTCACATTTGAGCGGCTTCTTATTTTTCTCTCTTGTCTGCTCCACGGTCATTTTATTTCAGTCTAGATAGCCCCGTAAACTTTTAGGGGAGAATCAGTTTCATGAGATCCCGTTAAGTGCGGTACACAGCGCTGCGGTAATAAAGGAGGCTGGCGGAGTGCGTGAGGCAACTGCACAGAGAACACCTGAGAGGGGCTTTCACGTGTGCGGGGATGCTGCCAACCCGAGGCAGAGGACCTTGAGATGGGCAAGGTGACAGCACCTCACGTCACTTCTCTTAATCAGCCTTTCCTTCTGGGCTGCGACTGCACCTGCATCAGCGTGGAATGAAAAAGACAAACAAACAACGATCGCTCTTGGTACTACGCGAAGTCAGGTGGCTGGAAAAGTAAGGGGCAAAACGCTGATCTGAATTCTCAGCTGCTTTACAACTAGTGCAGCTACAGTGCGCCAGGAAATCTGTCAGTGGGCGTTGCCCAGCCTTCTGCGTCTGAATGAACTCCACTAGGGACCAAATCTCACTTTCTACTAAAAATGATATTGTGTATCATCTTTTTATTTCTTTTTGTTGTTGTTGGTGGTGGTGGTGGTGGAAATTCAGGTTGGGAACACAACACAAGGAAGGAGGGATTTCACCTTTCCCCTCTGTTCAGCAGTCTTGACCCCCCATGCATGCATGCATGCACGCACACAGGCACAAGCAAAAGGGCGCATATATAGCCTAGACCAGTGGTCTTCAACCTTTTTCATGCCATGACCTCAATATATAAATAAGATATGAAGCTGGAACCCCACTGTTGATCCTGCAGCCTCCCAACACCCTATCCGTCCCAACCCCAAGGTTGAAGAACACTGTCCTAGAGAACAACTGCAATGTAAACAGGAAGAGAAGGGTATTGGAACCCTAGAAGCATTGCCAGTTGACATACCTATCACTTTCCCTACAAAACATTTCTATCCACATATTTGGCCAATTTTTATATTTTTTTTAAAAACCACATTTGACATAATACACTAGCATAGTGTCCCATGTCCCATGTGTTTTCCATTGCCTGAAAATCAGGGAACTCTGAGAAAGGTACCTGTTCAGGTACCATTCAGGAAAGCCAAGGAATGCCAAGTTCACAATATACTGAAAAATTTGGATCTTTTTTCATGTCTTAAAGGGAACATAGTATTTTCAGCACACAATGTGATTTAGACTTAGAAATATGCAGTGCTCTCAGCATATTGCATCAGCTAGCATTCATGATGCATTCTTCTTTTTGTATAGGAGACAATTTTCAATTTATGAAAATACATTCTGGATTATTTTTTTCTGTGATGGTGATGTTTTATGGGGGGGGATACACTCTTGGCCATATTTTGATGAAGTGTACAGTATTTCCAAGCAAACTTCTGCAGAAGGGGGAAGCATAAGAGAATAGCACTGCATTTCTAATTCAATTCCATCAAGTGTACAGCCCAAGCAATCAGAGCAGGTGTCATTTCAGAGATGAGGATTCAAAGGGGGGAAAAATGCCGTACCATTTCTTGCTGCAGGCAACAGAATGCAACAGAGATACAGGGCAAGTGGTTTGTACTTGAGAGAACTCATCTCAGATGCTTATCTGACTGACCTCCATTAATCATGGCATCTGAGTACTCTGGTTATCATCAAAACACCCCTGTGAGGTAGGGCACTTGCGACACTATTATCTCAATGCTGCAGATGAAAATTCAGGTTAAGCTGAAGAATAGCCAAGGGGAATTCAAGTTCATACAAAAGAACTATTTTTGTCTACTGAACTGAAACAAGCTGGGGGGGGGGGTGTTGATAGAAAGAACCAAGCAAAGTGATGGCCTGCACTTATCTGATGTGTGGCAGGAGCACGAGACATTTCATACTGTCATATCTTCAGGATCTAAAGTGTTAAAATATTGTCTTCCTCTCAGAGAGATAGCAACAATATATATCAACCTCTTATGTCATTTCCAGAGAGCAGCTGCCGTTTTATCTAGCATCTTAAGAGTTTGTAATGCTTATCTTATTGTTATTGGTGACTAGCATTGTGGAGAAAATCCTGATGGACACTTCCTTGCACAGTGGTTAGAGGTTGAACACAAATAAACATGGTAAGTCAAAAATTCAGTAGCTGCAAGGAAGTAGTCCTAGTGCAATTCAATGACCATCAAAGATTTAGGATAACAATATTCAACCTTTTTCATCTCAGAGCACACTGAGAAGGCACAGTATCAGGTTTTGTTTACAATTAACAAGGCACACTGCACTACCAACCAGGGGCTTACATTGCCCCATGGCCTCACTAATATATACCCCCCAAACTCACATGGCACACCTGCCTCAGCTGAAAGCACTTGCCCCATTGCACAATACACTTTGGTTTTCTGCATCGCTTTAAACAGTCTCCACATGTTCCCAGAGCAATATTTGTCAGGCCATGTTTTGTTGGTGGCAGGGCTGGCCTTAAGCCAATGTGACCAATGTTGTCACATCAGGCCTCACACTTTGCCCCCCCCCTGCACCAACTCAGCAAGCATATTGCCTGCTACAGTAGCCAAGATCTCTGTGAAGTGTAAGTCAGTGGGGCGAGCAGAAA
Source organism: Lerista edwardsae (assembly GCA_029204185.1). Classification (NCBI taxonomy): domain Eukaryota; kingdom Metazoa; phylum Chordata; class Lepidosauria; order Squamata; family Scincidae; genus Lerista; species Lerista edwardsae. The sequence continues at coordinate 3,484,062 of JAJKFI010000048.1, forward strand.
AGCTTTACCTTGGGCCCTCTGATGTACCCTTGCCTCCCAAGTGCCCAAAATGGAAGCAGTTGGAGGTGATGTCATCATGTCACCACCAACTATTTCTAGGTGCTGCACGTGGCACCACAAGCCCCACTTGGTGAGTGGGGGGCCCCCACTGGGAGGGTGGGGACCAGAGAAGCCAATTGATCTCAACATTGGGGGTGCCCAGTAGCCACGCCGCCGCCATAGCCAAGCCGCCATAGCCACGCCCCTGCCATAGCCATGCCCACACAGCAGTAAAACACATCCACGATGTAGCCACGCCCTCCAACATGGCTATGCCCCTTGACGCAGCTAGCCGGCCAGTCAGGAAGCAGGAGGAGGAACCAGTGGAATGCTGCCACATCCTATTGGCTCTCCCTGTTGCTGGAGTAAGCATGCATAGTGGTTGCAACGTGAGGTGACCACTGCACCTGCTCGCGATCTCCGGAGAGCCCGAGCATGCGCAGTGGCCGCCTTGCATTGCAACCACTGAGCATGCTCAATTCAGCCTGTTTGCTGCTCCACCAGGCAGGCCCTGGCAGAGCACACCTGGCCCAGTGGCCCTGAGGGCAGCATGGCGGACATGCGGGAGGGGGTGCCTTTGGCCTGCTCGCACGCGCCACGCAAACAGGCCGAGGGTAGTGCAGACATGGGAGTGCCAAGCTCTGTGGGAGTGCTGGACATTGGAGGTGTAGAGCACCCACAAAAAATTATTGTGAGTTTTGACAGCACCTCGTCACCCACAAAGTTGGCGCTACTGGTGGGGACCCCCACAAAAATGCCCTGCTTTGAGCCCCACTGCTTCTAGAGCTGGCCCTGGTTGATGAGGTAGTTAGCAAGGAATAAGTCGCAAGTTAGAAGTCAGACCAGTGCTACTCTGGGGCTGACAGTGTGCCCCCCTGCCTCTCACCTGTTCAATCTCTATATTTAAGAAGAAACAAAGATTACAAAAACCCTGCAAGTCAGTCGCCTTGGATCCAAAGATCTATTTAAAGGGCAAAACAATTGTAGAAGAACATGCGGAATTGATCTCTTATAGGGCTGTAACAACCCAGGTATTGGGTGCTCAATACGAGAAACACACAGGCTAGAAGTTGGAGAGCAATTAAATAAACTCAGTGGTGGGAAGCTGCCTTAATGTCAGAGCTGACTAGCTAGAGAAGAGTAATGGAGGGAAGCCGAAATGCTAAAGGTACGACTGAGTATGGCCCCTTTTCATGAAATGTTGTGAAAAGATAAACAGTGGAGAGCTGTTTTCTCTGTTGTAGGTGAATTTGAGATATGACAAGAGCAGGACTGGACCAAGAGTTCCTGACCCCAGAGGCAGCAAGCCAAATGCTGCCCCTTTTCCCTGATGATGCACCGGCCTCTGCTCCTCCAGGCTCCATGTTCTCGCTTAGCATTCTCCTCCTCTCCATGTTTTCTCTTCTTCCTTTTCAGTCCAGGGAGTGGAGGAAGGAGGAGAGCAGTGGGGGCTAATAGGTAAAGAGAGGTGGGTGCTCCCCACAACACTTGCCAGAGGCATCTGATTCCATGGGCCTCATGGGTGGGGCACTCCTGAACAAAGAAGATCTACAACAAAATGTTGCAGTGTATCTGCAGCCCCTAAAACAGTGCTTCCCAAACGGTTGCGGTAACCAGGCAAGGGAGCCGCAAATCCTTGTGAAAAACCGGCCGCCCTAAACAATATCCAGAATTGTACCCCTAATGGGAAGCCACGGACAATGGCCCAGTAGGTCAAGGGAGCCTCCAGTTGAAAACATTTGGGAACCACTCCCCTCAGAGGAGAGCTCTTGCGCAGGGATCCAGCTAGTCTGGAACAGTAGCCCTCCTCGGCGCTTCAAATCTTACATTAGGGACAGGCAGAAGGGTCCGGTGTGAGGAAGGAGGGAAGGACACCATTTTTTTCCCCTTCCATCCTGCCAGAGAAGGAGTAAAAAAAGGCCTCAAGCCAAAAGGGGTAGCACGTAGTAGTTAATACTTCCACACCCCTTCTTGTTCTCTTTCCCTTTTGTTTGGGTTACTAGCTGAAAGGGGAGGGAAAAACTAGTAGATCTATTCACTTCCACCATTTACTATAACTCCCCACACGGTGGTGCCACTGTAGTGCCTGCAGCATCCTGCAGGGGCATTTAGGCCTCAGGAGGCCTTCTCAGGGTCCTTCCCCCAGGGTACATCCAGTGGTGGGATTCAAATAAATTAACAACTGGTTCTATGACGTCATAGCCGGAGCCAAAAAAAACCCCGAAGCCAGCGGAGGTAAGCGAGTGGGCGGGGCCCAGCCATTTAACAACCGGTTCTATAGAACCTGGGCGAACCCCCTGAATCCCACCACTGGGTACGTCCCTAATGGTCTCCTGGGTCTACTCAGACCTGTGCCAGCAATATCATTGGCACAAGTTGATGAGGATCTGAAGGCGGATCAAGGCCAAGAAGGGGGTTAGGTTTTGGTGTGTGCTGCCACCACCGAAACCACCCCCTTCCTGGTCCTGATCCGCCCTCCTCCCTGCCCCCATCACTGCCTTGGTCACAGTATGGCCAAATTATATAGGGAATGAGAATCTATCCTTTCCAGGGAGTCACCCCTTGACAATCTGAAGCTGTTATCAAGATGGGAAGGTTCAGGACAGGGTAGTCATTCCTTAACTTGTGTTGACAATTAATCAACTGAGTTCAGAATTGCACTCCACGACATAAAAAAATGTTACCTAGAAAATCTTGAATGTTTTGTACAAATAAAGCACTCTGTATTTTTCGCTTATGCTTTTACAAGTTGTTCAGCTTCGGGTCTAGCCTTGAAAGGAGGTTAAAGTGCCTTTCTTTATGCGGCATGTAAGTAATATATGTGTTTATACTAAAACTACTTTTTAATACCAATATCAAAATCCAATAAAAATGTGAAAATTGAAAAAGAAAAAAAAATGAGAACACAGAGCTGCAGGTTGTTCTTCAGAGAATGAAAGTGTCCCCAGTCCATAAAAAAGGGCATTCACGCTCATCAACAAGGTGAAAAGAAGTGAGGCTCACATTAAGGTAACTTTTCAGTAGATCCTTACAAAGGGTACATCTCACTCAGAGCCAGGATCATAAAAGGAAACCATGGTTTCTCAGCCATTAACTTCCCAACCTCACAGCTCTGCTTGCCATCAGTAAGCCTGCGGGTAAGTAAGGCAGTGCTCCCAAACTGTCACATATCATGTTGCTGGGAGTGGCCCAGAGAACTGCCGCTATATCTAGAGGTGTTTGAAAACTGTTATTTGTTGTACAGTACTCAAAAGTAAGCCCATTGTGTTCAGTAAGACTTAGGCTGCAATCCTATTTTACTCACCGGAAAGAAACACCTCCCACCTGGTTAAACACAAGGAGCTGTACAGGCTGAAGCTTGATGGCAGGCAGCCAGAGGAGAGAACCACACTGTGGGTGCAATCCTAACCTGGAGTTAGGCCGGAACAAGTCACTTGTGCCGGCCCAGGAATGTTGCAAATGCCCCATAAAGTGCATTTGCAACACTCTCTGAGTCAGGGATGCTGATGCACTGATCTCCCTGATTCCAAGAGTGATCCAAATGTGCTTTATGGTGCATTTGCAACACTCCTGGGCCGGCTCAAGTGACTTGTGATGGCCTAACTCCAGGTTAGGATTGCACTCTGTGAAGGCTACATCTGGGATGGAGAATTGGGTGAATCACAGAACATTGTATAGGTGTAAAAAAAAATTGAAAAATGTAACCGCCTTGGGCATTTGTTTTGGCATGGGAAAAGCGGGATATAGATTCTTCAAATAAAAAAAATTACTGTATAGGCAATATGTATAGGATGGGGGGATTGACTCAATAAGTTACCTGAGTGGAAAAAAATCATACTTCCTGGTTATTGGAAATCCATTTAATTTGAAAATGTCTGACTGCCAGGAACTGCGGCCTTTGCCTGAGAATGAGGATCAGAAATGCGTTTATATATATATGAGTAAAGTACATTCTCACCTGGAAAAAAAGACTTTATGCCAGAATATCCAGGTTCAAATCCTGTCTCAGCCATGAAGTTTCCTGGTTGACCTTGGGCCAGTCTCTGTCTCTCAGCCTCACCTACCCGCAGGGTTGTTGTGAGGACAAAAGGAGGGAAGGAGCCACGTACACCACCCTGATCTGCTTGGAGGAAGGATGGTATAGAAGTGTGGAAAGGAAACAATAAAATTCGTGCAGCCAGAAAGAAGGACTAGACCACAAAAGTTTCATCTGTATGTTGTAGCAGTTCTTGAAAGACAGAACTTCTTTGTAATTTGTAAACCATGGGGGTTTAGAGAAATAAAGCCTGCCTATGTAAACCGCCTTGAATTAAAGTCAGAGGAGCAATCTAATGACTAAGAAAGGCGGTATATAAATACTAGTATTATTATTTTTAAAAAAATGTTGGATTCGGCCATTAATGAGTACATGAGTACATTGATTAGTATAGAATCTCCTCCAGGGTTAGGACATGAGCTCTCCCTTCTCCTTCCCAGCCCAGGCCCAAAACTCATTAACTAGCCGAGGCAGCCTTTCTTTTACTGGTTAGGGACAGGTAGACACAGCCAGGTGGGGGTGCTGCGCGTGCCCTTTCCCCACCCCTGGCTTTTCCAAGAGGCTCAGCGGGGCTTGCACGCAGGCCAACGTTTCAGGAAAGCGGAGCCTCCAGTGCCATCTGTTCCTCAGATGAAGGGCCATTAAAGAAAGAATCATGAAGCCACGCCGAAAGGCAGCTGCCAGGCATGATGATTCATGGGCACTAATGTCGGAGGAGAACTTTTAAAGCAGGACTGCCGCCTCTGCAGACAAGGTAATTTGGGGAATTCATCTAAATTCATTTTTACGATTTCATTAAACAAATCACCTTTTAAACAACGGGCGGGCTGCTTCCTTCTCCCCTGGTGTTTAAATCACCCTTTCCCTCTTCCCTGCCTCTAATGGAAATCGGGGGGGGGGTTCTCTTATTCTCTTCCACCCCTTGTGAGCGTTAAATAACCAGGTAGGGAGGCAGCCGCGGTCCCCAGGTAGCGCCACGCACATACTTAGCAGGCACTATTACAATAACGAGGAAGGTAGTTAAGCAGGCAGGAGCACCAGCCATTTGTTGTGCCTGCATCGAGCAACATGTTTACAAACACAATGGGAAGAAAAGGACAGGCTTTGGCATCAACGGGCGCAATGGGCGTCTGCTGTGGGACACTGCCATTTTAGCATTGCCTGCCTCAGGGATACTGCAGGGGATCAGACTAGTTGGTTCTCTGTACTCCTCCTTTGTAAAGGTGGGTAATGGGGAGAAGACCTGGGCTGTCAAGAGGCTGGAGATGGATGAGAGTTGTGGTGTTTCCCCCCCCCCCGGGAAGTCCACTCAAGTGGCATCGTTGCCAATGGCAAACAAGCTCAGTCTACTGCTGTCTCTGTGCACTGCTTTGGCAGGTACTCACAGTGCCTCAAACCTGCAAAGCCTATTTAACTCCAGCAATAACAGGATGACGTAATTGCACATGGTGTCACCCCAATGGACCCCCTCCTGCACCAGACCATATGGGAGAAAGCTGAACTATAAGCCTTGTCCCTACTACAGGTGTCAAACTCATTTCATACAGCGGGGCAGATAGGATTCACGGCCGCTACCGCGGGCCAGTTTTGTCAGTCATATTTGTATAGCAGAGACTGAACCCAATCATATGCATGCCTACTCCAAAGTAAATCCTCTTATAGCCACGAGGGTTTACTCCCAGGTACGTGTGGGTGGGATTGCAGTGACATTGACTAGCAGAAAGGGTAAGCACTATTCATAGCCATTGTAAGGCCATTATTAAGGCTATATTCCACCTATACCCCTATAGTCCTAAACATTGTATACTAACTCAATATTGTTCATTGTTAGATATGCTTGACCCCTTTGCCCTAACTAGTTTGTACATTCTACACACTCCCAACACAAGATAGAAATCCCATAGAAACCTACTCGTCTTTCTGAAGCTCTGTGGCAGAGTTGCATCACAACCATGTGTCTATTTACTGTCTATCCCAAAGTGCACCAGATCACAGCCTTATCTTGCTACCCGAGAGTTGCATTTTTGTTAAGTAGGCCCAGTGAATTGTCTGCAGGCACCTGATGTTTCAGAGCCTTTAAAAGGCAAGCAAGTGCAAATCTGATCAATCTCCTTGGATAGGAGATTACTTGGGAACTGTCATAAGAAGTATGATAATTTATATATCCCTGAGAGCACAATTCTAAGGTGAGTTAGGTCTAAGCCAGCAAAGTTTGGCTAGCACAAGGGACACCGTAAAGTACATTTAGACCACTCTCCGAGTCAGAGAGTCCAGCACACAGACATACGCCATCCTCCCTGACTCCGATAGTAGTCCAAACACGCTTTACAGTGGCCCTTGTCCTGGCCAAACATTACTGGTTTAGCTTATGATGGCCTAACTCCAGTTTAGGATTGCGCTCTCTCTCTCACTCTCTCAAACACACACACACACACACACACACACACACACACACTTGTCTTTCTAATGTGTATCATATTACCTACCTCTGAAACAGGGGTCCTAGTTTCATCACCCACCCAGGCAAAAGGCCCCCAGCCACAAATGGGAATGAAGAAATTAGCCAAAACGTTTGTTCCCTTACCGCAGAGCTGCATTGCCCTTTCCTTGGTGCTGGAACGTTGGTTAGGATTGCACCCTAAATTAGAGAATCCATGCCAATGGAGCTAATTTTTATTGCAAATCTGTGGCTACCACTTTCCAAGTGGGTCTGCTTAGGCTGTTTCCAGACTGATTTTTTTTTTCCTGGGTATCAAGCACATTGATTGCCAGAACCTGACACCCACAAATCACACACAGTTATGATCCGCCAGGCAGCATCACAACTAAATTGCACAGTTCAAAGAGGTGACTGTCAAAACCTCATGTTAAATTGGCACCTCCCTTTCAGTACTCTTCTCGTGCTATTCCGCCCCACTACCAAATTGGCACTACAAAAGGGAAAGGGAAGCTAGAAGAACATCAGAATATTGCCACAAGGAAGGCGTGGAGAAGAAATGCTTTCCTAACCCCATGCCAGACATAGCGGCTCCTGTGTGAAGGAGAGATGGCTGCCTTTATGCAAAATTGATCCTAAGCAGAGACAAAGTCAGCCCTGAGTTCTACAGCAGTGTTCTTCAACCTTGGGGTTAGGACCCAATGAGGTTGCAAAGCCCTGAGTGGGGAATTGTGGGGTTGCAGCAATTCACAGGAATGAAAAAGATTGAAGACCACTGGGCTAAAGCCCCACCAAATAAAGGGGCAGACATCTCGTTACCAGGATATTCTCTTCTAGCCCTGTTCAGAAGAACAATTATGCTCAAATAGCTTTCACTAGTGCCAGGCTTCATGGTCACTTTTTTCTGCTCTCTCTAATAAGAATATTTGGTTACAGTTCACAGTTCTGAGAAGGTGTAATAGGATGGGGAGTGAGCAGATAGCGTCCTGGGAAGGGGGCAAGATCAACAGCGGGTCCCACAGTAAGAGTTATTTAATTATCGGGGTCATAGCATGAAAAAGGTTGAAGACCACTGATCTATAGCGAAGGCATCGCCACAACATCCACTCCATGCTTGCAGACACACACCAGCTATTGTCACTCAATACCACAGGGACTTCCTCAGCGCCACTGATTTCTTTGGAGGTACATGTGCAGGGCTGGCTGGCTTCATAGGACCCCTAATGGACAGAGCCGATTTTGGACAGGGAAGTTGGCCCAGGAAGCTTTGAAGGGAGGAGGGAAGCAAAGAGGAGCAAAAGACACACACACACACACACACACACACACACAGTAACACCAGGCCACACTGGGTCAGAGCAACAGAGGCGATAATAGGAGCAGTTCAAAGGCAGGAAAGAACATGCAATGCATTTACATAATCTTTCCCAAGGGAACTTTTTCACATGAGGTTAAGCCTAAGCGCTTGACTTTTTGTCCTTTGAGACGACTTTCCAGAGGCGCATTAATCCCAAAGGTCAATCAGATTTCCCTGTGAATAGCTAAGTGGCTGTGCCCAAATCCCCCCTTCCGTTCTTCTTGTCCTAATGACATGGGCAAGAGGGTATACTACAGTCCAAGTAGCACGGCTGGAGGATTTGCTTCTCCACCTAAAGCAGGGTGGCCTTTACTCAAGGTACCGTGGGAAGGTGCACAGTGCAGCCGTTTTCTTGACACCGTGCAGGTCAGAGTCTGCGGGGTCTGGTTTGAAAGATGACTTGGAAGGCAGATTTCAGTTCCATGGAAGAAAGGTGGGACAGGAATAACAAATAAGCAAGGTGTATGGGGGGGTGACAGAAATGTTACACAGGTAGATGATCCCATATCCAGATATCCAAAATCCAGGCTCTTCTGAGATCCAGACATTTTTGTGCAAGACTTAAAAAAAGAACTTTCTGTAGCATGAACGCTAGAAAGGCTTGTGCTCATTCCCACATATAGGCTGTAAATTCTATTTTCCGCTTTGTGGTGTGCGTCATGGTTGACAAATGTCAAAGAGGCCAGCAGACACCCAAATGGATCACAGTGAAAAGAGCAAGAGGAAGCATTTCTTCATATAGTTATGGAATTATTCCAAAAATCCAGACACTTTCCCATCCCAAGCAGTCTGGATAAGACATACTCAACCTGTATGATTTCTTCAATACCCAAGCTTGATGCCAGACAACAGGCGGAGCCTTGGCTCAGTGCTAGATAACGTGCCTTGCATTCAGAAAGGCTCAGCTTCAATCCCTGGCTGGGAAAAGACCCTCATTCTGGAGAGCTAGTGGTAGCTGGCCATGAGAATATGAAACTTGTTGGCCCAAGGGCTGGCTTCAGCAGAAGGCAAGTCCCTAGGTGGCCATGTGGTGACTGCCGCTCAAGGGCGGGAGGCCTTTCTGCAAAAGGCCTTTCGGCACGCACCTGTTTTCATTTGGTGCCACCATGATTCTGCACCCCCCCCCCATTCACTGGGAATGCAGCTCATCCAGTGCTACCCTCCCTCTGTATATCCACTGGTAGCCCTGTTCTTACACAGTTGCAAATGCAAAAGCAACAGCCCAGCTTCTACAAGTGGAGCCAAGTCACACACATCAGCCAGCTTCCTTCATGTTTTTGGGCTGCAGCTTTATCATTGTTCCATTCACGATGCTGGTCTGTTAGGAGCTGGTGGGAACAGCAGTGACACGATAGCCCCGCAAGTCCTTATTTCATTAACTAGAGACCGGAGACAGTTGGCACTTGCTACACAGCTGAAAGGGCCGAAAAGAGCCTAGCGCCAGCTCCTGCTCCCCACACTCTTCTATCACCATCTAATCAGCACAGGAGAGTCAAAGCCAAGCCGAGCGCAACTTGCTGGCAGGAAGCAGGCAAAGCTGCCTTCAGTTGTTTTGGTGCCTAAGCCAGCGTAGCAAAATGAACTCCCCATTAGGTTGGTGCAGAAGCCCCTGGGAAATGCTTCTGCACATGCCTCATTCAAGGGAACAGGAGCACTACAAAAGCCTGACCTTAATCTCTTGATGCTGCTTATGCAGAAGAACTTTCCAGTGGCTGGAGTTCTGTGGCTCAGATCTTCCCGGTTCCCAGTCTCCCAGCACCAAGGGCACCTAAAATCTGCCTGTGACTGGTTTCTCCTTACCTTATGGTAGGGCTGCTGCTGGAAGCATGAGAGCTGTCCCAAAACAGCAAGGTTCAATGTGACGTACTCCACATCTTTTATCCAGGACACTTGCATGCAGAGTACACAGACAGCCAATGCAATCCCCAAAGGAGGCAGAGATGCCTCCTTTGGCCTTCTGCTGGGATGCAGCTGGGGGGGGGGGGAAGCAACCTTTACCAAGAAGGGCAACTTTTGGAGCCTCAAAGGGTAACTGTTGGTGGGCCCTGCTTATCCTGGGGCCCTGAAGCCTCCCAGAGCAGGGGACGTAGATCAGTTCCAACACATCTTAGAGCAGGCTGCCAAAACCAGCTTAATCACTTTCCTAAATCCAGAGTTGATGTAATCCCCAGATCAGAGCGAGTAACACCATAAATGCATCATCCAAGCGCCGTAACAGGGGCTGCATCACACAAGCAGCTGTTCAGCCAGCTTTATGGCTTGTTTGCGTTTGACTCTCCAGCAGACATTGCAGTACCCGTCCCGTCCCCCCCCCGCCCCATCTCCTAACGCAGTGCTGCAAATGAGATTCCAGGGTGTGTGCTGGGCGCCTGTCTTTTCGAGTCTAGAAATAGGACCCAAAGTACTGAACCAGCCCATGCAAACCAAAACCTCCCCAGTTAGAAAGGGCCACAGGCCATCAAGAAAATTCAGTGATGTGCTTGCCAGTTTTTAAACAGTGATACATACAACCCTGGTTAAACCTCTCTAGAAGAACTTCGGCAACTCTGCATTTCAAACCAACAAAAAACCTTTGCTAAAGGTTATCCTATCTAAAACTAAGCACATTTGTAGGTGCTTGCATCCTTTATGTTGCTCAGCTAGTCATAGGGAAGGATAATGAACTATGCAGGCATCTGTCAACCCAGTTAGCTTCCATGCTGACCTGGGAGATTCCATCAGGCATTGCTAACACACTCGCAGGGCAATGGCTGAGTGTGGTGGTTGGGGGGAATATTTTGCAGCCGCTTTCCTAAAATTAAGCAGGTCTGGAACTGGTCAGTGCCTGGATGGAAGAACATCTGAAAACTCCATGTACACCATGGGGTGGTCCACGAGGGATGAAAACAGGACATACATAAATCCTAAGCAGGTGTTCTTCAACTTCTTTTCCATTGTGGTAAATGAGATTTACTCCCTAGTAAAAACATTCAGGATTATAGCCCAAAAGCTCTCATTGCAGCTGTGAAAGTCTGAAACAGATGCGCCAAACTCGGTACAGCAGGCTGAACTGCGTTCACAGTGCCTGCTGAGGGCTGGAAGTGATGTCATTAAATAGGAACTGATGTCAGCTGATGACCAGAAATAAGCACCTTTTTTCCTACGTAGCACAAAAGGGAATAGTCCAGCCATCCATTCCAGACATGCCTGGTAGTAGCATATGCTTGCCATTATCTTTTGCCACACGGGCCCTGTATGTGGCAAAGGAGAAAAGGCCTGGACCAATGGGGATGGGAGCAAGAAATATGCTTGGCCTCAGGGCTCAGCCAGCCAGAAATGACAGCCAACGTAGACACAACAGCAGCAATTCTGTTCTTAGATGTTAAACTAGCCCAATTAAAGAGAGGGGAAGAAATTGAGAGTTGATTGTAAAACGGGTGGAAGTGGAACTGAACCCTCTCATAGCATAGCTCCCCATGAAGCCCTCCCCTCCAGAACCTTTCTCTAAGCCAAGGACTCTTGGAATATCAGAACTCCAAAGGGAGAAAAGTGCCTGGAGCAAGAAATTGTGAGTAGGGAAGTTAGAAGTTGCAAGGAGGATGTTGTACTCCTCACCCCCGGCTTTGGCCTTTAAAATGAGATTGTCCCCTTTCCCCCCCTCCCATCCCCTCTTTCCATTTGATTGGCAAAGTTGCATGTTTAAACAGACAGGACTGCTGCCATCACATGTGGTTTTGCCCTGAGGCTTCTACCGTTATGAAATAAACATAGACCCGGGGGGGGGGGGAGAAGATTCAAGGAATGTCGAAGCAGAAATGATGCTGGAAGACTTCCTACATCTGAGAGCAGCCAAACAAGAGTCTGCAAGTAAGGTTAAGTTCAAAATACAGAAGGCACCTCCCCCCACTTTTTTCTTACTTAGCATGGTTTTCCCCGCCCCATTGCAGCTACAGCAGCACTATACAGTACTGGTGTTCCTGAAACCCATGCAGAAAACAGAGATGACAGCCTCATGTGTTTTTACTGTAGGATGCAAGCCACCTTGGACATTTTATGATGGCAAGGCTGGCTATAAATACATCCTTCTAATAAATGAATGCCATTAAACACCTGTGTACATTAGCCTGGGAGCACTAATTAAGCCATAGCTTCCCAATATGTACATGGGTTTTGAGGACATCCACCTGTTACCTGCACGATGTCTTTGCTGTGTTATTATTACCGAGCGCCTTCTGCAGGATGAGATCAAGCATAACAAAGCTACCTTCCTTTTGCTAGGATAGATTCAGCTAGGAGCTGGGTTTCATAAACCCAGAGGATTCTAAAATACACAACCCACAAAGCCAACGAGGATGCCCCTCAGACCTTTCTATTATGACAAGCCTCAGGAGCCAGCTAATTAATCACACTTGTATGTAACTTGATCCGTAACGGTAATCCAGCTTCTGTTTGAGTTTCCAGCAAGGAAAGATAACCGTCTCCCAGGCGTTATTGACAATGAAGCGTGCTAGGAATTGACAAGGATCAGTCAAGTTTGTGAAGAGCTGCCTTGCATGGTCCGGATCTTAGGACTGCTATGGTACGAAGGCTAAAGAACACAGATAACCTAAGAAGCCGAAGCTGAGCCACTGACCCAGCCTCACCTTCTGTTTCAGAAAGAGTTTTATTTTGAAATGATTATACAAATGTCTTCCCTTCAAATCTGACATCAAAGTTGGAGGGCAAAGGGAAAAGGTGACAAATGCTCCCTCTGTTATCTGGCTCATCCTCATGATTATTCATCCGAGTTTAGTTCCTTTCTCTGAAGTTCTTTAAACTTGGCTCTAGGCACACACCCAACAGGTTGGAAACAGGTTTCAAATGCAACACTTGGTACGTTTCACCATCACTGCTCAGAAAAGGCTTTTGTTATGGCAGAACAGCTGATGACAAAATGTTTTCAGGGTTACAGGAGTTCATACCCAACTGGCTCGTGTAGAGATGTGAACTGCCCCCCCCAACCAAAAGCACAAGGACCTAAAAGAAACAGTAAGAACTAGTAAGGCACTTAAGTCCTGTCCCTAAACCCCTCAAAACTAGTATTTTGATTGCTTTAATGAATCACAGGCCTCCTTCCCTGCAACACATTTCAGAAAAGAGAGAAGTGAGCCATTGCCTCTCGGACTGCTGTTCAGACTAGGATTTCTAACCAGGAGCAAACCCCAGGTAAGCTCAGGGATCCACTGCAAGAACAGGCCAGAGACCGATCCCTGGCCAACTATTCCACTGCTTCTAGTGGCAACAAATTCACAGCATTTAGAAATCCATAATCGACACTGTCTCACTACAGAGCTGCACGTCTGCTGTCTTCAGAACTTCAGCAGACTGATCAGTGGTGTCATCTGTTAATGAACAGAGGGAACGCTGGGCAGGATTTATGCATGATTGGCAGCCTGTCCGTTGCGTTCCGCCGCCTTTCCACCTGCCGCGCGGGGTGCCTCCGGTCGGCGCGCCCCACCGCTGCTCGCCCAGGCACCCGGCGCGCGCCCCGTCCCCCACGGCGGGCAGGCGCCCCCTCCAAGGCCAGGGCAGCGCGAGCAGGCGGCGGAACGCAATGGACGGGCAGCCAATCAGAGCGCAAGTCCCACCCAGCATTCCCTCTGTTCATTAACAGATGACACCACTGAGACTGATGCACAGCAGCTGGACAGCCTGTTGAGGGCAGAGCATCTTTGAGAGAAGTGGGGCCATGGCATGGATATCCTCTTGCCAGTTCTCACGGTGTGGCCATTTCAGGGCTGATCCAGGGGCTGGACCAATCTGAGCATTTCCCATGGATCCACTATCTTCTCCCGAGGCCTCCCAGCTAGCTTGCCTCTTGTCACTTCTGCAGCATCAATCTTCTCCCAATCCGAAAACGAAACTGGATGGATCCCTGTTAATCATTACAAATGGGAGGGGAATAAAGCACAGATCAAATCAATGGGCTCTCAGTTAAATGTGCTTGCAATCTACAGAGGCCCATATGCCTTCCACACACAGGTCTCTTCCCAATCAAATGCTGAATTAAAAGCATCATTTGCCCATCAATTACCAAGCAGACTCAAGAGTGCAGGCAAATGAGATTAGTTATATCTTGCAAGACTCTTATAAATAGCACAATTCTATCTTAGGAGATACAATGCCTTTGGTTCACTTAAAAATGGGGACAAATTAAATGCTTGCCAAATTAAACTGTGAGCCCCTAGCACTGTGGTCCAAAGACAAACCATGGTTATACCGAATTTAGTAAATGTTCACCAAATTTAGTAAATGTTCACCAAACGTATAACATGACATTTACGCAACAGTACTATTATTTAGCTAGCAGAATTACATGCCCCAAACACAGGATTAGGGTAGGGGTTTCGATTACATTATGAAAATTTACTGTTTTGGGGCGACAAACACATTTTTTAACTGTTAAATACCTTATGAAAATGATGAGAACTCAATATGTGGTTATCACTTTAGGATTATTAGGTGGTCTAAAATTTGGTGAACATTTACTATTTTGGGGAAACAAAAGTATTTTTTTTTTTTGGAATGTTTTCATTAAATTTGGTGATCACTTAAACATGAACCCTTAAAAATCCTGAATTGGTTTAGAGGGAAACACATGTGCACCAGCTAATTGAAAGCATTTAAATATAATGACAGTAAAGGACCCAGTTGGGCTTTCTAATGCATTCCCAAGTACACTAGGGAAAGATCGCTACAAAAAATGATTCAGATTCTATCGTCTCTACATTCCGACAATAATGTTTTACACAAAAAACAGCATCGATACACACAGTTCTTTTCCAGATTTCACACATCACTGAGAAAAAAAACACTATCCACTCCAGGTTTCTTCTTGAATAACATCTTCTGCACTTTCAGATCTGCAAAAAGCAGTAGCTAGAACATCACTATTCCTCCAGCTGTACGTGCTGGGATTCTTGAATAGATTGCTTCAACTATGAATGATTTTCTACACACTGGCATGCAGCAAGCGAAGTATATGCCTCATATCGCATTGGATGCTGTGCAAATCAAACAAAAGTCCTTGCTAGTGACTGACAACCTAACACCATATACTTAAAAAAAAAAAATCTCAATTGCCAAACCTCACTCAAGATTTGGGAGGCCTGGGACACAATTAGCTTCAGGCACCCGAGGCTGACAATACTTGAGTAGTACAAGGCTTGTTAAGCAAGAGAGCATTTGTCACAATTGCCAAAAAGTCAAACTTCTCTAACAATAATTAAAACTCAAAAGTCAACCAAGGTCATCTGGTTCATGTAGGATGCAATATTAGAGAGACATACACCAGACTCACCCCGATCCTGAAGGATGCTCATCACAAAGTCATCACCTTCCTTGGCGCCTGGAAGGTCCAATGCGCCAGACTGCAGGTCCTCCAGCAGAGCCTGGGCTGTGTCAAAGCTATCGTTCATAGTGGTGATGATCACACCTGTGGGTCCCCGCTTGACCCAGCCACTGCAGTAGAGCCCTGCAGACGTACACAAATCAGACAGCCTGACCAAGCCAATCCCAATCAGGGTGCAAGAAGGAAATCCACTAATGTTCCTTCAGACGATTCTTCACCTTGGAAAAATCCAAGCAATGGCAATTGAACTGGCAGTTCTCCTCCCCCGAGGTCCAATATGACTCTGGAGATCATATTGCTGTGGCAAATGCTGTGGCCAACCACGGCCAATACACGCAGGAATCACACAGTCGATCCCAAACAGCTCTGCCTCTTAGCAGAGATGTAACTAGCATGATGATTGACTTGCAGTCCCAATCTCTCCTCAAGCCAATCACAAGCCATTTTGTTGACGCTCAGCCCCCTCCCCCTCCTTTTGCTAATCTCCATTACATATTATGGCTGACCTGGTACCCCCAGAACTCTGCCCGAACTGTTGGGGATAATCCCTCGCTTGGAGTCAAAAGGTACAGAAGGGTCGATCTGGAGGCTCTTGTAGCCAATGCTGCTGAGAATCAACCCACACATCAGCTCCTCAACTTCTCCAGTGGGAATGGCCTTGGCAGTTTCTCCAGAGCCCTGTAAAATCCAGGGCAGAAACAAGACAAGGAGGACAGGAGCTTAGTGAGGGCACCCTGTAATGCCAGCACAGTCAATGGCCAATGAATGGTCTGGGATCACCTTATGCCATTATGATTGGAGACCCCCTAAAGCCCCATGCAAGCTGCCCTGTACTTTCTTAAAGAAAAACAATTGCAAGGAAGAACCACTTCTTGATCGCCATTGCAGAAGCCCATTGCAGAAGCTCCAACTCAATAGCAACCTCAACCTGAAATGCTGGCCGTACTGCTTTGCTGTGTTCTTAGAGTGTCCTCTCATCAGAGCTATCAATACCAATAGACTGGAGGAACTTTCTTCGTACCATTGGGTGGAAAACAGATGCTTGGGGAGACATAGTGCCAGCTTGCAGAGAAGCTGCCATTTCAGCTTGCAGACAGCAAGCAGTTATACCAGTGGCTCTAATTAGACTGGGAGAATAAGGCTGCCTTGAGTGTAATGCTAAAGAGCTCCAGGGGGAATTGAACAGCAGCAGTAGGCTTGAGAAAGCCAGACAGAAGGACAAATGGGAAGGGAAACAAAAAGAGGCTGGTACAGAGGAAGCGTCTGAGCTCGTACTTCCAACCTGGTGACAGCCATTCGGATTGCTCTTGCTCGCTTTCCATCAGTGCCAGGCAAGACTTCCAGTGGGCTGCGCAAGAACCTCAGTCTCCACTCTCTGGATGCTGAAGCCCAACGGCCAGCCACCTCTTCTCCAGGGTCGTCCAAGGCAGTTTTGGCCATCAGCTCAGTCAGCCGTTTCCTTGGTCTTGGAAGAACTGGAAGTGACAAAAAAACACTGCAGAAGCACAAGAGGCCCACCAGGATCAGGGATGCAGGTCTTGTTATTTGGGACGGAGAGTAGACAGAAGAACAATTACATTCTGCTACACATTTTGACATGCAGAAGAAAAATCCATGGAATTCTGCAAGTCATCACAACATGACAAATTAGGGTTCAGGCTCCAGCAAATCACACAGCTGGGGCTGGGCTCAGTAACAAACCACAAGGCGGGGAAAAAAGACATTAGGAGGATCTAATCACATATTGGATGTGTTCTATTGAGTGTGGCCCAAAGGTTAATGATTCATCTTGAGCAGAGACTCAACCAACTTGGAGTGCAATCCTAACCTGGAGTTAGGCCGGCACAGTTAGGCCAGCAAAGTTTGGCCAGCACAAGGGCCACCGTAAAGTGCTTTTGAACCACTCTCGGAGTCAGGGAGGACGGTGCACATCTGTGTGCTGGCCTCTCTGACTCTGAGAGCGGTCCAAACATACTTTACGGTGTCCCTGGTGCCAGCCAAACTTTGCTGGCCTAACTGTGCCGGCCCAACTCCAGGTTAGGATTGCACCCTCAGGCTCTGAAGACCCCCGTCTCGATTTGCTAACTTATTTGCAGTTGCAGGAGGAGAAGAAAGCTTGGGTTTAATCATTTCTGTTGAGGCACTTAAGAGAATACCATATGGCCTTCAGAGGATCCTCTTTAAATTTCACTTCTTCAATCTCAAGTTAGGCCAAATACACACACACACCCACACACACCCACACCCACACATCAATGCTTAGAAAACCATTTAGGATAACAAGGTGACAAAATGGCTGCCTAAACGCAGTATTTCTTTTCTCTGCTCTGAATCAGTAACCCCAGAGTCTTCCACTTAACGTCATATAAGCACCTTTCGAGCACTGCTGCTACTACTCCTTCCTACACCCCTTTGCTCTCCTTTTTCTGTGATGTTTCTTCAGTGCTGTGTGATCAGGGTATGCAGACGCATTCCTTAGGAAGAAGCAGCCTACACGCTCCCTAGAGCTGCTGCACAAAGGAAACTCTGCCAGTCCCTGGCCCCCAGCCATCTCAAGGTTAGACAGCTGTTGTTGCAGCTCATTGCCCTGTGGAGCACTGCTGTTCATCCCGACAGCGCACACACACGCCAGTCAGTTTTATGATTGCAAGAGATTCTCCACAGGAAGCAAAGGCAAAATAGGAGACATGCTTAGCTTTCTAATTGCCTAGTAAAAGAAAACCACTTCCAAGGTAGGTACAAGCTGAAGTTTTGCACTGGCTTCACTGTCATGGCAGCTCTTGGAGGATTAACTCAAATGGTCAAAAATCTGCTTTTCATTGAATCAGCTTGTTATTATAATCATCATCAGTGACCGGTTTCAGTGGGGCACCCACCCAGCCTGTGTACCAGCTCCCCGCCCCCTCCCTGCAAACTGACATGCCCCCACACCACACCAGGCTCCATTTCAGAGCTGTACAGGGGCAAGGGTGGGAGGGCAGGCCAACCAACGCTCACCTCTCGGAGGGGCAAGCCGCCTCATCGCCGCCCAGGTCTCTTCCCCCCCCCACTTCGCAAAAGAGGAGGACCTCAACTGACTGGTTTATACACACTAATGCAGATGCACTGAGGCTGCAATCCTATCCACACTTACCCGGGCATAAGCTCCATTGACTAAAATTGCACTTACTTCTGAGTAGACACGCATAGGATACGGCAGTCAAATACGCTAACTCAGGCCAGTTTTTCTCCCTATCTCACAATATTAGAACAGGGGGTCATTCAATGTTGAGACTTAGGAGTGGGAGACTTAGGACAACAAGAGGAGATTCTTCTTCACACAGCATACGCTCAGTCTGTGGAATCTGCTGCCACAAGATGTGGTGGTGGCGACTAGTTTGGATGGCCTTAAAAGGACAAATTCATGGAAGACAGTGGTGTCAATGGCTACTAGTCACGAGGGCTATGCCTCTGCATACCAGTTACAGGGAAGCAATGGCAGGAGAGAAGTTGCCTCTCACTTGAGAGGCAACTATGCAGAGGCACCTGATGGATCCTGGTGGGAAACAGAATGCTGGACTAGATGAGCATTTGGTCTGATCCAACAGGCACCGTTCAAGTTACATGTCTCCTATCTACTGAACAAAATTAAAACATCAACAATACTCTGCCATCAAAATGGGTGACACATCCAAGGGCGCCATCCAAACCAACTTTCCAGCCCCGGAGTAAAGGCAATGCAGCTCCGAGGTAAGGGAACAAACATTCCCTGACCTTGAGGAGGCCTCTGTGACTGCCCCCCCCAACTGCAGGATGCAGCACATGCCCCACTGGCACAGCTATGTCAAGTGCTGGAAAGTTGTTTAGGATTGTGCCCCCAGTCTCCCGTGGGCCCATTCAGGGACATAAAAAAGGTGAGGCAGAAATCAGAAAGAACCAAAGGGATATCGTACAGCTTACTGCTTGCTCACATCATTACCTCATGTCCTGTACTCAACTGTCACATGATAAAGCAGGGCATCCAAGACCACATGTCTGCCTCTGCTGCCAGTGACACCAGCAGCTTACACCAACTGTGACTCACAGGTGAATTGGCCGAGGGTCCTATTTACAGGGAGAAGGAGCCTTGGGCACGCCCACTCTTCCCTGGAATGCAGACCTTGATCTATCGCCTGCTCCAGCTCCAACATCTGATTGTTTGGCGACTAGTCAGATGCTTACTTTTTCCTCGTATCCTAAACTAATGCCGTCAGCCAGTGTCAATATCAATTTCTCAGGTAGCCACTACTCACCTGGCTCCTCAATTAACTCGACAGATGCTTTGTGACCCAGCATTAGATATGCTGACCCCAGGTCTCAATTAGCAATAGAGACCCAATCCTGAAATGTATATTTATGTGGGCCCTGGAACATGTGATGTGGATAAAGTGCAATGGAGCATGTACAGAGTGCATTCCCCCCCCCAATAACTCATTTACCACAGCAAGCTCCCACATATCTGGGATTAGGGAGACCTGCTTTTAGGACATGATTCAACGAAGGCTGGCACCCTGGCACCCCTCACTTTAGAGACAAGCCACTGGCTGATACTCACCTTTGACAGTATCTCCAAGTTCTTTGAAGTCAGCTGGATCGAGGAGAGGTCTAGCACCAGGTAGGTTGATCATCTCCCGCAGTTCCTGAGGTTTTCAGACAGGAAGACATGGTATCTCACTACTTGGGGTGCACGCATATGGCCAAAAAGTGCAAGATGACTGTTCTTTGGAAAGCCAATGTGGTGCAAAGCGTGATATGAAAGTTTCAGCTTGAAGAATCCAGGTTCAAGTCTCCATAAGAACAAAATCAGAGAATGTGAGTATACCTTTAAAAATATAAGCAGGAACTGGCAATTAAGCCATTAGCCAGCTAGCAGATGATGCCAATTGAACACTTGCTTGAGCCATCTTAAAAAAAGGTTTCTATCTAGAACATCGAGCAGAGGGCACAAAATTCTTTGTGACCCCTGAGGATGCTTTCCACAGCTGAAAGTGAAACGCTGGGACTAAAATCCTACAAGGTGTTTTAATCCATGGCTTGAAGACGCAAACAACATCTCTAATTATATTTTAAAAATTAAAGACACACACACACACACACACACACACCCCACCAAAGACTATGGTGCACCCAGATGTCACACTTCCCAGGCTCTCTGTGCGACTCTTGCCCACTAAGCCTGAACTGCAGCAAGCAAACTGGGGATGAACTTTTCAGCCACAGGAGCTCATTTGCCACCAATTCGTGGCATGATATCTCCTGTGCAGGCTGACCTCATAATCATGGCTACCTGCAGTATAAGAGCGGACAGGGGAGAAACTAATGAATGGACATGCAGCAACAGCAATCTTTCCCCTTTCAAAACTGCCATGTGGATTTACCCTCCTAATAGGCAAAAAGTGTTGGCTCAACTGTTTTTCATAGAGCACATAATAAGCAGAGCATTTTTTAAGTGAATCTCCAGTCTCTGTTACTTCAACCAATGTACAGCAAAACACAGCACAGCAGCCCTGGAGTGAAATGGCTGAAGGGAATTTTTACATCTGCAAGGAACTCAGAATAATGGGCTGTGGGATTTTTTTTACCTTTATGGTGAAAGCCACCTGGAGGGGGCCCCTCCTCCCTACAAGGCACACTCGCTTCACCTTGCTGCGTGACAAGGCTGTCAGGGACTCTTCAGTGATGTCAGTTTTCTGAGGAACAACAAAAATTAGGGATTAGGACAGGTAACAAGGTTGGAGGGAGCAGTTCTGAGCATGTCAGCCACCTGCTCACATAAACAACCCTACTTTTTGTGGCACAAAATGCTTCACACAGATCACGTTTTCATATTGTGTTCACGGAAGAAGAGTCTTTCAGGTTCTAAAGTGTGTTTGTGCTTTAGATAACTCTCGTCTCCTTGCCTCTTTTCCTCCTCACTTCTCCACACAACCCAGCCTCATCGGCCTACTTTGACCCTGTATCGTCGAGGCACTCGGAGCTCTGAAAAAATGTTGAATACTGCAGTTAGAATTGACTAAACTCACAAAGCGGGCAAATGCCTCATTCCGCATAACTTATTCTATTCTGTTTCTTAGAGCAGAGTCATAGCTGCACTGTTTATAAAAGAGACCTTCTCAGGCACTCTGGGATGCCTTGGCCAGATCTGAGGAGAAATCTGCTTTGCAAACAGAAGCACAACGAAAGGTCAGCACATAGCTAGAAGCACAATTCGATACAGGGGAAAGAAAAAGAAAAAAGCCTCAATAAGGAGCATCTCGAGCACTCTCAATTCAGGTGAGCTCAAGACAGTGTCTCTTCTTTGCCTGCACTGTGAGGCAATTGCTATGAGAAGACTGACAGAGGTCATTGTTTTTCCTCTCCATTGTTTTCCAGAAGTATTAGAGTTTGGAGGTGCTTGGGTGGATAAACTCCAATTTTGCCAGTGCCTTACAGCTAGATTTAACTGAGGCAGATGGCAAAACTGCTGCTTGTGAGATGAGGAGATAAAAACTCCCTTTCCTGACCACTGCACATGAAAGCAAACTGATACTGCCCTCTTGTGCTCAGTTGAGGTATGGAATGTGATTCTAAGCACACACATACTACAAAGTTCACTCCCGTTTCCCACACAACCACAAGACTTCTTGAGGGTGGGAAAAACAAAGCTTCCCCTGCCACCATATGCATCATTTCACTAAGCGTATACTCCGTTTCTGCTTTGGTTTAAAATGGGTCTCCCTTCAGTTCTTATTACGAGGGAAGAATCTTGGAAGTTCATAGTGAAAACCTATATAGGAAAGGGGACAAATTAAATGCTTACCAAATTAAACTGTGAGCCCCTAGCACTGTGGTCTAAAAGCAAACCATGGTTATACCAACTTTAGTAAATGTTCACCACATGTATAACATGACATTTACGTGACAATACTATTATTCAGATAGCAGAATTATACGCCCCAAACGTGGGGTTAGGGTTATATTATGAAAATTTACTATTTTGGGGAGACAAACCCATTTTTTTACTGTCCAATACTTTCAGAAAATGATGATAACTCAATATGTAGTTATCACTATGGGATTATTAGGTGGTCTAAAATTTGGTGAACTTTTACTATTCTGGGGAAACGAAAGTATTTTTTTAAAGGAATGTTTTCATTAAATTTGGTTATCCCTTAAATATGAGCTATAGGAAACTTATTGTTGCTGACAAGGATTTCCAGCTATCTAACAGAGGGGTAGATGAAGGGGGGGGGGAGAGCATCCATGCCACAAACACAGACTTTGTTTCACTCCTAAAAATTGAAGAGAAAGTAGCTGAGGAAAACAGCCAAAAATCTTTCCTGCATTAGTGGGCTGCTGGCAGATAAGGCAAGAAACAAAGTACAGTGTTTAAAAGAAAAAGAAAAGAAAAGATCCATTTTGTCGGTGACAGTGTGTCAGGCCAGGCCCTGGTGGATTTAAGGAGAATGCTTCCCACTTAGCTGGAACCTTGAGGAAATATGAGGGTGGATTTGCTGGCATTGCTTTTCTTACCTCCTCCACTCTAGAGCAGTCGCCCATCTTGAGCATATCCAATGACACGCGTGCCTCAATTATTTCCCCCCCCTCCCCAAACCCCTCCGGTGGCATATGCAGGATTACAACCTCCCCACAGAGCTAAGCAGAAGGACAGCTCTGATCTGCGAGGCGAGAATCCAACAAGCTGGCTGCAGTCATGTTGCTGCTTTTAATTAGAGAGTCTGTCCAGCTCTACCTCTCTGCAAGAGCCCTTCACTAATCCAAAGGGGATTTCTGGGAGTTTGACACAAACCCTTACTACTTTGCACTTGACGACGTGCTGTCGTTTGTTCCCAACTCACCCGAAGAACTTCAAGAGGCGATAAGAGAATCCGCGCAACGTCCAGAGCCACGTTTCCGTGTCCCAGGACCACAGCCGTCTCATTGCTCAGGTCCGGTTTTAGCTGCGAAGGGAGAGAGGTCCTTCTCTCACATCAACCTCTGTCTAGTGAACCACAGCAGCCCACTCCTCAGCAGGTGGTTTTAAGCAAGCCACTAGTTCCAGTCCTCAGCCACCTCCCTCCCTCCAGTATTCAAAGGATAATTCTAATCTCCTTCACAGGATTGTTCAGGACAGAATTACCATGCTGGAGGTACACAAAGTGCGGCAAACACACTACACTGCTAGATAAAATAGTTCTTATTTTGTACTGTCTCATATGTGGAATTTTACCTACAAAAGGAAAAAGTTGTGTGCAGACGTCATGCTGGTCTCTGTTCTGTTGCATGGCTCCGTATCCGTGGAAGCTGCTGGGCAGACCTTCCACATGTCAGCATAACTTTCCATTCCTTCCACCTGCCTAAGCAGAACTTCCCGAGTGAAGTGGGCCTTGCAGTCCCCCCCCATCTCAAAGGCAGAAACCTCCCCTCGTGCTTTCCGTACAGCACCTCCAAGAGAGGGAGCCAGCTAATCCTCGCTTACGGATGTGCAAATTGTTCACATTTCTAACCTTTGACATCTGATAATCTTTTCCAAATGCAGGCCTTTCAACCAGCCCCTAATCTGAAGTTGGATGGCTGCCTTTGAACATGTGGAAAGCCTGGTGGTGGGGACAGAACTTACGTCTCTGTTCTCGGGCAGGCCATTGTACCAACCCACAAAGGCTCTGGCTGCATAGACCCCGTCAAGGCTCTCCCCTGGAATGCCTAGGGCCCGATTATCCTCCGCGCCATAGCTCTGCAGAGAAAGAGAGAGAGAGA
>JAJKFI010000048.1:3508063-3657471 GCA_029204185.1 Lerista edwardsae
AGAGTGAGGGAAAGGCAAAGCAATACTTGCTGTCGCTGTTGGTATGTTTTAATTGTGCCCACCACCAAACTCAATGCAATATTCATGTGCCCAATTCTCAGGACAGAAAATGAAAATATGTATTTGGATATGTATCTTTTATTTCATTTTTATTTTGCTTGACTTTCAATGAGAGAGGAACCTCCTAGGGATTCCTTTTTAATTTAACACCTATTGGTCTTGGTTGCTGTTTAATACTATTTTAATTACACGTATTGCTGTTTCTGTTCCAGTATCCTGGATTTTTATTATGTGATATTGTAAATGTATTGTTTCACACCGCTTTGAAAAAAGCAGTACAGAAATCTTTTAAATAAATAAATATTGAGATGCTACCACTCTTGGCCTAAGGTAAGGGCGATTCAACCAATCTGATTTTCATAATTCCTCAAACATGGAGTATAAACCATATTTGATCTGACCTGTCATGTCCCCACCTCCACCACAACCCCTGTTCCTTCCCTATAATAAGTCATAGTCATACAGTAAGTCATAAGGCAAGCAAACTCACCAAAACCACTGCATGGTAAGCTTTCTGCAGCTCCTTCACGGTCACATCCTTCCCCACAGTCACGTTCCCATAATAGGAACAGCGATCAGAGCGCGCCGTCTGAGTAAATGTGTTGATCACGTTCTGTTGGAAGAGGTCAAAAGGAGTCTCATCTGCAAAAAGCCTTTCTGCCCCTCCCAGAGTAACCAGTCAGGAGACCAAAGCTGGTCAGAGGGCAATGGGAGGGGGCCCTCAATGACCTTATAGCACCTAAGCCAACGTTTCGCCCTCCAGTTTATGCTGATTTTTCAGAAACTCTTTATCTGCCAACTGGTGAACTCATCTCATTTTAAAATAGCCATAAAATAGCCATTATCATGGCTTGCCACAAGACCACTTGGCTCTACTAAAATAAGCCAAATATTGCTTTTCAGGGTATAACTGGAAGGCAAGTTAGTTACCAGTGGTGGGCATTTAACCTGCTTTGCAATGTCATTATTTACCAACAGGTAAACAGCGAAATATCACAACCATTCCACTATCCATTGGAATACAGGATAGGGATGACTTTGTACAGCCATCAGGTTATTCCTCCCAAAACCCACGTAGCTATGCATCAAACTACATGTTATTTTAAATATATGCATAGACTGAACCTTCTGTGCCTTACTCAAATATACAAAAATAGATATGCAGGGGAGGAGGCTGCCCTGGATAGAGCCTGAAGTGCAGAGGGTGGCAGGGGACATAAACCTCTTTTCCCTTGGTACACTCCCAGTCTTCTCTCTCCTCCCCAGCATATGTTATTTATACTGGGAAGATGTTCCCACTGAAAGCAATGAGACTTGTTTCTGGAGTAAACAGCATACGTCAGTGGTTCTCAAACTTTTTGCACCAAGACCCACTTTTTAGAATGCCGGGAACCCACCAGAAATGATGTTATAACCCGAAGTGACATCATCAAGCAAGAAGTGCCATAACTGTAATGTAATAAAATGACATAAGAACATAAGAAGAACCCCACTGGATCAGGCCAAAGGCCCAT
Source organism: Lerista edwardsae (assembly GCA_029204185.1). NCBI lineage: Eukaryota > Metazoa > Chordata > Lepidosauria > Squamata > Scincidae > Lerista > Lerista edwardsae. The sequence continues at coordinate 3,509,638 of JAJKFI010000048.1, forward strand.
CTAGTCCAGCTTCCTGTATCTCATAGTAGCCCACCAGGTGCCTAAGGGAGTTCAGTAGACAACAAGATGCTTGCATCCTGTGGCCACTCCCTTGCACCTGGCATTCTGAAGTAGCCTACTATTAATGTAAGGAGGTTGCATCACCCATCATGGCCTATAGCCTATGGCATCATGGCCTATAGCCTATGGCCTATAGGCCTATAGCCTATGATGGACTTTTTCTCCAGAAATCCATCCAGTCCCCTTTTAAAGGCATCCAGGCCAGATGCCATCACCACCTCCTGTGGCAAGGAGTTCCATAGCTTAATTACCTGCTGGATAAAAAAGTATTTCCTTTTATCTGTTTTAACTCTCCCAACACTCAATTTGAGTGGATGCCCCCTGGTTCTGGCATTGTGATAGAGGAAAAAGAACATCTCTCTATTGACGCTACCACTTTTGTGCATAATTTTATATGTCTCAATCATGTCCCCCCTCAGGTGCCTTTTTTCCAGACTGAAAAGCCCCAAATGCTGCAGTCTTTTTTCATAAGGGAGGTGCCCCAGCCCCATAATCATTTTTGTTGCTCTCTTCTGCACCTTTTCCAGCTCCACTATGTCCTTTTTGAGATGTGGTGACCTGAACTGTATGCACTTCTCTAGATGTGGCCTTACCATTGATTTGTACAATGGTATAATAATTTTGGCTGTTTTATTCTTAACCCCTTTTTTAATTACCCCAAGCATGGAATTGGTCTTCTTATTTGCTGCCGCACACTGGGTTGACACCTTCACTGAGTTGTCCACCAGCACCCCAAGATCTCTCTCCTGAGCTGTCACAGACAGCTCAGAACCCATTAGCCTATAGGTGAAGTTTTGGTTTTTTGCCCCAATGTGCATCACTTTACTCTTGTCTACGTTGAAACGCATCTGCCATTTGGCTGCCCACTCCCCCAACTTGGAGAGATCCTTCTGGAGCCCTTCACAATCCCTTCTGGTTTTCACCACCCAGAAAAGTTTTGTGTCATCCACAAACTTGGCCACCTTGCTACTTATGCCAGCCTCCAGGTCATTTATGAACAAGTTGAAAAGCACCGGCCCCAAGACAGATCCTTAGGGCACTCCGCTTTTCATCTCTCTCCATTGTGAAAATTGCCCATTGACCCCCACTCTCTGTTTCCTGGCCCTCAACCAATTCTGAATCCATAAGAGGATCTGCCCTCTTATTCCCTGACTGTGAAGTTTCTTCAGCAGCCTTTGGTGGGGGACTGTGTCAAACGCCTTCTGAAAATGCAGATATATGATATCCACAGGTTCACCCACATCCACCTGCCTGTTGACACTACTGAAATGCAAACTGACACTACTGAAATGCAAATTTGGACTGCAGCAATTGCACAAGGATGAAACATCCCTGACAGAAAGCAAGATTAAGACAAAATATTATTTCTAAAAATATTGAACTAAAAACAATTTTTTTAAAATCCTCACTTGAAAATTGATTTTCAAGCAATAACACAAACTGTTAATGCTCACAAAAGGAATACAGCAAGAGTAAAGTCTGTAGCTTCCAAAATGGCTGCTCTCAGCTTTCTGCTATCCACCTGACATCAGGTCCTGACCAGTGGTGTCATTCAAATGATTTAGGAACAGGAACTCACTTTTGAGTGGCACTTGTCAGGAACCCGGAACCAGCCACTGAGCCCGTTAGGATCCGGAACGCCCGTTCTGGTCCGTTCCCCCTGAATGACATCACTGGTCCTGACCCACAGTCTGAAAAACACTAGCATACACAGTGCTCCAATCTAGACTGCAGTGGGGGAACAAGATTTTAAAAACCTTCCCCTGTTGTCATCCCAAACTGACCAGCTGCTCATCTGTGCTAGCATGTGAGAATTTTGTTTTTAAAAAGGTCCCAACTACATATTTAAGGTCATTTGACCCTCTATTATTGGTGAATTCCCAAAGGCCTTTCAAAATCAAGAGGCCTAACTGCAACATCACCCTGTGAAAACAAACCAAGTACTGCATATGTACAGATGCAGATGTGTATTCACCTGGTTACCAGCTAATACTTCCTCACACCTAAATCCCTGGAATATTCTCCATTTCCCTGCAACACCTCTGTGACTTGTGTAGCTCCCCTTTGGAAGAGCTGCAGGATTGTCATTGTATGAGCACGGGAGCCAGGCAATGTGAAGGAAAATTGATCGGAGGAAGAACAGTATGCCAGGGCTCCCCAACCTTGCAGGCAGGCTTCAGTCGCTGTCTGTGACTGTGTGTCTGTTGCCCTTTATAGCAATGCTACTTGTCCAATGCAGCACAGGCTCTCTTCAAATCCCGCTAATGACTTTGTAAGACCTCCATTTATTTCTACTGTATCTACCCCTCCCTTTTGCTAGGAACAGCATGTGGGCCTCACCACAACCTTGTGAGGCAAGCAAGGTTGAGGGAAGCTGACTTAGGCAAGGCTATGCAGGGCACTTTCCCATTGAACTAGGATGTGAATCCGAATGGCTTGTGTGTCAGGGCCTATGAACACCACCACCAGTAAGTGGCAGAGGAAATGAAACGTTTGATTGTCAGGAGAGATTAGTTTTAGCACCAGATGAAGACCTTATTTCAGCTGACCTTCCCCTCAATTCTGGTCATAATTTGGTGCTAGCTTCTCAGAATATTTATTATTGTCCCCAGTTATGTTCTGGCACTGGCTATTTTATGCTGCTATTGTTCTCTTGCAATTTTGTAAAAATTTGTTAATCATTCTGACCAAGTGAAAGGGGAAAGTGCAGGATGTAAATAAAACAATAATACTTTCTCCAAGAGCTCAATGGCTCCACATCACCATTATGACCACGTCCACTGAATGTTCTTCCTCTCGTTCCCTTCCCCATTCTTTACTCCCACGACAGAATAGAACGCTACAAGTAACCTTGACTTCTGGATGATCAGGAGCCACGCCAAAACGAACCAGGCCAAAGGGAACAGGCAACTTCTCATAAATATCCACCCGAGTCCGTTTGTGGTGCTGCGAAAGAAGTTTGGATTCATTAATGTGTGCAACAGTTAAGAGAAAAAACAGAAATAGAAGCTGAGGTGGCATTGACCAAGATTGTTCCACAGTTGCTGAAAGGCTACTACACAACATAGGAAACATAGGAAGAGCCCTGTTGGATCAGGTCAAAAGCCGATCTAGTTCAGCTTCCTGTATCTTACAGAGGCCCACCAGATGCCTCAGATAGTACACAAGATAGTACAGTACAGTGGTATTCAAACTTTTTAGACAGGGACCCACTTTTTAGAATGGCACTCATGTCGGGACCCACTGGAAGTGATGGCATTAACCTGGAAGTGGTGATATGGCAGGAAGTGACATCATCAAGCAGGAAGTGCTACCATTGTAACATAATAAAATGTTACTCCTGGAATGCAAATTGGCATTATTGGACTGCAGCAACTGCACAACCATGAAACACTGCTGACAGAAAGCAAGATTAGGACAAAATATGATTTAAAAGCACTGAGCTAAAAACAATTTTTAAAAAACGCTCTCTTGAAAATTCAAACCATTAAAACTCACAAAAGGAATATCACAAGAGTAAGGTCTGCAGTTTTCAAGATAGCTGCTCCCAGCTTTCCACGACCCACCTGACATCAGGTCACAGCCGGTCCCGACCCACAGTTTGAATAACACTGGTATAGTAGAATAGATAGCACAACAGTTTGATCCAATTCCAAAATAAAAATGAAAATGGGAGGTTCCATTGTTCAGTGGTGTCAGTAAACAGCATGCAGAAATGTCTACAGGTGAATTCAGGGGGAGTAGCTCTAAGTTACTTCTGTAAAAAGAATCCTCCCCCTAGTCACTCTCCAGGTTCAGGAGGCAAAGAGGAAAGGAGGGAGGCCAGAGGAAGACCAATAGATACTGGAGGATATTCACAAGCCAACAAACCATGGGATGGGGATGGGGCTCAAAGATAGGGCATATACTTCGAAATGCAGAAGGTTCCAGGCCCAACCCTGGACAATATGGTTATTAATATTGATATACCACTTTTCAACAAGAAGTGGTTTCCATAGCTAAGCAAATTCTTCTGAGTTAATGGGACTAATGTCAGTATAAGACAGCTGCCTATCCTAACAGTTTTACATGTTAGCGTAACAGTTTTACATGTTAGCGTAACAGTTATAAACTGCTTCTGACCATCTAACAGTGCAATCCTATTTGTGTCTACTCTGAAATATATCCTATTGATTCAATGGCGCTTACTCCCAGGAAAGCATGTATAGGATTGTAGCCCAGGATTACTTTTGCATGCCGTTTACTAATGCTACTAGAGACTCCAACACTGGCAAATCCAACCAAAGAGTCTTGAGAAGGTTAACATGTGGCATTGCACAGTTCTGTACTTTCGCCTGCACCAGCCGGACATCAAGGACTTGTCCTGAGCAGAGAGTGATCCTTAAACAGCTGCAGAGGAGCCAAAACTTCCATTTCCTTCCCCTGCATCGTGGCTTTCAGGATTATCCTTCACTGTTAAGTTTTGTGGCCGAGCGGTAGTGACAGTAATATCATTTCCCACCACTGACAACCAAGAGAGAGCTCAGAAGCTCAAAACAGATCAGGAAAAAAGGAGATTCTAATTTAAACTGCATCACATTCCTTAGCAAATGCAAGCAGTAGACCATTTTATTCCCAATTACATTCTCTTCTGAGCTTTGTCAGTGGACCAACCTCTTTGCTAGAGATTTCCATTCCTCCAAGAGCCTCTGATGTGCTAATTAGCCTACCTGACCTGACTGTGTGCAAGTGCCTGCAACTCATTCCTTCCCCCCTCCCCATTTTGTTCTAAACGCCCTTGCTTGAAGAAGAGTCATGTGAAGCTTCAAAGTTTGCTTTGTTTTGTCGAGTCCAACAACAAGCTGGTCTGTCAAAGATACCATCGCCACCATCTGAAATGGAAATCCTTGCAAGGATTATCTAGGACTAATGGTATTTGCTCAGCATCTTAGTCAACTTAGATGAAAATTCTTCCTTTGTTTAACAGGATTTCCATTTCAGTTTTGAATGTATTGGCTTTATCAGATTTCACTTTCTGATTCCGTTTTAACTTTTGAGGCTTGCACCCTTGCCTTCCTGCAGAGTTTAACAGTGCAATCCCAGGTGTGACTACTCCAAAATAAGCTCCATGAAATTCAATTGAACATATTCCCAGGGAAGTGTTTAGGATTGCAGCCTAAGTAACCCTGAGATTAGTTTTCAGCTTATTCATCATACTCATAGCATTGCAAGTACCATTGGATCAAGCTCACCAATGCACACATAAGCCTATCCAGGTAAACAACAAAAGATAAACTCTTATACAGCATTACATTTTTGTACACACAGGAGAGGTGTATATGGCCATTCCATTGAAATTATTTTCATTTTGATGGAAGCAAATCCCTGCATCTGCGTCCCAATGTGTTTACCACAACAAACTAAAAACTGGTACAGGTGTGGGACAAAGAAAAAGGTGTGCCACTAGGTGGGGATATTATAGATACTACTAGCACAGAGGTCTTCAAAATGTGGACTTGGACCAGTGGTGTCATCCAAATGATTTAGGAACAGGTACTCACTTTTGATTGGCACTTGCTGGGGTCCGCCCACCGGAAGTGACATTATAAGCCGGAAGTGATGTCGTGGGAGGAAGTGAGGTCATAGCCGGAAGGGAGGTCATGATTATTGCCATGGATGTGATCATGTTTGTAATAACCAGCTTGTGGTTAGTGTTGATTTAACTTCTATTGCTTTGCTTTCTAGAGATGTGTATAGACATATTTTGCTTCAACTGTTCCCTGGTTAAATAGCAGGCTAGACTGTACTAGATTGGGAGCCCTTTTGGGACGGGGAGCCATTTAACTTTAATGTTAAATGCAAGGAGCAGGAGGGGGAACAGGCGCCCAAAAAAAGACCGTGTGGGGGCTGGGGGGAGGCTGCAGGAGGAACCGGGACGCTGGATCTGGGCGGCTGGAGGGAGTGGGAGCCCCAGGCAGCCTACCTTCTCACGCTTGCTGCCTTATTCCCGGGTCTCCCTCGCTGCTGCTGCCGCCTCCGGTCCTCTCGCTCCACTGCTGCCGCCACCACCACGCTGCCTGCCAGCCTGCCTCCTCACAGAAAGTGCAGGCAATGGGTGCGGGCGTGCAGTACGCATGCGCAGCTGCTGAGCCAACCAGCCAACGGGGCCAGCTTTGAGTGGGCGGGGCCAGCTCAACTTCTAGGAACCGGTACTCGCGTAGTGGTGCGTAGTGGGTGCATGACATCACTGACTTGGACCTAGAAGTGTAATCCAGACTCAAGGGGGGGGGTGTCACAGCAGTGACACCCACCAGAGTGTCTGCAACAGACTTTGGATTGCCTGGTTTTAGGTAACACCCTGCTCTTTGCAGAAAGAGTGCTGTTTAGTTCTTTGCTTAAAAGACAGATACATGCACAGAGATTTCAGGAGGTATGAAGGAACCAGACATACGCAAAAATAGATGGGATCAGGGTGAAAAAATGAAGGCATCCTATTGACACTGGCTCCCTTAAAACTGGGATATGGATTCCGGATGCTATTTGGAAATGAGAGCAGAAAGTGAATTTCTTCCTTCTTGCACCACCACTTTCAATGCCCCTGGCTTGAGCTCCTTTCCTGCTTGACTTTCCTGGGAGCAGTGCTTCATGTAAGCCAGAGGTTGGCACTACTGACTCCCAGAGCCTCTTTTTAACACCAGTGATCAGTCTTGGGAGTAACAGAGGACAGGTGGCATGAACTCAAGCATTTCCTTCCCCACTGAGGATTCACAACCAGGAGCCACACCTTTTAGCAAAAACTAGATGCAACATCAGTCACGTAATTAGCCCTTTTCTGGTGTAACTAGCATGCATGGGGTGGCCCAATCCATACTGGGATCATGACAGGGGGATAGCAGGATTTTAATCCTAGACCCCACTGTGATCCCAATTCGGACCGGACTCCCCCTCCGCAGCATGCTATTTACACAACAGAAAAGGAACCCCCCTCCCATGCAAGCTATTTACACAAAAGAAAGAAAGGGAAGTCAAAGACCAGATCAGACCAACCACAACTTTCTTGAATGTTCAAGCCTCAACCACTACCCACCTTCCTTTAAGCTGACACCTAGAACAGGGTGGTCCAACACGCAGCCCACATGCAGCCTCTGGGACCCCATTTGGTGGCCCCCAAACGTCCACTGTCCTGGATTGCCTCCAGAGGTTACAGCAGAGATCAGAACCCACAATTTTTGTATTTATAAGTTTACCAGTTACCTTCAGGAGGTGCTGAGCTGTGTAAAATCCAGCAGGTCCACTGCCCACAATACATATCCGAGGTATGACATCAGCTGTGGAAAGACGCTTCTTGGTGCCTGGATACAGAAATGCAAAAAACCCAGAGAAGATGCATAAGAGAAGTAGTACCACCATTTCACCTAATCATTGAAATCAGAGCTGATCCACAGCAGGTGGTCCTCAGGCCAATTCCAGCTATAAAGGGCTGCAGCTAGTCTGCCACATAATAAAGTGACAAAATACACACACCTTTGTTCTCTGGTTCTAGCCTGATAACTGTCCCCGTGGCTTCCCAGGAAACAAAAAACCGAACAGAGAAAGAAACCAATCAAGTTTGGGGTGGACAAGCATCCCCGAATGGGAGGTTCTATGGCTCACTATGTCAGGGTTCATCTCTACTGATCACCACTCTCAGTTAATGAGGACAACTATTTCTGCCTGTGCCAAACTACTTTTGGTATGCATAACCTTTCCCAATCTACCCTGCGTATAAATGCACATTTGAAAAAAGACCTACTTCCATACTTCTAGTAACCCAATCTACCAAATAGTACTGGAATCCTAGAATCAGGCAGACCAAGTCTATAGACTGGTTTTTTAGCAAATCACAGTGGAGCCAACCATGAGAGAGCAATCCTAACCTGGAATTAGGCTGGCACAGTTAGGTCAACAGTTAGGCCAAACAAAGAGTATGTTTGAACGACTCTCGGAGTCAGAGAGGCCAGCATCCTCCCTGACTCCGAAAGTAGTTCAAATGCGCTTAATGGTGGCCCTTGTGCCAGCCAAACTTTGATGGCCTAACTGTGCCGGCCTAACTCCAGATTAGGATTGTACCAAGTTACTGAGCTGAAATCTAATAGGATGCCTGGCAACCCAAACTTTGATGCAGATATGAACATTGTTGATGGCTTGCACCCCATAGGTCTGGCTCCTTAAAAATGGATTCTGATGCCTATAAATTGTCCTTAAGCCCTATCCGACAGATAGTCAGTTGACTTATCCTTACTATCAAGTACCCTTGATCTTATCATGCAATTCCATTAGTGCCAATCTTCCAATTAGCAATGATTAGCACAGCCTAGGGCCAGTTTATATGGACTAGAATGGAGGATTGGGGGTGGGTGGTACCTCACTTTCTTCCTGCCCTAGCCAGAATGAGTCTGAAATTAGCTTGTCCTTAAGCACTTGCTCCTTGAACAACAATCACTACCTAATATTTGGTTCAGAGACTCTGCCTGAATTGGGCTGGAATCAGTTATTTTAGTGCATAGCTTTGCATTGTGGAGCTATCACTGCTGTGTGCTATCTATTAATCATGGGCACATGTCCTTGACTACTTGCTATCTATGCCAATAACCACATCCGTAATCGCATTCCCAACACTTCTGACCTTAGCAGCAGTGCTGGTCTGAAATCTTTCATTCATGACAGAAATAAAATCCAAAGGCCAGAGATCATCGATAATCTTGCTTAACATGCTCGAGTTAATCAGAGACATGAAGGCCTAGCAGTGATAGCCCATTTGCCATCCAGCAAGACCTTGGCAGTCACTAAAAATGTTTGTATACAAAAATAGTAGCAGGCTGAGGAACAAGCCTTCAGCACTGAATGTCTAATATTTTTTTAGACCATCTCTGATATTTTCACCAGTTTGAGCTGTGCAACACAACTTGTATCAGAACTGCTGCACACGGTTTAGTTAGATTGATGGCATGTTTAGCGGAATATCCAATACTATACTAGCCCAGCCAGGAACCATTAATAACCTTAAACCTTAAAGAATGAGCAGAGTAAAGTAATGGAAGACTCAATTTCCCCATCACTCACTTTAAGCTATAGGCATTAAGATGTTAGAGATGCTGTGAAAACAGGGTTTCCTTTCTCTTTTATCAATTTTTAGATTCCAGACATTTGTCTAATCCTATTTGGTAGCAAGCTGAACCAAGCATGGCAGCATCCTGATTCAGTACACGAACTATACACAGTATGAAAAAGCCTCTAGTTATGCAGCAGTTGTGTAGCTAGGAGGGTGAGAACCAGAGGCTGGGCGACCTGATGACACCACCTGCATCATCACATCGCGTGCACCCGCCCAGCACCTGCACAGACATTCCCTCTGAACATGTGCAGATCTGGCGCTAAAAAACAGCTCCATTTGGAGCTGTACAGCAGTCAGGGCATCCCATTTTGCGGTGTTTCCGTACACTTGCAGATAAGCACTGTAACCTGCTTCCCCTTGTAGAAATGGAGGAAAACCACCATTCCACTGTGGAGGGGGCAATGGATACCCCCCTGCCTAGTTGCACTACCAATATTCAGGATAAGCACCTGGAATCCAATCTAGGCTCCAGCAGCCTGGCATCAGTCCTGATCCTAAGACTCTTCGCCTCTTCATTAAGCACCTCAGTCACTTTCTCGCAAACCCAAAAAGCCAAAAGCCTACCCACCCTAATACAAACAGGAATAAGGCTCTGGCAAAGTTCTCCCCTGATCTCACTAACTAATTAACACACAGGTAAATGGGAAAGGGCAGCTAAAATGGATAAGAAGGAAAAAGTGCTGTTCGTGTCAGGAAATGGGGGTAAATACTGCTTTGATGATGTCATGGCAATGACTCCATGGGGAATGTTGTTGTTGTTCAGTCGCTAAGTCGTGTCCGACTCTTTGCGACCCCATGGACCACAGCATGCCAGGCCTCCCTGTCCTCCACTAGCTTCCTGAGTTCACCCAATTTCATGTTCGTTGCTTCGGTGACACTGTCTAACCATCTCATCCTCTGCCACCCCCTTCTCCTTTTGCCTTCAATCTTTCCCAGCATGAGGGTCTTTTCTAAAGAGTCCTCTCTTCTCATCAGGTGGCCAAAGTACTTGAGCTTCAGCTTCAGGATTTGTCCTTCCAGAGAGCAATCAGGCTTGACTTCCTGGAGGATTGACCGATTGGAACTCCTTGCAGTCCAGGGGACTCTCAAGAGTCTTCTCCAACACCATAATTCAAAAGCATCTATTCTTTGGCGCTCTGCCTTTCTTATGGTCCAGCTCTCACAGCCATACATTGCTACTGGGAAAACCATCGCTTTGACTATGCGAACCTTTGTTGGCAGGGTGATGTCTCGGCTTTTTATTAAGTTGTCTAGGTTCGCCATAGCTTTTCTCCCAAGAAGTCCCATGGGGAATGTAAAGGGGTTTAAAATATACTGCATATTCATTTTTATTGCTCATGTTTCAATAAGATAAATATGCTTTTTACTGTAATTGTAACATACAATGAAATATTTTGAATTTTATAAACTACAGCATTGGTTGATTTAATGCATGGAAAGGTTTGCTTCATCTGTTCATCCTAGATTTTCTAAGGACCACCTGTGGCCCCAACACTTTTTGAGTTTTTTTTTTTTTGTTCTTAGCAATAATCTGTTGCTGCACCCTTCTAACTGTTCTACTCACCCTTCTAACACTGTTCTTGAGTTGTGTTCACCTGCAGTTCTAGGAACCTACATTAACTTGATTTGGGAGCTTTCCTCTGGTCATAAGAATCCACTGACTTTCTGACAAGGAAGACATTCAACCAAGGTTTATTTGCTTGTTCATACCATAGTCTACTGGGACATCCCCAGATGTTGAATAGGAGTTTAAAATGTCCTTCTGAATGGCTATTGAAATGCACTGAGATATTTAGTGAAGCCTGAACAGTGATTTGTATGAAACATCAGGAACCATGCAATGAGTCATGGGCACAGATAGGAAGGAGCGGGGAGAGGGGGGGCTTACAGCGTTCAGGGAGTGCTTACAGCCCGGACATCTCCACAGAAAATCTCTACCAAACTGTCTTCCAGATAAATCCACTGGAAAAGGTTGGCATGCTATACAATTTCTTATGGTAAACACCAGGAGTTCCATTTTCAGTCACAGGCATACATAAGGAAGCCTCTAAAGATGCTGGGCCCCTTACCACTTTCCACCTTGGTCACTGTATAGGCACTACATAGGCACTGTATAGGCACACACACACACACCCGTTCCATATCTGCCCCCCATGTGCCCATTAATGCTGTTTATTTGCTTAAAACTAAGAAAATATTTCTTCCTTTTACAAATTGCTATAAGCATACAAGCTTATAGTGACATGGAGGCAGACTGCAGGCTGCCTGAATGCTTGAGAATGAATGCTGACAGGAAGCTTGTTATTTTTTGCCTGTAAACTGCTTTGTGAACTTTTGTTGAAAAGTGGTCTATAAATACAGTACTGTTGATTGATTGAAGTTAACTGCTTCCTGTAAATGTTCGACCTAGTCTCTTCAAGCAGGCTGCCTACAGCTTTCCTCCACATCACTATAAGCCTCCATGCTTATAGCAATTTATAAAAGGAGGAAATATTTTCAGTGCATCACCACAGCCCTTCAATGCCCTTGCTCAATCACATCTTATCACATGTTATGCTTTCTTAGCCTTGGACCCTTCCTTCTCCCTAGGCCTGTCTGCAGCTGTGCTACATGTACTCTCTTGAGGTGCATATGCAGCACAAAAAAGCTGCATGATCTGAACAAGTACATGAGGGTAGGGGACATTCAGACTGTTTACCAGTACAATGCATAACAATCTGCCTGACCCTGGGGATGCAGTGTCAGCATTTTGGGAAGGATGAAGAAGAGTTTCTGTGAACATTGTGTGTGTGATTGCAGATAGGCAAAAGAACAAACAGAATCTAAAGGTATATCTGCATAGAAACTTCCCACACATCGGCTTGAGCCTTTTAATGCTAACCCAAAAGGATGAGTAATTGGTTGGAGGATGGTAAGAATGGTACTTTTCTTTCTCATGTTGACAACATGAAACAACTTTGGGCAGACTGAACAGTCCCATATTGATGCCTCAATAGCACCTTTTCCTACAGCATGGAAACGCAAGATCAACCCAGGCTGGGTGGCAGAGCCAGATGTGCACAGTGAGAGCACGCAGCCCTCTCTAAATTAAAAGACCAAGTTCAGACATACCTAAATTCACTCATCTGACATTCCTGAAATCACCCCACTCTGACACCCAAGAGATCACTGTTGTTAAAAGTGCTTTCAACTCCTTCCACTTCCTCCAAATAGTTGGAGTGTGTGTCACCCTCTACCAATCATCCACCAAGGAGTCCCCCCCACCCCCACTCACATCAGTTTCAGCTTTGCCTTGGCCTTCCTTTGCCTATTCACCCCTGGCCTTCCTTTGCCTATTCAGGGTGACCAGATGTCATAACCACAAAGGAGGACAAAGGAGGACATAGCACCCCAAAATGTGGGACATTCAAGAAATATGCAGAAAGTTACAAAATAAGGGCTAAGAACACTCATATATATGTATTAATACTGGGGTGTCTTGCCCTCCTTTAGTGCAACCCAAGGAACGAAGGGACAAAAATGCAAGCAAGTTATGCAGGCAGCGCCTCTTGACACGGGCACCACCTGTCTGTCTGGAAATGGAGGACAATTTGAACTTTACCCAGGACAGAAAGTTAAAGTGTAGGACATGGCCTGGAAGAAGAGGACATCAGGTATCCCTGCGTCTATTTCCCGGCAGTCCAGTCACTCTGAAAACAACCAAGCTCCAGTGCAGCGCAGCTACCTCGGCCTTCCTTCAGGGGACCTCAGGCTCCCCGCAACACGGGACCCTTTCGCAGCAGTGGAACCCAGATTTTCTCTTCTCCAGCCACACGCTGTGGTCCCTCCCCCGTTTCCAGCGTCCCAAATTACCACTTATTCGGGGCACGGCACGACCGAGCCTCCATCCCTCCCCCACGCCGGGAGCCCGACCCGGCCAGCAGCAGCTCTGTAACCCGGTTGGGAAATGAGGGGGGCAGCTTACCGACCGCGGGGGACCCCTTGGGTAGCAGGAAGCGGAACGCGGAGACCCGCTTCCAGCAAACGATCCCCCCACTGCGGCTCATCTTGAGAGCGGCGTGACAGCGTCAAACTCTGCCGCTGGCCCGCCACTCGACATGGTTTTCGACAGAACGCGACATGGCCAATCACAGAGCGCGGAGCACCTTCATTGGCATAGCCCCGCCCACGCCCCTTCGACCGTCTCCGATTCCAAGCGAGCCCCCGATCGGCCCCACGGGCCCATTCCAAAGCGTAGAGCAGGCTTAGCGTTGCCCAGCCCGCAAGTCAAGGCAGTGATCATAGAGAGAGCAAGTAGCGGAAGGCTCCTCGCCGTTCCCGGCCGGAAGTGATTTCAAACTCTATAGTACATCCTCCACGAGGAAGGTCTTCTTCGATGGGCTACGAAAGATGCAGCTGTAGAAGACAAAGGCAGCTGTGATCGGTGGGCGCTATTAGCTTCACAGCGGTAGAACCATGGGGACCTCAGCGTTCCAAGGGCGGGGGATCCTGGCAATAAAGTAAGGGGGACTATCGTGCCTCTAGCGCCAGCCCCTCATCTGGGAAAAGAGGACATCTGGTCACCCTGAGCCGAGCATTCCAAGGAGGGAGATCGGTGGGGCCAGGCAGAGCGGTAGCTCCACGAGCACTAGGGACTAGATGGACAGCTAGTCTGCGGACTGGTGGCAGGCCTGTCTCTGCTCTCCACCCACCCCACTCAGTGGCGTTCATAGAGCGGGGCCCTAAAGTGCTAAGTTTTGCAGGAGCTCAGGCATTTTGTCCCGTCCCGTCCCGTCCAAGCCAAGCAGGTTAGATTAACTGGAGTCGCCATCCCTGTTAAATTGATAGGAATCGAGTGAAGCCAAGGGGCGGGTTTAGCGGCCATGTTTGTGTGCCCCAAACAGTCTTGATTCCAAGCATTTCAGATTGCTTTTCTGGTAGTGTTTGGGACTGAATAGTTTACTCCTGAAATAAAAACTTACCAAAATAACAACGTGTGATCGTGTAGAAACATCAGTGGTAACCATATTATGAGTTAATATGCAATTCCAAGGTTTAATTCCGCGTAATTATATTACTGAACACACCGGACGAAATGCTACTTGCTGTCTATTTGAACTCGGATTGCACTGTTTTGACAGACTTATTTTTTGAAATCTACACAACCAAAAATAAAGTGTGAACGGGAAGGAAAGAATAAAAGGGGAGGGTGGGCAAAAATTAGATAAATATGTAGGAAAATTACATTAAAATCTCTTCATAACACAAGTAGTTGTCAATATGAGAGTAATTCTTTTTTACTTCTAGGCTATTAAGAGTATTTTTTTAAACTTCTACACTCACACACACCCCCATAAAACAAATTCTGTTAATGTTCAGAATTTCAAAAATATTACAGTAGAAAATGGAAGGTGGGAAAAAATGTGTAAACGGGAAGGGGGAAAAAGGAGGGGGGAAATATATTTTTTTTCCTTCTAATCTAGACCATTAACAGTGGGTGTCAGAAAATGGTGAATAAGACTGCTAGGAACAACAAGAAATTACACAGCTTCAAAAAATAATGCACTCACTGTTACAGTTAACGGTTGTTTTATTGAACCGATGTAATGTGAATACATGAATCTTTCCATGGACATTAAATCCCATTTTTCGTACAGCGATTCACACACCCGTATGCAGAACACGCAGGCATGCTTAAAGATGTTGAGATTTACTTTTACACATGTGCAGGGAGATTTTTATTCGTGAATTTGCGGCAATCCTTGGCGGGAAAGATCTGAGTCAGCCATATTTGTTTACCCGGAAGCTTCAAGAAAATGATGTCATGGCGACTCCGGTCATTTAACCTTATGGATCCCGTCCCGTCGTCCCCCCCCTTGTCTGCTAGAAACACTTGGCGGGAAGAACTGCAGGAGAAGGAAGAGGAGAGCAGGCACGGGATAGGACAGCACAAGAACTGGGTGGCTGGAGGGAGGCCAGAGTTCATGATGATGTTATTGAGTGGGGGCGGAAAGGGACGGGGTGATGATGATGAGCAACAATTAAAGGGAGCCTGGGTGAGAAAGGGTGCACCTGCTGCAGTTCCCTTTTCTCTTCTTTCCTGTTTGTGTTGTTATGAAATTCTGTTCAGAATTCTGAAGTTCTGTCTATAAGAGCTAAAGGGGCGCTTTCACATCAATTCCACCACCACCCCATGCAAGTATGCATCTAAGACAGCAATCCTATCCAAACTAAGATTAGCCACTTAGTTTCCAGGTTGATTAAATTAACATTTTAAACATCTTAGTTTCGCTAGCGATGCTTTTCAAGATGTGTGTTAAGAAGAACAGAAATGGAAAGTGGGACGGAAGAAGTCACATTTGAATATGATGAAAGGTAAAGGTTTCCCTACGACCAAATGGTCTAGTCATGACTGACTGTAGGGGGCGATGCTCATCTCCGTTTCTAAGCCTGAAGAGCCGGTGTTTGTCCGAGGACAAGCTTCTGTGGTCATTTGGCTGGTATGACCCTATATTTTATTATTTTTTCAAGTTCTTTATCTTCAATTCGGCTATCAGCAGGTATGGCGATGTCTATAAGCCATACTTTTTTCTTTTCAACCACTGTTATATCTGGTGTAAAGGTAAAGGTTTCCCCACAACCGAATGGTCTAGTGACTGACTGTAGGGGGCGGCGCTTATCTCTATTTCAAAGCCTGTAGAGCCAGCATTTTTGTCCGATCATGTGGCCAGCATGACTCTATGCCGTAGCGCACGGAACATGGTTACCTTCCCACCGAAGTGGTCCCTATTTATCTACTTGCATTTTAGGTGCTTTCGAACTGCTAGGTTGGCAGGAGCTGGGACAAGCAACGGGAGCTCACTCCATCACGCAGTCTCAAACTCCCAACCTTGCAGTCGAAAGCCCAGCAACAGCGGATTAACTCGCTGCGCCACCACTTTCCCTAACCATCTATATCTATACATACCTAACCTAATATCTCGTGTGTTGTGTTCTAAATGCTGATCAGTTTGAATTCTAAAATCCCATAAAATTGTTATCTCTGCATTTTCAACAACTTTTTCTACTTGATGGTCATAGTAGTTTTTTGATACTTCAAAATTATATTTTCTACATAAATTCCAATGGATCAAAGTAGCCACTCGATCATGCCTTTTTAAATAGTCAGTTTGCGCGATTTTACGACATCCACTGATTAAATGATCTAGTTTCATCAACTTCTTTGCAAAGTCGACATTTGCTGTTATTACTGACTTTCTGAATTTTTGCTTTCATAACATTTGTTTGCAGTGCCTGTTCTTGTGCTGCAAATATTAATCCTTCAGTTTCCTTCTTGATGGTTCCCATTTGTAACCGCAGCCAGTTCATAGAATCCACTTTTCCTTCAGTTTCTTTCAGGTGCTGTCCATGCAGAGGCTTATTTTTCCAATTTTCCAATCTTCTATTTAGTATTTCTTGTCTTTAATCTTTTTTTTTACCAGTTGTTTTCAGTATTTTCTCTTTGTATATTTCTCTTAGCAATTTTTCCTTGCTTGCCATGATGTAATCATTTAAGACCTCTTTTTCTTCTTCCACTGTTTGTTTCACTTGTAGAAGGCCTCTGCCTCTGATTTTACGTGGAAGGTATAACCTATCAATATCATTGCGTGGATGTAGAGCATGATTGATGGTCAGTTGTTTTCTTGTTTTTCGATCCAAAACATCCAATTCAGCTTGGGTCTAATTATTATTATTATTATTATTATTATTATTATTATTATTATTATTATTATTAGCAGCCTGTAAACCACTTTGTGAACTTTGTGTTGAAAGGTGGTAAATAAGTACGGTTGATTGATTGATCTTATGCAGGGCTGCAGAGAGTGTGGAGTTGCTGGGGTTCATCCCCTAGGGCCCCAACATTAAATGTGTCAGAGAACAGACATCCTACAGGAACCAAGCAAGAACAACCCATGCATCTCCCAGACACCCTAAAGCACGTCATGGTTACTGATGCAACCAGAAACCTTCATCCAGGAGAGGGAAGTACAGGGGAGGATCAGGCGCCCAGAAAGTGACCCTTTCAAAAATCTTCCTCTGGAGCTTACCTACTGTCTCTGCAGCCCTGATCCTGCGAACTAGACAATGGTAGTTTCTTTGTATCTTGTGTAGAGCGGCCCTGCCTACCAACAGAGCTTCATCCAACCTCTGTCTAGGCTTCCCAATGATGATTCCCTACATCAGCACAAATTGCCCAAGATTCACCAAGGTTCATGATCCCACTTCTAGACCTCTTCTGCTTAACTAGCGTATGAAATCTAAATTAGATTGGGTGCAATAATGTAGGATTGTAAACTGATCATTATATCACCTGAAACTAACCAAGAACTACAAACCAATTCATCAGGTGCAGAGGATGTAGAAGGGGGGGTCAAAAGGGTCTGGGATGAAAGAAGTGCAGGCAGTGACCATTATTGTTGTTCAGTCGCTAAGTCGTGTCGGACTGTTTGCAACCCCATGGATCACAGTATGCCAGGCCTCTCTGTTGCCCGCTAGCTTCCAGAGTTCACCCAACTTCATGTTCATTGCTTTTGTGACACTATCTAACCATCTCATCCTCTGCCGCCCCCTCCTCCTTTTGCCTTCGATCTTTCCGAGCATGAGGGTCTTTTCTAAAGAGTCCTCTCTTCTCATGAGGTGGCCAAAGTATTGGAGCTTCAGCATCAGTATTTGACCATTATTATAGTCACAAGTAAAGTAGAGCTTCTCTTTCATTCCCGTGACTGAGAACCCATAACTCTGATCAGACATGCAGCACAGACCTATATTTTTCTGCCTTGCATCATTTAGAGCCAATTAAATAGTTTGATAATGAATAATATGGAGAAACACTGCCTTGCACAAAAAGACAACTGTCTAGTCTCAGAACAAACATAGGGAAGAGGATGTTCATCTCAGAACTTTTCAAGGTGCCCTACTCTGCCTCAGAACCCCATATAAACTTCCTTGTTCTTATTATGCCCTGGAACTTACTATTCTTTACCTTCAGGCAAGTTTGTTTAGGTTATTATCTTTCTGCCTTCAGTGCTTCAGCACTTTTATTAGCTAATGTGTATGTTTACAGTGGCTTAGCTTTCTGTAGTTCTGCTCCCAAATTTGACTTGGTCAGTGGCTGTTAATTTTTCTGCTGTCACGAACACATTGAAGCATGGGCAAGCACTTTTTCCAGACCCCTGCCTTCAGAAGACTATTTTTATACTATTTTAAAGACCTTGAGGCCAAGAATATAGACTTCTTAAAGATCAGCTAGATAAGAGCCACTCATGGAAAGATTAAAGCAAGGCCAGAATAATTTATCTTTTGAGACTATAACATCTCTGTCCTTCCACCTTTTGTGGTGGATGTTTGCCAGCATTCCTCATGGAAAATGTACCCCACCAAAATAAAATGGATCCTGTTGATTTGCACTTCCACATAATAGAAGAATGTGAAAAAACCTGACCTAGTTTTATTTCAAGGTCAGCTTCCTTGTGTTGCAACCCCCAAGCTACAAAACTTGAGTAGCAGTTTTTAAAATGTTAATTTCTCAAGAAACTGATGTAATAAATAATTGTTATACAAACAATTGTGTAATAAAGAATTATTACACAATGGTATGTTCCTGAAAACTTCACAAACATGGCAGTTCTAAATAGCATGTTGCATCAGGTGCCTGTTTTGTAATAAGACTTTCCTCCATAGAACTTGCCCCTTTCATGTTGATGATTTACAACTTTGCCATCTTGCATTTATCTTGCAATCAGAGTCACCATGTTAAAGTTATGCATAATTTTTAAAAGAATTGTTCAGAATTGTCTTCCAATAATGTTTGCAGCCTCAGAAAAGTGCAAGTTAGTTAACTTGAGCTGCTGTTAACTGAGCTGCAGTTTAGACCTAGAGATCATACCTCATCTGCATATTGGGTTCATTCTGCCTTTCCTCACGGCTTCATGCATATGTAATTATTTTAATTTTTCAGGTTTATGCATAATTATTTTAATAGGTATTCATTGTAAACTCAAATGCGGTTTTAGTGGGCAAACATTACAGATCCACATTATGTTAAAAAAAACAAACCCTTGTCACCTTTGAACTGTGATGTACATTTGTTTTCCATCTAGTGAACATTGCATTAAAATATTGTGGGTAGACTGAGCTAATTGTGGCTTTCTCCCCCCCCCCACCTCCCCATATCCACTAAGCAAACAATGGTACATATGCTCTTCAGAGTCTATAGTTTTAGCATGTGCATAACATGGCATTTTAACATGTCCTTGTAACATTCAAATGCCCTCAATCTTGTTATAGCTGCCCTTTCAAGCATAATGCCTCCTATGTTTTGCTTTCTCACTGAAATAAAAATTTCTTCCCTTCCTCAATCCTGGTGGATGCAGAGCGGTGGGAGCAGTCTATCAAGCATGTCAAGATTCAAACTAGCATGTTAAGAATATGGGTTGAGTGAATCAGGCCTAATTCTGGTGCTTAAGAACATAAGAAGAGCCCTGCTGGATCAGGCCAAAGGCCCATCTAGTCCAGCTTCCTGTATCTCACAGTGGCCTAGCAGGTGCCCCAGGGAGCACATGAGACAACAAGATGCTTGCATCCTGTTGCCACCCCCTTGCACCCGGCACTCTGAAGTAGCCTGCTAGTAATGTAAGGAGGTTGCACAACCCATCATGGCCTATAGCCCACGATGGACTTTTCCTTCAGAAATCTGTCCAATCCCCTTTTAAAGGCACATAGGCCAGATACCATCACCACCTCCTATGGCAAGGAGTTCCACAGATTAATTACCTGTTGGGTAAAAGAGTATTTCCTTTTATCTGTTCTAACTGTCCCCCAATAATTTTAGTGGATGTCCCCTGGCTCGGGTGTTGTGTGAGAGAGAAAAGAACATTCTTCTATCCATTCAATCCCTTCCGTGCATAATTTTGAATGTCTCATGAAGCAATCCTGCCTTATGACACAGCTAATGCACTACCATTTAATCCCTTTTGATAATTTTATTAAGGGTGCAGTCCTAACCTGGAGTTAGGCCAGCAAAGTTTGGCTGGTGCAAAGGGCACCGTAAAGTATGTTTGGACCACTCTTGGAGTCAGAGAGGCCAGCACACAGACTTGCGCCATCCTCCTTGACTCTGAGTGTGATCCAAATGCACTTTGAAGTGGCCCTTGTGCCGGCCAAATTTTGCTGGCCTAACTGTGCCGGCCTAGCTCCAGGTTAGGACTGTGCTCTTAGTTATAGCAAATTTGGGTTGGCTTGCAAGTTAGCCAGGTGGAGTAGCAGCTAAACCACATTTACATTAGTAGTAGGCTACTTAGTAGTAGGCTAGTAGTAGTAGTAGTAGAGTACCTCATGCCTCCCTGGTGGGCTGCTGTGAAATACATGAAGCTGAACTAGATGGGCCTTTGGCCTGATCCAGCAGGGCTCTTCTTATGTTCGTAGTAAGTTTTTAGTACTCATCTTGGTCATGTGAGCTGGCCTTAAACTGAAGTAGGGGTACTGTGCTTTGAATCAGTGTTGACTTAGCATTCGTAAAAACATAAAGTCAATCAATCAATAGTATTTATATACCGCCTTTCAACACCAAGTTCACAGGCAAATAGCAACAATAAAGCCAAATTGCTCCCTGTCCCAAAGGGCTCACAATCTAAAAAATGCAGACCAACAACAGTCACTAGAAAAGACACTGCGCAGGGGTGAACAGAGACAATTGCTCTCCCGCTGCTAAATATAAGAGGAACACCACTTGAAAAAGTGTCTCCTGCCCAGTTAGCAGAGGTTAGCATTGCCTTTCTGGATCAGGCCAAGGTCCATCTCTAAGAGCCCAACATTCTCCTTCCAGCCAGAATCCTCTGGGAGCTCACAAGCAGATCACGACCTTCTCAGCTTGTTCCTCGCTTTCATTGTATTTTGTACTTTCAAATGTGAAGAAGTACTTCTTGGTCATCCATGAAGTCAGTTTCATTGGAAATCGGTTTCTAATATCAGAAAGGAGGGGAAAATGTCTTCCCTATCTGCTGTCAGTGTTATTTTACTGTAATAGCAAGCGCTTTCTGTATGCACTGTGTAGTTAAGCTTTTAGTCTACATAGGATAAGAGCTTGCCAAACATGCTTGTTTCTGAACTGAGCTGTAATTATGTCAGCAGCTTGTGGCATTGGGATTAACCTCTTCACACAATCTGAAATAGTATCTAAGTAAGGCTCAGTTAACACCCACCCACCCCCCGCCTTTTGTATTGGGAATCACTATGGACTTGGTAAATCACAGAGGAAATTCATCGTCATGATTAATATAATGAAAGAATACATAGAGAGGGATGAATGAGAAATGAGACCAACTAAACCTGCCCTATCAGCCAATTCTGGATTATTCCCTGTCCAACATTTCTTTACAATCTGAAATTATAAAACCTTAATTTCAGTTGATGGTTGTTAAAACTGAAGCAGGACAGGGTGCTTGTTTCAGGCCCTGAATCATACTTAGGTTTCCAAAACGTTTATGTGACTACTCAGGCTTGTATTCTACCTTGAGAATTTCTCATCCCTGATGAATATTTTTCACTTGCTGGTCAATGGTGTGTGATACATATCACACAGGCTCTCATCAGACCTCATGGCAGAACATGGTTTGAGCTTCCGAATATACAACAGACAGCGTTGCCTGTCTTCTTTTACTTTCTGACCTCTCAATCCTCAGTTTCATGCATTCTCTCCTGGGCCTCTGGTGGCTGAATGCCATCACTACATCTTGCCAATTCAGAGCACAATCCTAACATGCTCTTTGGCCTGGCCCAGTACGGTCACAAATGTGTCATAAAACATACTTCTGCTGACTCAGGAGTCAGGTAGCCTAGCATGAGGAGGCGCACTGGTTTGCAGCAGCCAAATCCAGCCTCCACACTGCCTCGGGCAGGTACGTTTGTGCCAGCCAATTTGGCCAGCACAAGAGCTTGGGGAGGGTGGACTGGGCCAGAGTGGGCCAGTGGGTGGACTAGGCCCAGAAGGGAGGGTGGGATCAGCCTTCAGCCGGTAGGCCATATTCTAACTGCCTTCTCTAGCAGGCTGGCCTTATGCTGGCCTGATCAAATTTGCACTAGTGGTTTTGCTGGCACAGATCTGAGTAGCCCTATTGAGGTGGCTGTGGCATTAGGGTAAGAGAGCATATATCCCCTTACTCTGCGTTGCTCCACAGCCACCTCCCAATCAGGGCTGGATATGGTACAGGCCGGCCAGCCTGCCTACTCCATCCCAGGTTAGGATTGGGCTGCCCGACATTTCATCAGACCATAGTTTAGGTTCAAACCATGGTTAGACATAATATATTGCTTCAGTTCAGACATCTGCCATCAATAATTTATACTGTGGCTCGGACCAACCTTTGGCCTTTTCATGCCATTTTTTATGACTCATTTGTTCATAAATGCCTACAAGTTTTGTATCCATAGTCTTACAACAATAGAACGAGACTCAGATTCAATCAATTTATACCAGTTCTCAGTACAGGATTCAATCAGTTTAATCTGCAAAGAATACTTCCATTAAGACCAAAGACTGAGTTCACATCAACGTCATGAGTTGAAATAAATGTTTTGAGCAAATAGAATTTGGCATATTGGTCTAGTGCAGATGTAAAGTTTATTATCTCTTAACTAAGACCAGGCTGCAGGTTCAAGCAATTCCCTAAGAGATATGATTCTTATTTTAAATGTCCTTAGGACACAGATTTATTCTTTATACGTACTTTATTCCAGATAAATAGAGGAAAATTTTCTACAAGGAAAAGACTGAAACCGGTCAACTATCCTTTAAAGCAGTTTAGGAATACAAGCTCAGCTTAAGGAAGTGATCTAGCTTATTGTACCATGAAGTCCCTGAGTTACCCTCGGCATTCTAGAGCAGGATTCAGTTGGGGCCACTTCAGTGATGTCATTCAGGGGGAATGGACCAGAACAGGCGTTCCGGATCCTAACAGGCTCCGTGGCTGCTTCCAGGTTTTGTTTTTTTTTTTTCCCAACATTTGAATTTGAACTCAAAAGTGAGTTCCTGTTCCTAAATCATTTGAATGACACCACTGGGCCACTTCCTATGTTACTTTGTCTTTACACAGTAAACTCCCATTGAAGGAAATGCATGTGTATTTGGGCAGCCCAATCCTGAGCCCGGCAGTGCCCATGGCTCCAGTGGTGCCAAAATGACGACCACTGACATGGGGAGACCCATGTCGGGCCACCTAGCTCCGGAGGGGGGTTGGGATACAGTGGCAGACGTTGCCACAGTCCCTGCCCCCCCCTTGTGAGTCTGCTCTGCCCTTCCCCTGCCCAGTTCCTCCCCCTCCCTGCCTCCCTCCCAACTACCCCAATTGGGCTTACTGGCAGCTAGTGCTGCTGGAGCACCAGCTGTTCCACCAGCTCAGTTAGGGGCCAGGCACTGACCTAGCACCACCCCAGCACAAGCGGTGAGGTGTGGTTGGCATACTTTCCCTTATGTTCACAACACGTTTAGCCGGTTGTACAAATATACCGCCAGCAATAACGGGCTTTGGATCGGGTTCAAAGCCTCCCCACAGCCTTACTTCACAAATCGGTCAGCCACACCCTGTCTTTTCCTTGTCTGCATGAGTCAATCACACATGGTGGAAAACCATCCCACATAACTCTTGCCTTTATACATCTTGCAGCCTACAAGTGTTTTCCAACTTACATTATCTTTGTTATTTTTACGAAAACCATATGAAAGACCCACCCAGGGTATAAAGTAGCGGAACAGAAAGGACCCATCAAGGACGTCAGTGTGCAGAACTTAAAATGGAGCAGTTAAAAAAAAAAAAGGAACAGAAGCTGTCCAAGTATCTTTCTCTTTTGATCCTATCATGTTGATGTGACAGATTTTCTGTCTGATCAAGGAACTGGTATTTTTTTTAATTCATTCCTTGGACTCTTTATACATTTCTGCTTACCCAACTGAAATACAATAGAAGTCATGTGGTCTTTTTTCCTGGATAGCTTGGGCCTAGCTTGGATTCTAAATGTCTTGATCCTAAGAAATAATAGTCCTGCCTTGTGGCCTTTGTGTCCCAACGTTCCATCACTGAATCCCAACCAGTTCAGTAATAGGTGGCGCATGAACCATCAGTTCCTCATATTTGCACAGGAACAACTGCAAGCGGGATAGATAAGTGTCCTTGTGATATGGCAATTTCTTCTCTTTCAAGTACTGGGAAACAACTGGCTTGATCTAAAAGGGAAAGGCAAAATTAGCATAACACAACACTGATACCTGCTAATATTTATTTGCCACAATTTAGGGCAGCAGAATGTGGCCATCTGGGATGGGGGTTAGGTTTGAGGGCTTAGTTCAGTCCCTCACTTTCTTCTCAAAGCAGGAAAACCAGTTACTAATCAGAGTGTTGCTTCCTTTCATCTCAAAGGGTGTGATGCTCTGGATGCACCATGACCTTTTTGTTAATGAAGCACGCACCCTTCTCCTTGTTGGTACACATTCATCAAATATCAGTATCGTCTCCATATTAAACAGCTCACCACAACTCCACCTCGTACCTTCAGGCACATGTTGTCAGAAAGTGATGGGAAGAGGTGATGCTCCACATGACAGCTGATGAGGGAGTGCCCAAAGGACCAGTCCAACAGAGGATTTCGAGGGAGGTTCAGAACTCCACAGCTCATCATATAAATTCTTTTTGGCTTCTTATCAGCTGAAAACATTGCGAGGCCAATGTGCTACAAAACAGAACTGCAAAGTTGTTGCTTCTGATCCCTCACTGGCAAGTCACAAAACCAGGAAGGCTGACAGGCAAGCTTTGCTGCAGATATCAGCAATGGAATAATAAACCTCTACCCTTTATGGATCCTACTCCTTGCAAGGGGAGGAACACAGTAATCCCTAAAATTAAAGTCTAGAACTTTTGGGAACAATACCCCCAATTTGCGCTGCCTATCGAAAAATTGGAAAGAGATACAGTATGCAGTCACATATCATCCAACCCAAGCCTATGTTTGTGCATGTTTACTTGCACTGAGCTCAATGGGAGACATTTTCTAATGCTGCACAATTATTTTTTATTGTTTGGCTTAGACCAGGTCTGAATCCAAGTGTGCAGGATCACAACTTCAACCACATTCTTTTGGAGTGGCATTTCTGCTTTTGTTTTTCATTGTTCTCTTTCCTTCTTCAGGGTCTGCAAAAATCTGACTTTTCAACTTTCTTTTCCTCCCAAGGACAAAGGATGGCATGCAACCTTTGCCAATATTAATGCCTCTCGCAACAGAGGGCACTTAGGGTGCTTTACCCCACATATTGGCTTATGACCACAAACGAATAGATCATCAAATTAAAACAAAGTATATAGGTCTTACCTGGAAGATATTCACATGGATGTAAGGGTGGGCAAGGAGAGAGCGAGTGGCTACCATGCAACTAAGAGCAGACCACACAGACTGGAACCCTGAGATATTAAGCAGGAGCCAGTAATGAGAGTAGAGGCCTAAAAACATGCAGCAGAGAGTCCGGATGGCTGTTTTCCATTCAACTTCTTTCAGCAAGCCTATGAAAACAACCATCAGTGAATAGGGTATCTGCTACTGCAGAGGCAGGTTGGAAATCCTGCTATTGTGGGAGGTCATGCTTCTATGGGGCACAAAAAATAAGAAGGTGCATCTAGGAGTAGCTGGGTGGTCTTGATTAATGGCAGAGGGTTGAACTAGATCATCTTTGATCCTTTCCAGTTCTATTATTCAATGAGTTAATAAATGCTCCACATAGTTATTATTTTAAGGATGTAATCCTAACCTGAAGTTAGGCTGGCACAGTGAGGCCAGCCAAGTTTGGCCAGCACAAGGGACACCGTAAAGTATGTTTGGGCCACTCTTGGAGTCAGAGAGGCCAGCACACAGACTTGTGCCATCCTCCCTGACTCTGAGAGTGGTCCAAACGTGCTTTACGGTGGCCCTTGTTTCAACCAAACTTTGCTGGCCTAACTGTGCCAGCCTAACTCCAGGTTAGGATTGCGCTCTAAGATAAGAAAAGTATATCTTAATGAATAAAGAAATTAATAGCCCTGTTCATAATAACTGGGCGTTTAAAAACTGCTTGGTAGGAGATGATGTCAGCTAAATAAACGACAAATAGGATTCACAGAAGAGCAACATACCAATGGCCACGAAAGGGGTGATAATAGGTATAGCTATAGGTGCAATGAACATATAGATGTAGCGGTTCAGGAACGGAAGCTTCCATGTACTAGAGTCTCCCAAACCGATGACATTTGTGTAACCGTGGTGGATTTTCACATGGTTGTATGACGCTTGTTCTGCTGTGAACGTAGAGCAAACCTGGGACGAAAAGAAGTTGTTAAGAATCATTAATAGCACATGGCGCATATCAAATGTATGCAGAACCCACAGAAATAAAAATATTAACTTAAGTCTGTGAGCCTAAGGTTAGCTGAAATTAGCTCTGTAACATTGTAAATCCTCAAACTACTTTATTCAGAGTAGACTTGCTAGTTTAAATTGGACCATGTTGCAATGAGTATTTTGAGCTAAAATACTCTAAAAGCTCACCTAAAAGCTTCCAGCACATGCCAAGGGGTATGTTTGTCAGTTTGTACTATGCAAAGGATAAATTATACCTTGTATGCAAACATGTGCAACTGCAGCTTGATGACCCCTATTGAAAAGACACTTCAGGAGCAGGGGGTGAGAAGTAGAAAAGAGCAGGCAGGGAGGCAAGCTTAAGACTTTTGCTTCCCACTGTTTCTTGCTCCAGATTGCTCCCACATGACTTTTTCTCCCATGGGGTTTCACGTGCATGTTTGTGCAGAAATGCATTAAAAACCGTACAGGGAAAAAGGTACTTTTGGTTGAGCCCTGAACCAAGTTGCTGTGATGTCAATAAGAGCTTACCATTGCATCACCCATAACCTAGCAAGTTTGGAAAAAGAATAGATACAGCCCAATCTGGTTGGGCAGCCCTGCTGGGTAGCCAAGTGCACTCTGGCACGCATCATTGCCACACTGGCTGCCCACCGGAGCAGTAGGTTTGCACAGGAGGAAGTGGGGAGACAGAGGTGGTCCTGGGGGTTTCCTCGCCCAGGGGCAAACCCCCAGTTGGCCACCCCTGCCCCGGAAATAATTGCGGTGATGTCATAAGTATCACCACAATTACAACATGAAAGCAGCACCCGCCCTCTCCACAGGGGCGGTCTGCTGTGGGGGCCACCTTGGGGCAGTGCAAAATCGCTCCCTGTGAGCAACTTCACACCTCTGCAAAGGGCGCCCAGACTCTCTGACTGTCGGAGGAACCGACTGCCCCTTACAGTGGCGCTAAGCAGGCCGGAGAGGTGGCCAAGTGGGGCGCGTTTTCACCCTGCACTACTGCTTCTCAGCTGAGCATTGCCACAGTGCCAAAGCTGGCCAGAGGAACAGCAGGCGCAGAGCCGAGGAGGCCGTGGCCTGGGGACGGAGGCTTGGGTGCGGTGTATTGGTTGCATCCTATTTCTGCCCCCCTCTTTGGGCTGGCACGCCTATCATCCCGGCCATCCCACTCAGTTCCTCCCGCCCTCCCCATACCTAGAACCTGTCTTGCACCAGCCAAGTTCAGTTGGTGCAGGAGTGGCACTGCGGTGCCTCTGCCTGGTGCTGCTGGGCTGACGCTGCTGCTAGCTTTGGCCAATAGCACTGGCACCAATGTGAGGGTGCCGGTAGGCATTCCCGTATCGGTGCTAGTGGTGTTGGCTTGACGCAAGCACATTGCATTGGCCCAATATCACTCTTAGGATTGCGCCTTGAATATATCTGGTACTGGATTGCAGAAACACCCTAATGTAGTTATCACCAATCATTATGTCATATTTAATAGCTACTCTGGGACGAGAACAATCTGGAATCAATCTGGCAGCAGGACCACCGTAAGCACATTTGGACCACTCTTGGAGTCAGGGGAAATGGCACACATCTGTGTGCTGAACTCTCTGACTCCAAGAGTGGTCCAAAGGTGGCCTTTGTGCCAGCTAAACTTTGCTGGCCTAACTCCAGGTTAGGATTGCACCCTCCCTGGAATTCATCCATCCACTGTTCATCCATATGAAAGGGGCAGGGTCAGTCTACTGTGTCTATAGGAACAAATGTGGGCCTGGAAGTGGAAAGGCAACAACTGTGGGTGCTACAAAGAACCAGCCTGCAAGTGCCCAGAATTTTTCAATGACGGACTCCTAATCCAGGTTAGGATTGCGCCTGGAATGAACAAAGTATGACATTCCCAGATTAACATCCACAGGAGCCTCTGAAAACGCACCTCAATAAAGAATATGGCCCATAATTTCGCCCATGACTTGGACTCCGTGAGAGAATTGTGGCTGGCCTGGTGGCTTCCCTTCACGGTTATTGTGTAATGTGCAATGCCCAAGACAATAATGCCCAGCAGGAAAGGGAAAAGGCTGTCCAAGCGCAGAAGCACAAAGCCTGCGAATGGAAAGAAAACATTTAGAACCGGACTTTTAGCTAATCCATAAATAGTACTCATAGTCTATAAGGTAACAGACCCTCTGGGCAGTTTCCTGCATAACTTGGAGATAATCAATTGTGCAATCCAATGCATGTCCACTTACAAGTCCCTTTGCACTCAAGGGGGCTTTCAAGAAAGTGCACATAGGAGTGCAACCTAAGAGACCTTGAGGATATTGCCATGTTTATAAGAACAATGCATTTGGCTCAACAGTACTTTTTCTTCAATGCTATTTAGTGACCTTCTGCATAAGATAGAACAAACCAAGTCTCTTGCCCACGCATCATAGGGTTATATCAAACACCTAGTACACATCACCAGGATGACGTCCTTTAGTATTTCTCATCACAAGGATGAGAATCTCTGGCAGTCCAGATAGGTATCATCATCATGTATCATATTTGTACCTTGCCATTTCTCCCCGGAGTTCAGGGCAGTGCCCCCATTTTATCTTCATAATAATCTTGTGAGATAGGCTAGGCTAGGAGATGTGACTGGCTGAAGGTCACCTAGCTAGCTTCAAGGCTGAGTATTGGTCCTTAGAACAGTCCTCCATATTCCCATTTCTGCTGGACTTTCGCCCTTGGAGACCTCGTCTGCTCGTATGGTGATGCCAATCCCACCCCTCTCCTGGGATCTGATCCACCCACCTGCCCACCCCATTTTCCCCTACTTCTTCACAACAACACTGTGAAGTAGCTGCCTGAGGAGGAACAGCCTTAGGAGCTGCGGGGCAAGACCGTGAGAAGAGGCCAAACAGAATTATATAAAGAACTCAGTTTTGATAAGGCATTACCATTATTGGATTGGACCTAAGCTCTCTCTTGCACAGGCTTTGAAAGGTTGCCATAAACCCGCAAATGGTTATTCGCCGTGAGGCTTTGCAACCCCATTGGGTCAAATGTGGCTTCGCGACCCCATTGGGTCAAATGAGGCTTTGCAACCCCATTGGGGTCACGATCCATAGGTTAAAGAACCCTGATTGATGGCCCAATCCTATCCAAGCTTCCAGTGCTGATGCAGCCATGCCAATTGGGGCATGCACTGCAGCCTGCCATGTGGGAACAGTTCTGGAGCCTTCCTTCCGGTAAGGGAACATTTGTTCCCTTGCTTCAGGCCTGCATTGCAGCTGCACCGGTGCTGGAAAGTTGGGTAGGACTGGGCCCTTAGTCAGGGAAATGACCCAGGCAAACTCATCAGTACAGCACCGTACAATTGCCAGATGCTGAGCCAGCAGGACACGGCCAGCAAATATTAACTTTCTGCAATCATGATGCAATACTGGAGACTGACCCAGAATCTAGAGTAGCTTTATAGATATCAAGAGGCTTCCTACTGAGTGAAAAACTCATCAGACATCAGAGAGTCAGCTTCCCGCCCCCACAAGTTAAGCAAACTTACCTACTGGTAGGGCGAGAAAGTTCAAAGCAATGATGGTGTCATCAATGCCATGCCTCTCCCACCAGCTGCTGCTTTGCACCACGGCCTGCACCATCTCGGACAGCTCCCCCATCAGGGACTCCTCAGACTTCCTATCACCAGGTGGCTGCAGATGCTCCTTTACTGACCTTTTCAATACGCTCCTCTCTTCTCCTGGGGGCATGGGACTTTCATCTCTGCCTAAGCCTGGAGCACCCAAGGTGGGCCTTACATCTTGTCCTGTTGGAGCGTCCTTCTCCTCGGCGGGACTTTGCCTTCTGAAACCATTTGACAACTGTAGCTTGGCATCTGCACTCTCTTGGCCTGGGGGGTCCCCATACCCTGGCCTCTCACCTTCATCACGGAAATGATCCCCGCTTCTCTGCAACACTCCGTGGCTCAAAGGAAAAGCTTCCTGCAGCTGGTCTGTGCCGGCAGCAGCTTCTGCCCTCTGGGGCTGCTTCAGCTTCTTGTCTCTTTCTGGGTGCTTTTCCAGCGTCTTCACCGGCATCTCCTCCTGCCATGGCTCCATCTCTCTGCAGAAGACAGGACACTGCAGAGTAAGCCAACGTCCTCGTGCTCCTGCAGGATCAAATAACAAATAAGCCCGTCCCAGGAAGGGCAGAGAGAAATGTAGGTGGCCTTCTTGGCAGAAGCACCACAGGATATGGTCAGAAACGCTCCCTGGGTTGCAAGCTCGTCTTGCTTAGCTCTGGGAAGCTGGCCCCAGTCCCACCTCTAGACTCTGCCCCTTTAACACTCTCTCCCGTCGCCTACTTCCTCCATTCCCTGCTCGGTGGCGTCTCCATCTCAGTGCCGCCTGTCTTTTGCCCTTGGCTCTCCCTATCATTCAGAACAGCGTGTGCGGGCAGGAACTGTGCTGCTTCTCTCTCCCTGCAGCCAAAGGACATGGGAAGGGCAGCACTGATGTAAAAAGGAGGGTTGAGCTCTGCTGGAGGCAAATGGGAAAAGCAAGGCAGAGAGAGAAAATGCAGGAGGCTGCAGGGAGACCCTTGCCCAAAGCACCCCACCTTTAAAGGGCCATCCCAGTCTTAAATCAAATCAGCCTCTCTTCATTCCCACAAACATGCCTGGCCAAATAGAGCTAAACAAAGTACTAATTAATGCCCCTTCCTCCATATAAGTCTAATTCTTGTGTATCAGATACCAAATAAAGGTAGATTTGTGAATGAGAGTTAAGGCGAAAAGGAAGTTAGCATGAATGAGGATTAATAGTGTGGGTTTTTTTTTCTGTATTAAGCAGAACCTCATTACTTAGAACCAACAGTCTAAATTCACTATCTTAATGCAAAAACAAAACACCTTTGTCAATGTAAACTGCTACAGGTAAATGATCCCTTATCCGGACATCTGAAATCCAGACATCTTTGTCCAAGACTTTTTTAAACTTTCTATAGAAAGAAGGTCTTGTGCTCATTCCCATATACATAAGTTCTATACTTTGATGTGTACCTGTACAGACATTGTAGAAAAATTTCAAAAAGGTCAGCAGACACCCAAACAGTGTCTGCTTAACACTTAACAGTTAAAAGAGCAAAAGAAAGCATTTGAACAGGTCTGCAGCTTGGGGGTTCTGCTGGATTCAAAGCTGCACCGGGAGTCTCAGGTGTCGGCGGTGGCCAGGGGAGCCTTTGTTCAGCTTCGGCTGATCCGCCAGCTGCGACCGTACCTGAGCTGTGCGGACCTGGCCACAGTGACCCATGCCCTAGTGACATCTAGATTAGACTATTGCAATGCGCTCTACGTGGGGCTGCCTTTGAAGACAGTCCGGAAATTACAACTAGTACAGAACGCGGCTGCTCGGGTGGTTGCTGGGGCACGTCGGTTTGACTCTGTCGAGCCGTTGCTTCGGCGACTACACTGGCTGCCGGTTCTGTTCCGGGCCCAATTCAAAGTGCTGGTTTTGACCTTTAAAGCCCTTTACGGCTCGGGCCCAGGGTATTTGAGGGACCGCCTCCTCCCATATAACCCTACCCGTACTCTGAGGTCATCTGGGGGGGCCCTTTTGACTGTGCCGCCACCAGGAGAGGTGAGAGGGGTGGCGGCCAGCAGGAGAGCCTTCTTGGTGGTGGCACCCCAACTTTGGAATACCCTCCCCTTAGAGTTAAGAACTGCTCCCTCGTTGGCGGTATTTCGGCGGGGACTGAAGACCTTTTTGTTTAAGCAGGCTTTTAGTTGCTGACAGGCTGGCTGGTCTTTGTATTCTTTTTATGATCCATGGGATGACCGTTGTATTTTTATTGTACTTTTATATTGTTTTTAATTTACTGTTTTTAATTTGATGTATTTTATTCTGTTTTTAACTCTGTTCTTTGTAATGCTGCCTTGAATGCCTTTTAGGCAGAAAGGCGGGGTAAAAAAATTAATAAATAAATAAATAAATAAATAAATAAATAAATAAATAAATAAATAAAATAAATTTCTCATTATAGTTATGAAATGATTCTAAAATCTAGAAAAATCTGAAATCCGGACACCTCATTCCAGGCAGTCCTGATAAGGGATGATCAACCTGTATCTTCATAAAATAAAGCTTTACTACAAAAGCTGAGGGGGTTTATATAAAGAACGACCTCTTTCAAACATTCCAAATTCCCATGTCCTTGCAAATCCATTGAATTGAAACATGCTACTAAGAAACGTTGAGTGCTAGAGTTCCCCACAAATATCACCTGCAGTATTAAAGGACATCCTGTATATAGCTGTGCCTCATTATCCACTGGGATTTGGCTCTGGAACTCTCAGTGGATATCAGATCAGTGGAAAAATAGCTTTAAAGACCCACTTCCCATCCATTCTGGGGTGACAATGGAGGAGCAAGAAACCCGGAGGTGGGTCTTTAAAGCTATCTTTAAAGCTACCTGAGAAACTTGCAACCAGTGCAATTTAACAGTGTGAAGGTAGAAAATGGGATTTGGGAGCTTTTTTCCTTGTTACAAGGCCTTCAATGGTGGATCCTGGCAAATCAGTGGATAACTGATTATCCACTGAGGCA
The DNA here is from genome assembly GCA_029204185.1 of Lerista edwardsae. NCBI lineage: Eukaryota > Metazoa > Chordata > Lepidosauria > Squamata > Scincidae > Lerista > Lerista edwardsae. The sequence goes on from JAJKFI010000048.1 coordinate 3,542,788, forward strand.
AATCAGTGGATAACGAGGCACTGCCTTTTTTTGTAATGTTATTTACGCTACTAACATTTTTTAAAAGCCATTGAAAGATTTGACATTTGTCTCCTGATTATAGCAGGTGAGCTTTTTTCAGCCATAGAAGTGAAGGGTAGCCCACATGTCTGGCTGCTGTTATAGACACAGGAGCAGAACTATTAAAAAACAACAACTAGAAAACCTTTTACAGCTCAGGAAGGAGAGGAGCAGAAAGTTAGAATGGCATAAACTGGAGGTCAAAAAAGAAGTGAATGGGGGAAGAGATGAAGAGGAGTAAAGAGCCAGCTGCAGGTGGTGGAAGCCATAAAGAAAACGAAGAACTATCCGTGAGAAACACACGGTGTGCACTTCAGTTCGTGGATGTAATTTCAGTTTCCCAATAGAAGATGAACAGAGTGTACATGGAAGATGGGCACATGTTGAGAGAATTGCGGCCAGTTGGGGAAGCAGAAGGCAGGACTGGACACATCCAGTGTGCCGCCATGTGACACAGACAGATGGTAGGAGATGCAGCTGGTGCCAGTGAGGCCAGAGAGGGCACAAGGTGCCAAATGCCTGATGTTGCCCTCCGTATGTCCCATCCTTTTCCAAGGACAGCCCCCAACATATCTAGCCCTGCTGGGCCCCACCAAATCGTAATGAACGTGTAGTTCAAGATAAAGTTATTTATTTGTAAGAACAAAGAAGCAAGGAGACCCTGCATATTTCATTCAGGTGGATTGATTGATCTTGTTACCTCACATGCCTTGTGGAAAGGCAAAGGACCCCTGGTAATCTGCCCCTTTGAGAGGATCTTTCAGGAAGGACAATCATTCCTCAGTCATCCCAACTGAGGAATGAACTCCATACCTGTGAAGATCTTATTGCTGGGCAAGGCCAATTGATGGCCCAATCCTAAGAGGGCCTCTCACTGCCAGAACAAGCATTCTGGCAGCGCAAGGCCTTTTACAGCTGTTGCAAAACATGACACACCCTTGCGAGCGAGCATTGGGAAAGGGAAGGGGAAGGGGTGGAGATCAGGGCAGAGAGGAGTGCGGATCAAAGCTGAGAAGGGGGCAGTGTTGGTGGCTGTGGCAAGCACCACCAATATCCTATCCCCCTTCCTGGCTCCGATCTGCCATCCCAGGTGCACTTGGACTTGGTCTGAGTAGACCCCTTCAGGCAGAGGGGGCTTACCCCCAGGCAAGGGAACAAGTGGTCCCTTACCTGGAGGAGAACTTTGGGGCCTGAACATCTCCTGCAGGATACGGTGCACATCCTGTTGGTTTAACTTTGTCACAAAAAGCACAGGCTCAGCAAGCTGCCTAAAAAATTGCTGGGCTGACTGCCTTATGGCGGTTGTAAAGACCACTCCGGCGGCTCTCGGAGGTGTGTGCTGCCGGAGTGCCAGTGGGAGTCTTCCCACACAAACGAGCAGGTCCAGGAGAATCCATGGACGTAAGCTTCACCCTATTATAATGGAGGGACATGCAGATATGCTGGCATATATATGCACTCTTTTGTACTTATGCCATTGATCCCTAACACCAAGGCACAGCAATAAATAACTAGCCAAGGCCAGTTAAGCAGAAATTAATTGATAACCCAGATACAGGGCCAAGACTTCCTGATGCCTGATGTGGCACCCCAAATGCCCCCCTTATCTGATGAAGGGCCAGCATCTTCTCCTGCCACTCGCCGATGTTCTAGCTTAGCACTCTGCTCCCCTCCACATTTCCTCTTTTATTTACCCCCTTTCCTTTTTCCAATCAAGAGAATGGAAGGAGGAGGAGGAGCAGTGCAGGCAAGTAGGCAGCGGAGTCGGTTGCCCTCCATCAGTCTGCTGCCTGAGGCTACTGCTTCCGAGCACAATACTGGAAAGCTCTTAAGCTGGCACAAGTCTCTTATGCTGTCCCAGTGCTGTTGCAAACATGCCGCAAGGCACGCAGAGGCAGATCTAAGGGAGGGCAAAGCTCTACGTTTTGCAAGAAGCCTTACCTTGCAGTGGAAATCACTCCTCTCCTGCACCATTTTAGCCCATCCTCACAGGGAAAAGCAACATCTTGGCGTTGCTTACTGGCTACAGCAACAAGGGAGAGGAGGGATTTACATGACAGGGTCAGGCTTCTTGCAACACTTAGAGCTTTGCCCTCCCTGTAGATCCGCCTCTGAAGGCACGTCTGCACCCACTCAGGAGTTGGCTGGGCTGGCATGAGGATGTGCACCAATCCATGGAGGCTGAATCCAGCCTCTGCACTGTCCCAGGTAGGTGTGTTAGCGCTGGTTGAGTTCAGCCACGCAGGGCGTTGGGGAGGGGCAAGGCGGATTGGGGCAGGAGGAAGGCAGGGGAGGGCAGGGCCAGGCCGGTGTGCAGACTGGGCTTGGAAGGGGGGTGAGACCAGCCTCCGGCAGGTAGACCATATCTTAACCCCCCTCCTAAGCAGGCCAGACTTACACAGGCCTGCTTGGCTCTGCGCCAGTGATTTCACTGATCCAAGTAGCTCTATTGGAGTGGCTGGGCATTACTCGGGATAAGGGAACATATGTCCCCTTACTCCAAGTTGCACCACAGATGCCTCCTAACTGGGGCTGGATATGGCGCAAGCTATCCAACCTGCCTATTCTGGCCCAGGTTAGGACTGGGCTATCGGTTGGCCTCAGATGGGCTGGCCCAGAGTGTGACACTGAGTATATCCAGAAAGAGTGCTTTTCCTTAGAATTAAGAAGCAGGTCTTTCTTGTAGAGTGATGGCATAACAACTAAATGGCACAGATTAAAGCACTCACTGCCTTACTACTGAGAAACTCAGCACCAAATCCATGTTTGCTGCAAGCAGAATACAACTAGAGAACATGTACATTTGGCTCCCCTTAAATTTCCCTTCTCCAGAAACTCTCCACAAAAACAGGTACTGTGTGTTGTAGTTTCAGGATTGTCTTCCACAGCAGCGCCGTATAGAGTGCATGACAGTAATCCAATGTGGAGGTGATCTGTGCTGATGGGGTGCACACTGCATCCTGTGGGCAGATGGAGGCTGTTATGTAGGCAGGAGGATAGGTAAAGGTAAAGATTTCCCCATGACCGAATGGTCTAGTCGTGACCAACTGTAGGGGGCGGTGCTCATCTCCATTTCAAAGCCTGTAGAGCCGGCATTTTGTCCGAGGACAAGCTCCATGGTCATGTGGCCGACATGACTCTACGCCGTAGCGCACAGAACACCGTTACCTTCCCACCAAAGTGGTCCCTATTTATCTACTTGCATTTAGGTGCTTTTGAACTGCTGGTTGGCAGGAGCTGGGACCACGTCCCAGGGTTAAACCTCAGCTAGAGAACTGAAAGGTGGAGTTAATCACCCCTCCCATCAGGAGCCAGATGAATCCTGCAGCTAGTTAGGCCTGTTGCCTTTGTTCAGTCAGAGTTTTGTTCAGTTGCTGTTATAAAAAAATGCTTAAACTGCACTACCTTGTCTGAGTGAACCTGCATGAACCCAGTATTTTACAGAGGCTTCCTCAAGGCAAGGGAAAGCATTGCAGCTGCATTGACACTGGAAAATTGGTTAGGATTGGGTTCTTAGTTTTCATCTCTATAAGCTAACTTCAGACAGCTGCTGAGTCTAAAACTGGCTTGCTAATTATATCAGACCATCCTCCAGTGATAGCCATCCTGCAAATACGAGATACAACCAATCCCTTCAACTTAAGAGTGAATACCGCACAGTTAAAGAAGGGATCAGTTGGAGACAGAATTTGCACAGAAATTAAAGAATGTTTAAAAAAAACATAAAACATCAGCCAGGATGCTATGAAAGCCTGAGGGGTGATGATGGTGACGATGATGATGGTAATAATAAGTGAAACACGTGCTAATAAGAAACAGCACGAAGCTGCCACGAAAGCATTATTAGCTGAAATAAGCACACTGGAAGCTGTCCATAAATTAATTCACAGCAACATTTACAGAGCCCTCCAAGAAAAAAGAAATAATTGGATTCTCAAGATATTGAGAAAAATAATAAATCAGAGACCAATTTAATCAAGCGTGCTGTATATTGGGGAGAGAGAAAAAATCCAAATCACTAGCAATTTTTTTTTAAAAAAAATCCAAACATAAAATTATAGTTATTGGTAATGACCAGTATGAGTGATTTCAAAATACCAGCAAAATTAATGAATAAAACACACAGATACACACTGAAAAACTTTACACCATTGTTTGCTTGTCAAACACCAAAATCCATACCTATCTAGACAGGACTGGGGTTCAAGCCATGCAGGAGGAACATTGACAACTTCAAAACCAACAGGTAACAGAAGCTGAAATCAAACAACTTAAATTTCAAACCCTGGGTCTGAGACACATTGGTCTACCATTTACAGCAGCTTCCACAAATGCAAATATTTCTGTCGCCAAGGAGCTCACAGCTCTAAATTAAATATGACAATAGCCTTCAAAGGCCAGAAGTCATTTACATCACATTGACAACTTTACAGTGCCATTTAAAGACTATGAGGGCTGGTATCATCAACCACCTCTGCTCACCATGCAATTCATAGTGGGGGTGGTAAGCACAGTTTCTGGCACACAACTCTGCTCCATATACTGTACTTGCATAGAGGCTGAATAGCCTCATAGTTTAAATATAGTTTGAACTTTAAACATAGTTTCAGTATTTAGTATTGTGTCCACCCCTGAGTGCGTATTCAGAGCAAAGGAGCATATTGGGTGGGTGTGATATACATGGCCTTACTGGAAATCACATGGTGAGCAGGTCTTGTGGACCGTATGCCCTCCATCTTGTGGACCATAAAAGAAAGCCTCCAATAGTTTGGTGAGTAACCAAGTTGGCTCTTCTCTTCCCAAAGTAGCTATTCCACCAGACCATCTCTAAAAAAGAGATGAAACAGCCATTGCTCCCTCCACTGGCTCACCTGGGATCAGTTACCAGTTGCCTCATCCCCTCCCAAAACTGCCACTTGTCTCCTTGAGGACCAAATCCTATCCAACTTTCCAATGCGGATGTAGCTGTGCTAATTGGATGTGTGCTGCATTCTGCAGCGGGTGGGCAGTCACGGAGGCCTCCTCCAGCTAGGGGCAGGGCTGGCTCTAGGAGCAGTGGGATCCAATGTAAGGCCCCTTGGCAGGGGGGGCACTCACTAAGAGAAGCATTTTGTGGTGGCAAACATGGCACCTGGAAATAGGTGGTGGTGACATGATGACATCACCACCAGCTGCTTCTAGAAGACCCATTTTGGGTGGTTCGTAAGCAGGGGCAGGTGAGGGGGCAAGGTAAAACTGCTCTGCTCACCCTGCTGACTTACAGCCCACAGAGAATCCAGCTGCTGCAGCAGGGGATCTGCTCACTGCACTGGTGCGGGGGGCCCCAAAGCAGGGGGTCCGATGTGATTAAATTGGTCACATTGGCTTAAGGCCGGCCCTGTCTAGGAGTCTTCAGTTTTCAGTAGGAGGGCCTCATTGCATATTTTACTTTTTTCACAAGCCCCCCCCCAAAAAAAATCAGTTTTATAAAAGAATGAATAGTTTAATTGACTTTTTTTGTAATCAGCATGATATGACTCAGAACAAAAGAGAAATGTGACAATTACAAAGAAACAATGCCGTGTTTAAACTGCGAAATTATATAATGAGTACAAAAACATCACAAACATTAGCAAATGCTCTGACAAAAAACGTTGCTGCAGGCTGGACAAATAGTTGTGGCGGGGCGAGATTTGGGCCCCAGGTCATAGTGTGGAGACGTCTGAGCTAAAGAACATTTATTCCCTTGCCTCAGGGTTGTATTGAGGCTGTATCGGCGCAGGAAAGTTGGATAGGATGGGGCCTTCCTCCAGATTCCACCTGAACATTAGCCCTGTTCAGAAATTATCCCATTCATGGATTACAATGCATGAGTGGGATACACAAGTCTGCTCCAGTTTGCCTTCCCCTTCACTGGCATGTGCTCCAGCCACCATCTCTCAGACATCCCTATATCCTTGGGAGAGACCCTTACCATGGTTCGGTTCTTGATTCTGTTCAGTGCTTCTCTCTGTAGACAAATTTGCAGAGATTGGAGAAGTTTGGAGAGCACTTAACCCTTAATTCCCTTAACAAAGGGATGGACCTGTAGTTAGTTGACACAATTCTGTTCTCATCATGAGCTTCCCTATGCAGGTCGCATAACTTCTGAAGACGTTCACTACGCAACTCCATCTGTAACTGTAGGAAAGAGACAGAACCTGCCTACGTGTCTCCCTATTCCTTTTGTATCATTGCTCTGAACCGATAAAACATCCTTACAAAAGCCAAACTGTTTTGAGTGTTTTGGCAGAAAAGTGGCATGTATTACGATAGCAAACAATTCATACATACAGCCCAATCTTAACCCCTACTTATCCATAGTGTGCAACCATGCTGACGGAGAATGTACTATGTGCTTTTTTTTAATTATTATTATTATTATTTATTTTAAAAAAATAAAAACTGTTTTTACTTACCTCTTGGTAGGCCTCCTGATCAGTCTGTTTGGATTCACGCCAGCTATTTTGCTAGTCGATGTCCAAGGAAAGGAGGTGGGAGGGGTAGATTGAAAAATCAGCCAACTTCCAAAGATTCCAAAGTCAATATCCAAACATAGTTACACTACATTGACTCAGATGACACCCACGGTAGGATTAATCTTTTCTGGGAACTTGTTGCACATCCCAATACCTTCAGGTCATTGTTCAATCAGGGTACAATGCTATGATGTTGCAGATTTTCTGCGAAAGCCAGTCTGAACCAGCTCACTCAACTGTGACGCATTATACTTCCCTGCTAGATGAAAAACATGTCTCCCCAAACTTCCCCCATCTTCAACCAGCTCTTCCCAAAGGCACAAACTGTACAGCTCAGAAGAGATGAAGAGGACAAGGAGCAGGAATAGAATTGTAAATTCTTCAATGAGTATCCGTCATGCCACAACAGCTGCCCTGCTCAACCAGTTACACCTCTCCATCAATTAACCCACAACATTAATAAAGGTCCTGGAAAATAGCTTCCACTAGCTCCATTTAACATGCAGGGCTCCACACCCTGGGCCTACCTGAAACCACAAGGCTCTGCCCCTGGATCCACTATGAAAAGTACAAACTCCACCCCTTGACCCACTTTGGGCTCAGCTTCCTGACCTGGAGCGCAATCCTAACATGGAGTTAGGCTGGCACAGTTAGGCTGGCAAATATTGGCTGGCACAAGGGCTACCGTAAAGTATGTTTGGACCACTCTTGGAGTCAGAGCAGCCAGCACACAGACGTGCGCCATCCTCCCTGACTCAAGAGTGGTCCAAATGCGCTTTATGGTGGCCCTGATGCCAGCCAAACTTTGCTGGCCTAACTGTGCCGGCTTAACTCCAGTTTAGGATTGTGCTCCCAGAATGCTCCATATCCAGGCTTTGCTCAGACTCAAGTTCAAGAGTTTGCAACTAATGTCAAAGAGTTGGTATATACAGAACCCTCCTTGTTGCAGAAACCTGATGCAGACCAAGGAGAGCAGTGCCTTTGGTTAGTGCTCAGTGCACCCCTTCCTGCACCTTGCCTCACTGGATCAGTGACTGAATGGGAGGAAAACCATTCCAGGCTGGGAAAACTAAGCAAAGCAGGGACCATACTGGGAAAGACCTCCCCTTTCAGGAGAGCACAGAATTGTTTAAAACCTAATTGCAACAGCAAACCTGAGCAGTTCTAGAGATGAGACAATCCATCCTATCACTAGTGAGCATGGTCTAGGCAAGAACAAGTCAAAATCTAACCAGTATGTTCAACCCAAAAGAAAAGGAATTAAATAAAATGAGAACAAAAGAGGAGAGACTACAACCAGCAGACTGGTGAAAAATGCCTAGATGATCACAAAATTGGCATCCAGTTGGCAACACTGGATGCAGTAACCATCCAGTTACTGGATGCCCAACCAGGGATGTGATTAGCCACTTAAGAGAAAAGAACCCAGCAAGCAAAAGTAATTCTCTGAACACATCTAGCTAGCAATGCAGTCTGTGTTGCTGGCTACTTCTGTTGTCTTGGGAATTCTGGCCTTCTGCTCTTACTGGGTAGTAAGTAGGCATGCCTTCTGTGAACCAGCAGCTGATTCCATGGCAGATATGGCAAAACACACCTCTCCAGCTGTAGGCAGGAAATCATATCACCTAGATTTGATGATATCATGCAGTGACCAAACGAGATGAGGACTAATACTAGGCCACTCCATCCCACCCCTTTACTGAGATTGGTGGCTTTAGCTGCCCAACCAGAAGGTACCTGCCAACCTCAGCATGTGGGTTGGCTGTCTTCAATGGGCTGGGGATGTGAAGAAAGATTAATTAACATCTTGCATATGTTGTACATTCTGGGGGATGGCATTTCAAACAAAGAACCTCTCAGGAGCACCCCGGGGTAATGGCTCCTGCATCTACATCAGTATCTTTGGGAGGATACAGAAATGTCAAAAAATAAGGGGGAAAATAGGCAAAAATGGGGGCGGTGACAAAGCATTAATCACACTCCTGAATAAATCCACCAGAACACTTGCAAATGGATGTAATCTTATTTGCCATCATGTGACCCCAGCATGTCTGACCACATGGTTAACAAGGCGACCACACCTCTCAGTACAGACTGATGCCTAGAGTGAAAGCTGAGACACTTTGGATGTCTGAAGCCAAATACCAAAGCTGCACTTGATGCTGGAGTTGAAGCATCTCCACACACGTATTTGTCCACTTATGGCATTTGTATCCCCCCCTTCCTCCAAAGCAGCGGTGGCATTCGGGCGGAACGGGCCGCTACGGCGTTCCGCTTGTTCCGCGGACGGGCCCAGGCCGTGCTGCCTCTCCCGAGGATGGGCGAGCTGTTCCTGGGCCTGCCCGCCCTCCTGTGCGTCCGAATCGCTCTGAAATGGAGCGATTCCAGGCGCAGGGAGGCGCAGGGAGGCATGGCTGGCCTCTGCCATAGGGCGGAGGGCTGCCAATCATCTGGGCGTTCCGGTTCCTGGCGCGCCTGGATGACATCACTGCTCCAAAGTGTTCAGGATAGTGTGTGTGGGCTCACCTGGTGGGCCAAAAAGATCTACTGAATATACTTGGGTGGGCTCACACTGGTCACTCCAGGCAGGCTGTAAGCTTCTCTTGGGATCTGACAGAGTCTGCACCTGTGTGAAAGTAATGGAGAAGCACAATAATAAGGAATTGATAATAGCCTGAGAGTGTAATCCAACATCTTGCGTTCAGCCGACACTAGCTGCTAGCGTTACCCCAACTGCAGCAGCGCTATCACGAGAGCCCTGTCAGCACTGTTGCCATTGGGCTGTCACTAGCAGCAGCGTAGGCCCAACAGCGCCAACTGAAGTTCGGCTGGCACAAGAGCAGTTCTGGGCAGGGGGAGGGCGTTTCTGGGCAGGGGTGGGCGGGCCGGCCAGGAGGTGTGCCGGCCCAGGGAGTGGGGCAGAGTTGGGATGTGGCTGTTATGCTTCATCCAAGCTCCTGTCCCCAGGCTGCATGGCCCCAATTCAGGCTGCATGGCATCTTTGGCTCCAAGGAGCCCATATGGGTGGCTGACACCTACCCGGGGTAAGGATGCCCATGTCCTTGCCCCAAGGAGGCTCTTGCTTGCTCCCAAGCTGTGCTGGATACAGTGCAGGCCTGCCTGCCGGCCAGCCTGTTTCAACACACTTAGGACTGCGCCCTCAGTAGCCTCTGGTTAGAGTTGCACAGTTGGTGCTTGTGAGGGAGAGTGGTGCCATCAGAGTGTACATGCGGTGCTTCCCTGTAGAGGGCAGGCGCATGGTGGCTTGGAACATTATCTTTCCCTCTCCTGTGGAGGGCTGCAGAGGAACTCTGCAAAGGATCACTGTTCAGCCCCATGTGGCGATTTTGCAGTCCTGAAAAACAAAACAGATTCAGATGACTGTTTGGCCAGTAGTTCTAATGGTTAGAGTTCCTGGCCAAAAGGGAGCAGGCATTCTCTGAACCCAGCTGCTGCAAAAGGAAGGAATGGTTAGGCAACATAGTTTATTAGAGCAGAGACATATTTGATCATCCTGATGGGTCAAAAGCGGGGGGTAGTGACACGAAAAGGAGAAAGGATCATGCATTGAAATTACCTCCCCCATCGTTTGCTTACCTATTTGAGGTGCATGGCACTAGCTTTCCTAGCTGGAGTGGTGAAGTCAAGATTGCAGCAGTTGGGTGTTTGCGTGTGTAGTCCTCCTGGGGCAGAGACCCTGCAACAAGAATTCTTATCACAAGAAGAATAAGAACAAGTGTCAACTGAATATCTTGCCATACATGTTATGAAGGACGCAAGGTTGCTTGTACAAAGTGCTCCCTTTGTGTGTCAAATGCCCTTTCACCAGGGTTCCCATCACCAAAGTTCCTCTTTGTGAGACCAGGAAGGTGACGTCTAATGCTCATTTGCTGCAAAGGCATTTTCAGCATTAAATAGATTGGTAAACTAGGTGGCTAAATGGTGTGGAGGGAATGTGCGAAGCATCTTCTAGCTCTGTGCTGTGCTCCTGAGCTGAATCACAAGCTTACACACCTACTTGTGAGTAAATTCAAGCTCACAAATTAGACAATGAAGCACGTAAAGTCTTAACTAGTTTGGTTCTCCGAAACCAGGAAAATGTTGCCCAAAGCTGCTCATCTCATGGAATATACCACAGGATATCCATCACTGTGGTTGCCAGCCTTATACTTTAAAGACAAAGTGCTGAGGAGCTACGTAGAGAGCTTCTCTACAATCATCTTCCATAGAACAAGAGAAATTTCTCCTTATTTGAAAGACCAGATGTTTTCAAGGGATGTTTCTCCACTGTGTCCAGTTCTAAATTGGGTGTATCATTGTACCAGATCCTAGTGATGCAATGTTGTTAGCAAGCAAAAAGCACTATAGCACCACCTAGAGGCAGTACTCAAGTATTTTAACATAGTTCCCCATATTGGTGAAGCAGCTTTTCCAGTCCAGAGAAGACGCGCATTTACACAAACATCTCTAATCCCAGCAAACAATCACAGAAACAACAACCAGATCTATTTACACTGTAAATTTATCATTCAGAAACAGGAGACAACTACAACACACAATTCTTTTGATGCGGGCGGCCCCCCCCCCCCCGGGTCATTCTCTCAGAAACCACCATGCTCCTCCACCTGGCTGCAGGCACACAGCTCAGCCACATTGCAACCACCATGCTCCTCTTCTGGACCGCGGGAGCCTAGCCCAGTTGCAACCATCATGCCTCCTTCACCTGGCCGTGAGCACACAGCTCAGCCAAGCTGCAACCAACAAAAAAAAAGGACTGAGCCTTGGCGAGAATCGAACTCGCGGCCACAACTCCCCTGGATCCAGTGGTGTCATCTACTCACCAGTAGACGGTACGCTGGGCGGGACATAGCGTGATCGACAGCCCGTCCACTCACTTCTGCTTTCTTCACGCTCGCCACGCGGCTTTCCCTCACCTCATAGGGGGCGTCTGCTCGCCAGGGGGGAAGGGTGGGGGGCGCACCGGGTGCCTGGGTGAGCAGGCGCCCCCTCCGAGGCAAGGGAAAGCCGTGCGGCGAGCGCGAAGGAAGCGGGTGGACGGGCTGTCGATCACGCTAAGTCCCGCGCAGCGTACCATCTACTGTAGATGACACCACTGCCTGGATTTTTCACCACTGGCCATTTTCAACAGAGTGTGGGGACCCGGGATTTGAACTCATGCCACCGCTGCCACAGCCCCAGCAATCAAAGGATTAAGATACCTCCTGACCTGCAGTCTGACCCCGACACACGCCTTATACAAACTGTTAACCACAAGTCAACGAGATAACAAACAGCCACCTGAGTAACTCCAACCACATGAACCGGCAGAGCTGTTAAACCCCGTGCCGATTCCTCGAAAGCACCACTTGCCGGCCGTCAAAACCCAAAGCAGCTGGATCTTTCCCCGGAATCCCCAGCCACGTGGTTCGAAGGAGCTGTCAAACCCTCAAACTGTCAAAATCTCCCCTTAAGGGGAAAGGCCGACTTTATGAATGGGGTTTTATGAATGGAAACTGTGGTTTGTGAATGGGAACGTGCTGTATAAGGGAGAGCTGTCATGTCGGGCTTCGTGCTTGTGAGTGCTGTAAAGGAGAAGACACAACATGGCTGCCAGTGACCAAAATGGATGCCAGCTCCTTCGGGGAATGTGCCACTGCCATAGAACCAAATCCTTGGGTAACATCCTCGGCGCCAGCATCCACGATCTCCGCCAAAAACATTTGCATGAATGAACTACCTCTTTTCTTTGTGTGTTGAAATGTGTGTCTGTAGAATGAATTGTCCTTTTGTGCTTGCAAGATACGTTACTATCTTTGCTTGCTCATTGACCTTACGCCTTTTGTCACCCACCTTCCAAAATTCAATCAAGTGCCTTTGTCCCCTGTACCCCAGCTATTAGCCAGGGCGCCGGTCACCCTCAACCTTTTGTCCACCAACGATTAGCTCTCCTTCCAGGGCTCCGGTCACCCTCCAGGCGAAAGGGCATGTCTCCTGGAGTTCCTCAAATCCACTTTTGACCAATCAAAAGTCCCAAAGCCCCCCCGGTGCCCCAATAATCAAAGCAGGATTAGGCAAATAAATTTGATTGGATGTTTTATTTTCTCTTCATCTGCATGCATGTACGTATAAATGTACCTGTTTCAGTCAATTGGGCACACAATTAGGATGCCTTTTTGCACGTGCACTTTGCGGCCTGTTGCGTCTTTATTGCAATAAATATACTTTCCGGAACCACCATTGAAGTCCAGCTGGCATTCTTTTCGTCGATGTTAAACTTGGTAAGCTATAGCAGGGATCCCGAAGAGCGATCCCTCTTCACTCAGGGTTTTGCGAGGTTTTTGCGGACCTCAGCAGGCACAGGGAAAGCATGCCGGGAAAGACGGACCTCTCAATCTTGGGAGTCCAGTCTCATCTCTTAAAGAGACAGGGACTTAGAGAAATCGCCTCTTAGGCTTGATTAGCTCCCACATCACTTTAAAATAGAGTAGCCTGGTAAAATGAGAATTGTCAGGCAAGCCATCATTCATTATCCTAGCTCAGTGTTCTTCAACCTTGGGGTCAGGACTCCAATGGGGTTGTGAAGCCCCACTTGTGGGGTCGTGGCAACCTATAGGAATGAAAAAGATGGAAGACCACTGAACTAGAGTACCACCAGTTAAAGGGGGAGACATCTGATGTACCCCTTTTGGCACCAGGAAAAGTGAAGAAAAAAGATACAGAATTTATTTACAAATTTATATACTGTACCAAAAATGGCATTTACTTCCTAAAAAAATATCCCATTAAAAGTCAGAGAGCAAAGAAAACAGAAAACCAGCAGCAAGCAAAGGTAAGCCAAAAAAGGGCAAGCCCAAACATCTAATCAGCACAAAACTCCAAATATCCAAAATTTAAAAAGCCCTGGACTCAGAAGGCTAATCTAAAGAAAAACATTTTTAGGCTTTGCCTAAGTGTATGGTATACCAGTCCTTGTTCTGTTTTTAATTGTTAGTTATGTTTTTGTTAACAATTGGAATAATAGAGCAGTGTTTCTCAAACTGTGGGTCAGGACTCACTTGGTGGGTCGCAACCTGATGTCAGGCAGCAACCATTTTTGAAACTGCAGACCTTACTTTTGCTAGACACAGGTGCCATTCTCAAAAGTGGTCCGGTCGAAAAAGTTTGAGAACCACTGTAGTAGAGGATCTGTTGCAAAATACTGGCCAAGCGTGCATTCATTAGCTATGACCAGAAACAATGGAGGTCAGAGTGCCTATATCTTTAACCATTGTATAGAAGAGGAAATTTTGGCAGGTGCCGCTCAACACGGCTTAAAAAACTGCACCTGCCAACATTCCCTCTTCTATATAATGGTTAAGGGTACAGGCACCATTATTTCTGGTCACCCTGAGAGCAGTCCTAATGTTGCACTTGGCCAACATAAATCAGCCCAGGACTGTCGCAAACATGCCATATAGCACATTTGTAACTAATTTGGAGCCTGCTGTGCCAGTGCATGGACACCGTATGCCAAAACTAGGTAGTGCCGGCCGAGGGCCGCTTCTGTGTGGTTGGGGTGGGTGGGTAGAGAAGGCGGAACCGGTTTGAGCAGGAGCAGGGCAGGTTGGTGGTCAGACTGAGCCCAGGAAGGGTGGGACTGGCCTGGATGACTTAGGTATCCCATTCTATGGGATGGGACCCTAACTCCCACTCACTGCCCAGTCAGCTTTACATGGGTCACTCGGATTTGCATCAGCGATTTTGCTGGTGCGGATCCAAATAGCAGGATGGGGGGGGGGGCTAGTGCATGACACAGGGTAAGGGGATAAATATCCCCTAACTCCAAGTTGCGCCACAGCGACCTACCTACACTGGATATGGTGCAGGCCAGGTAGCCAGCTTATGCCAGCACAGGATTGGTCTGCCTGTGTATTTAAGTCATTATGCTACAGCTGCATTTTATAATAATTCAAACAGATAAGGAAGTCTGAAAAGACGTGTGCATATGTTTATGTGTGTATACATACACACCCACAGATACACTGCTGGTTACGGTAAAGAGAAAAGCAAACAAATTGTAACATTCTTTGTGGAGGTAGGTCTGGTACTGGAGCAAAAGTAAAATTGCATCGTTATTTGGGTGAGTGAGTCAGAACGATGCTTATCAATTCATGCAATATGTTTTCCGGCATATATAGACAGAAATAATTCCTGCATTGCAGAAAACCCTTAATCATCCCTGACAAAAATTACCTCTGAATTAGGTCATTCGGTCACAAGTACATACCGTGAGAATCGGGTGTGATGACATTTGAGGATGCAAAACTCAAGGGTTATTCTATTGGTTCACATGTATTGTAAACACACAAACTAAAAACACCGGGACTTGCACAAGCGTATATTTAAGCAATGAGGAGCAGCCACAGTGACCTCTGTTCTGTCTTCAGTTCCAAGGATAGCCGCCTTCTCATTGGGTGGTATGGCTGTCCTTTGGCACTGCCTGATCATGGAGATGATAACTCTTCATTGAACATTTGCTCTGAGTCACATGATGCCGTTAAAGTTAACTCCTCAGTAACAAGTCATGCGGGATTTTTTTTGCCCCCGTGTTTTCCTCTAACACATATTTGGGTCAATCACAACAATCCCCAACAAGAGAGGAATTAACTGCTCAGTCATTTTCTCACAGATGGGAGGTCATAACAATGACAACCTGTCATAGCTAATGATCTGTGGCGGAAAATAATTCCTGAGGACTAGCTGCTTAGGAGTGACAGTGCAAACTACAAGAAAACAGGAGGAAAAGGAGGAATTAACCTCAGCAGCTCTTGTTTCATCACCTGAAGGTCAGGTCACAGTGGGTGTGGCTGCACTTACGTATTGATTTATTATTGAAAATATTTATATCCCGCTTTTCCCATGCCGAAGCAAATGCTGAGGTGGCTTATAAATACCACACTAAAATATGCAATGTGTAACTATTTAGATCAAAGCATTATTACAGTGACACAGACATCAGCAGTCAGACAATAAAGGATCATTTGAATGGCTTCCATCCATAACACAAACCCTACCTACATGTTCAATCAGAATAAGAATATGCAAGAAATATACAAGACACATAAGAAATATATATGCAGGTGTGCCCCAGTATCCACTGATTCAGTATCCATTATTTTGGCTATCCATGGATACCTTGAATACTGGGTCGCCTATTAGGGCGCAATTCTAACCGGGAGTTAGGCTGGCACAGTTAGGCCAGCAAAGTTTGTCTGGCACAAGGGACACCATAAAGTATGTTTGGCCACTTTCAGAGTCAGAGAGGCCAGCACACAGACATGGACCATCGTTCCTGACACTGAGAGTGGTCCAAAAGCTCTTTACGGTGGGCCTTGTGCCGGCCAAACTTTGCTGGCCCAACTGCACCAGCCTAACTCAAGGTTAGAATTGTGCCCTTAAAAAGATAGGGGAACATAAAACAAATTCTTTTTTTTTTACCTTGTTGCAGCAAAACTATTGATGTTCCCCTATCTTTAAAAAGATATCCCCAGTATTCACTGTTTCAGGTATCCACAGTGGGGTCCAGAATGGAACCCCAACAGATACCGGGGCATGCCTGTACAAGATATATAAGACATATACAAGATATATAGGAAACTTCTGTACACAGTCCACTGAAAATAAAACTGATAGTAAGAGCGCAATCCTATACTAAGCCGGCCTAGTAAGGCCGACATAGCAGGGCTGTATCTTAAAGCTCATCAGGAGGCAGCAGCAGCAATGTCCAGGACAAGAAGTTTTTCCCTTGCACCCAAGGCAGCTTACAACATCAAAAAATATTGTTAAAATAAAAACAATACAAAATGAGACAAAACCATATTAAAACAGTATTTAAAAAACTATTTAAAATGGGCAAGCCCCGTGGATCTCACAGTTGTAGTTTAAAATACCAGCCAGCATGTCAGCAATTAGAAACTTGTTTGAATAAAAAGATGTTCAGGCCTCGCCGAAAGATTGTCAAAGAGGGAGCTGTTCTTAATTCTAAGGGGAGGGTATTCCACAATCTTAGGGCCACCACCAAGAAGGCCCTGTTTCTGGCCACCATCCCCTTCACCTCTCTTGGTGGTGGTACAGTCAGAAAGACACCCTCAGATGACCTGAGAGGACAGGTAGGATTGCCAATCCTGATTTATGTTTTTAAAAATCCAGTTACCAATTCACATTTTGGACAATTCTGGCAGTCAATTAATGCAAAATATCAATTCTTCAAATTAATCACTAGCCTTGACTGTCCTTGAGTATGCACCTGCCATTCATAATTGTACTTCATTATGGTTTTTGACATTTTAAGTATGCATAAACACCTGTTTGCACACGTGACTATTTCATTAGGGGTTGGCATTTTATCAAGCACAAAAATATCTCAAGAATGTACAAAGGGATTAACAATATCATGAGAATATAGATAGCCTAGGGAGAAAGAGCATTAAACGTTTGCAAGAATGCATATGACTCAGTGCAACGAAGTGGAAAGACTTTTGAGAATTCAGATATCTATGCAATATATAATGTGGCTTGTTTATTTAAGCCCAACTAAGCATATTTAATGGAATTGAAGCAGGTGTGGAAACAGGCACCAGCATGTTCCTATCAGGATTCAGAAATGCTGGGTCTGCCATATTCTCGAGCTGTATGTCCAATACATATCCCTGAATATTTGGAGACGTACTATACTTGCCCTTCAGATGAGTATTTTCAGCAGAATATTTTTGGTAACACTATCCACCAAAAACGATACTGTCACATACGGTAGAAATGAGCCCTATTTTTAAAGCCCCATTGACTGTTTAATTTCCCAGGGTTTTCCAAAGCCCTGGTTTTATGTTTCAGTCAATAACTCACACTAAAGAGCCAGCTATGGGGATCAGATTCGGTTATGTCTCTTCTCTAAGTGTAGACTACCATCTACTGGTTAACAATAGCAGCATTTCCCCAAGGACAACCAGTTGAACCCAGTTTAAATGTACAGTTTAACCCAGGGGTGTCAAACATGAGGCCCCCAAGCCGGATGTGGCCTGCAGAAGCTCTTTATCAGACTTCAGGCTTTCTCAGGACCACTATCAGCTGCTTTTGGCTCCTGAGCTGTGCTGAGGTGTCACTGCTGAAACTGCGGCCCATGTGATAATTGGGCTCTCTCATATCTTGAAAATATGATCAAGTTTAGCGTATTTTCTCTTCTTTCATTTGCAGCTAATGAGTTCCTAAGCGAGAAAAAAGTGCTTATTTCTGGTCATGACTGGCTTAAGGAGATTACTTCCTGCCAAGCCACATCACTTCCGGCTCTAAGTAGGCATTGATGATGCTGTTCCACCAGCTGTAGGAAACAGGTTTGACATCTCTGGTCTAACCGTAATGTGCTTATCATTGCTAACTGATCAAAGAGCACCTTTTAAAATGGTGTCCTCTTGGTATATCTACTTGGGGGGGAGGGGGAAAACAGCAACTGTACTCCAGCATGGCATCTTTTCTATTGGCTGTTGCTTGTATCTCTTCTGCATGTTTTTAAATTGGGAGCCCCTTACAGAAGGGGGAACAATTTATTTATTTATTTATTTATTTATTTATTTATTTAGCTATGTAAACAGCTTTGTGAACTATTCTTGTCGAAAAGCAGTGAAGAAGACGAAGGAGGAGGAGGAGGATTGTAAAAGGTTGTGTCTTTTCACCTTCGTAGGCAGGCAAGGAAGGCTTGGAACATGTTAGGCCTCAGTAATGTGCAACACAACACAGACAAATGTCAACAGGCAGTGATGTCATGCAGGGGGAATGTGGGGGAACTCAGTTCCACTAGTTAAAATTAGGGCTGACTCCGCCCTCTTCATTCTCCCTCTTCCTCCCTCCCAATTCCTCTGCAAAGAGCTTTTCTTCTTGGTTGGCCAGCACTCAGAGGGTTAAAGGGAGCGACTCCAGATTCCTAGGGGAGCGAAGGTAGTGATGTCATTCAGGGGGAACAGACCAGAACGGGCGTTCCAGATCCTAACGGGCTCCGTGGCTGGTTCTGGGTTCCCGACAAGTGCCAATCAAAAGTGAGTTCCTGTTCCTAAATCATTTGAATGACACCACTGTCAACAGGCATCCACATCTGGAAAGGCCCAACTTCCCTGCCTGTTGACTGAGGGCAAGCACAGCAGGCCCTTTTTCAGACTGCGAGGCTAGAGGGCTGAATGTTCATTTCAGGCCCATTTTCCTGCTCACTGAATTCTCTGTTCGTGTCATTCTTTTTCAGCTGAAAAACAACTAGACATGCATATAATCTCTTCAAAAAGCATTTATATATAATATCAATATTTAATACATATCAAGTGCATTAAGACGCCATATCTCAAAATTTTAAAGACTCAATAACTAATATTGCTTTTGAGTACCAGATACAAACTGGGACAGAGTGCCTATATCTTTAACTATTGTATAGAAGCGCAAATTTGGGCAGGTGCAGCTCATCATGGAAGCATTTCAAAAGCTACACCTGCCAAAAGTCCCACTTCTATACAGTGGTTTGTATCTAGTAACCCTACTTTTGAGCCCCTCCCTTCTCTCAGAGATACACCAACTGCTCTGTGAAGAGGCCAGAGGGGCTGGTATAACCCTCCCTTTGATTGTGTGAAGGCCAGGAGAGAGGGTTTTGACATAGGGGAGGGTTTCAATCAGGGGAGAGGGTTTCAACATAGAATAAGTTTACCTTTTTTCTGTCCTCTCTCCAAACCTCATCTCCTGTAGATTACAAACTGGCATCCAATATCCACAGCAGAGGGGTTACTGCAGGGGTGTGTGTGTGTGTTTCGCCAAACTGAATTTGGAATTTTGCCAAATTTAAAACACCTTTTTCTTGTTGCTTCCAAAACTCTTTCCCCCCTTTTTTGTTATTATGAGTAGAGACTGAATGAAAGTCAATTTGCTAAAAATATCCAAAACTTCCAGGTATGTCCAGAGTGCCTGATCAACTTTTGAGAAATGCCTGGGAGAAAGATATTTGGAGAAAAGGTACTGAGAAAAGATACTGGGCTAAATACCTCAGCGAGTCAAAAACAAGGCCATTTGGTGCCACAACAGATTCAACCCAATTATTCTCCCTTGATTAAGCTTGCCCTGCCCTGGCACAAACAAAGCCAGAGGTCAAACTCCCTTGCTTCAGCAAGGAAATGGCCAATGGCTCGAACCTTAACCTAATTACAGTATCTACTGAAAGGCCAGCAAGCCCAACCCTCAGGAACTGGAAATAAAACAACTACTCAATCTGAGAACCAACTTTGAAAGACAATAGGATGCCTGAACAAGCCTTGGGAAAAGAAAGGCTCCATGTTAGTATATGGGGAAATGTCCTATATAAGAATTGGCCACAGAGCCACAGTTCAGAATTCTGTCCTGGTATCTCCAGCTAGAGTGTCCCCATTGTGTCTAAGGCTTCCAGCAGGCCTTATGAGGCCATGCGCCTCAGAAGGTTTCAGAAGGCCTACTGGAGGCCTTAGCAAGGCACTTTTGGTTTTCTTTGCAATTCTCACCTGATTCTCTCTCACTCTCTGTAGAGCAGGGGGAGTCAAAGGCCTGCGGGCCATATCCAGCCCCCAGAAGCTTTTCAAGATACAATTGTGGAGATCTGCATAGCCAAGGCCTCCAATGCTGTTCCGAGGTCTGATAAGACTTCAGAACCCAAGAACTTGAGGAATCATGCTTATGGCTTTTTTTAGAAAGATAGCTTTTAATAAATAAATAATCATCAACTCTTGGTCAGTCATAAGGTAACCACAAGTCAGCAACTTGACGATGCCTGAAAGAAGGCAAACGCTACTCTGTGATGTATGATGTAGCATATTATTATTTATTATTATTATTATTTATTCAATTTCTGTCCCGCCTTTCTGCCCGAGGGCACCCAAGGTGGCTTACAACATTAAACGGCAGGACAACAAACCACAATATGTACAATTAAAAACAATATTAAGAACAATGTTAAAAACAGTTAAAATTTAAAAAACTGAAGTAGGGGAGACACCCCCCCCCCAGGGGTTCTCCCGGGAAATCTTCGTGCCTGGCTGACGTTCACCGGACTCTGAAACTGTTCAGCCATGTTCCTGACAACCACGACCTTCTGGACCGTGTGCGAAACAGCCCGGTCCCGTTGCAACCACCACGCCTGAGCCTGGCCTTTGGCCATGAAAAGAAAAGCCCAAGGCCACTACTCCACCCCAGCGACAGCTGCGGCGACTTGCAACACCACCCGGCTGCAAGCACTCAGCCCAGCCGTGCTTAAAGAAAAATATACACATGTATATGGGAAGGGGGATTCGAACTCGGCACTGCGGGCTTGTGCTTAGCTTGCTGCGCTAAGCAGCCACTGTAGCAAGTGACAGCTAGAACTTAATAATATAGTCTCGGACTTTTGACAGCATTAACAAGCCAATCTAGCTCATTAACTTGCGGTTTCCCCTTGTAACTGATGCTAAATAAACTGTGAAACCGCAGGTTAATGAATTCCTCGAAAGCACCGGCTGTCAAAAGTTCAGAACGCCGGCTGCCAGACAGAGGGCTTTCCCTGGGATCTCCCGACCATGTGGTCCCGGAGCTGTCAAAGTGCCGAACTGTCAAAAAGCCGGTCTTAAAGGGCGCGTAAAGGGATTTTTTTATGAAATGAAGTTTTTATAAATAGTGTTGTGTTCTGTAAGTTGTCAATGTGTGAATGAATGAAATGAAATGTGTCTGATGCTTGTGCTTGTGCAACTCGGGAAAGAAACATAAGATGGCTGCCGCTGGGACAAAATGGATGTCGGCTCGGCGTGCAGTCAGCCACAGCCATCAGGAACAAGGGGACGGGTCACGTCCCCGATGTCGACACCGCTGCCACACCTAGAGAACATCTGCATGGAAATTCAGATACCACAATCGGCCTCTTTGCATGCTGAATGACGTCTCCAGTCGCCCTCTTTGCACAAATGCAAATGTGTTTGTACATATCAATTGTATTGTGTCTTTTGAGTTTGAACCCTGTACCCCCTTACCCAATACCAATCTTTTGTAAGAAATTCAATCAATGCTGGATGTTTGTAATCAACCCCACCCGAAATCGTCTGTCACCCCTCCCCTGACCTTTTCGCCTTTGTCTCAGGCGCCGGTCACCCATCAAAGTTGATAGTCATGTCTCAAGGAGTTCCTTATTTCTGCCTTCGGACTCTAAATTTTCCACGCACCAATAAACCGGCAAAGATTAGGCGACCATGTATGATTGGATGTAGTTTCAAATCTTTATTTTGAATATACCACATTCTATTGGATACTGTCTTGTACTGTTTTAATTCCATGTTTAGCATAAAGAAGGGTATAAAAAGTGTTGTCACCTGTACCTTGGCACGCAACTTTGGGTGCCTTTTTTGCACACGCTTTTGTGACCAAATTGTGTCTCTTTATTAATAAAGATAATCTATTTTTCTCTCAACAACGAAGTCCAGCTGGCATCTTTCTCTCGTCGACGTTAAATTTGGGTAAGCTGCAGCGGCGATCCCAAGGGGGGAATCGCCAGGTGGTGGGGCTTGAATATTTGCAGTAAGGTCTGGGAGCGCACGTCGGGGTAACGAATCTTCAAATGAACAGCCCTTAAACTTAAAGGGACAGAAACGAGAGGAATCAAAATTGGGACCTGATCCTCTCAAACTTCAAAACAATAAGCCCCGTGGATTCCACAATTTAAAAACATAGAGTGTAAAAAATGCCAGCCTGCCTGTCAACAGTTAAAGGCTTGTTTGAATAAAAAAGTCTTCAGCCCCCGCCGGAATGTTGCCAAAGAGGGAGCAGTTCTTAATTCTAAGGGGAGGGTGTTCCAAAGTCGGGGGGCCACCATCACAGAGTGATTGGCAGTGCAATCATTGAGGGGGCGGAGCGCCGACGCCGGTCCTGTTGCACCTGCACAGCACTTCCCTCGCGTCGGACGAAGCTGGCTGGTGCAAGGGATTCTCTATCCTGTATCGGGACAGGGATTGGGGGAAGGGGGGAGGCAGGAGGCGGGACTTGGGTGGAACCTGGGCAGGCTTGGGAGGTGGCTGTATGGCCAGAACCTAAGCCCGTCAGCTCTTTAGTGGGCACAGATCCGAGGAGCACATTGGGGAGGCTGGAGCGCATGCTCCCTTGCCATGGGGAGGCTCCAGCCTTTCCTAAACATAAGGTGACCAATCGTCCTCCTTTAGGGAGGACAGTCCTTCTTTGTAAGTTCTGTCCTCCATCGAAAAGTGTCCTCCTACATGTCCTCCTTTTCGATATTTGAAGACTAATCTATAAACCTCTGTATTCCATCGATGCCGATCCGATCCGTTGCGTGTGATGTGACGTATTTGTATTTGACATGATGATTCGTCAAGGCTCAGTACAGTGCGGTGAGATGCCATTATGAGATGCATGCACTCCGCACGGGAGACCTTGAGAGAGAACGCCACGCGCAAGTGGCTTTGTTTACTTCTTACCGAAACACTACACGGCACATACACACGCAGTAGACTCACGGTAATTATTTCTTTCTCAGTGAATATTCAATCATACACAGGTAAGCACAATTCACGTTTTATTAATTCATTATCTATTTAATAATTTCCAAATATGTATAATTTTATTTACAAGTTTATACAACCCTGTTGTCAACAGAAGTGTAAAATAATTTAAATTTAAAATTTAGTGGAGTTTATTCGCTTATGTTAAGTTTCAGTTTTAATAATTAATTTAATTTATTCATAATGTGCTTGCATCGTTCGTGTAGCTCTATATTTTATTTTTAATTTTAAATTTCATTGGGATGGAAAAATCAAAAAAGAGGAAATGCCAGTTCAACGATCAATTGAAAAAGGAATTTCCATTCCTCATATCAAAGAAAGATACCATTGTTTTCTGTAATATTTGCAGCGGAGAATTTTGTATTGCAGTTGGGGGCAGAGCAGCTATAACAAAACACTTGACCACCAACAAACATAAGCAATTATTAGATGCATCAGCTTCCAGCCCCCCCCCAAAACAAGTTTTTTTAAAACTTCAAATTATTCTGAAGATGAAAAACAGTTAGCTGCAATGGGGGGTGCATTTCATACCATAATTCACAATCAAAGTTTTCGTAGTATGGATTGTACAACTAAATTATTGAAAAAGTTTCACAATGCTAAATTTTCATGCGCCAGGACAAAATGCGAGGCTGTTATTAAATCAGTATTTAAAAATTACTGTGACAAAATACTTACAAAAGTATTGGAAACTGCAGCATTTGTAACGGTTTTATCTGATGCACCAAATCATAATGAAACTAAATTTTATCCAATACTAGTAAGATATTTTAATGTTACCAAAGGCATTCAAGTAAAAAATTTAAATTTAGAATCCATTGAGGGCGAAACTGCTGAAATTTTGTCAAACTATCTATACCGAGTAATAAATGAAAACAATTTGAAATCCAAAGTTGTTGCACTAACAGCTGATAATACAAACACAAATTTTGGTGGGCGAAGACGCAAAGGGGTGAATAATGTGTATGTAAAATTACAAGATTTACTCCAAAAGAAAATACTAGGAATAGGTTGTAATGCACATATTTTGTCAAATGCAATCAACACGGAGTCATGTGCCATGCCAATTGATGTAGAAGTAATAACTACAATTTATTTGTATTTTAGTCATTTTACCGTTCATGTGGCTACTTTAAAACAATTTTGTGAAGAAGCGAATGTTAAACACAAAAAACTCTTAGGATATTCAAAAGTTAGATGGCTTGCTCTAACACCTGCTATAGAGCATGTTCTACAATTATTTGAGCCTCTCCGTTCATATTTTTTAAGTTTAGACAAATGTCCTAAAATTCTGGAATTGTTTTTCAATAATGAAATATCTGAGATATTAATGTATTTTGTACATACATAATCAAGTATCTATTTTTCACAAAACGATTCAAAAGATTGAAGGTGAACACATTTCAGCTACAGAAGTTAGTCTTATTTTGAATGACTTTATCCTTCAATATAAATCTCGATTTGAAGAAAAATTTCTTCCTTTAATTATAAAAAGAAAATTGTCAGACTTAGAGGAATCAAATCCAGGCATAACGGAAAAGTTTATCAAAGAAGTGCAGTATTTTTACCAAACATGTTTTCAATATATCGAAGAATGGTCTGAAACAAACATCACGGGAAATAACAGTTTTCAATGATATGATGTTTTTTGACTTCATCGTAAGAATATTGGACAGATATTGAATCTTGTGTTGAGTTTTTATCTAAAGAAATGCCAGACATTAAAATAGACGACAACTGTCTCTTTGAAGAAATTAGAAGACTGAATGTATATTTAAATTCTGAAAAATTAATACAATGGGAAAATCAACACGTTGAAATTGATAAAAGATGGGTGGAAATATTCAGCCATTTCAAAAATGAACATATTCCATGTGAAAATTTATTTGTTCTTGTTCAATTTACATTGTGCTGCCCTGGAACTAATGCAGCAGTTGAAAGAGTTTTTTCAATTGCTAATGATTTTTGGACAAGTGAGAAATCGAGATTGACTGTTGATACTCTAGCTGCAACACTTGCCGTAAAATTCAATATGAAGGATATTTCTTGTTCAGATATTTCCAATATATTGTTAAAAGATGATACATTGACAAAAAATATTCATTCAATGGAAAAGTACTCATTTAAATAATAATTAATAGGCATGTAAGCATAATTACAATATAAAATGTTACAAATGTTTTTATTATACATTTATCATATTATAGTGTATTATTGTTGCAATGAATAAAATGTTTCTTTTATTTACGATATTTTTTCTTCTTCAATTTATTTGTGTCCTCCTTTTCATTGTAAAAAAGTTGGTCACCTTACTAAACAGCATTGGATATGGCGCTGGCCCGTTGGCCTCGCCAGTCTGGCGTTGTTTAGGATTGCACCCCAGTATGGTTGGGGAAATATACTGGATATTGCTGACTTGTGACTGATGACTGATGAAGAGTTGTATATTTTCTCCTCTGTCATTTGCAGCTAATGAGTTCCCTGGTGAGAACAACCAAGTGCTTATTCCAGGCCACTTCCTGCTTAATGATGTTACTTCCGGCCCTCAGCAGGCCTATTATTTATTTATTTATTTATTTATTTATTTATTTATTTATTTATTAAATTTATACCCCGCCTTTATGCCCGAAGGCACTCAAGGCGGCATTACAGTAAAAAACAATAAAAACAAACTTAAACATTAAAAAACAGTTAAAAAACAGTATTAAAATACAATTTAAAAATTAAAAACAACAAACAAGCCCCGTGGATCATAAAATTAATAAGAATAAAAAAGATAACACCTGTCAACAATTAAAAGCTTTTTGGAATAAAAAGGTCTTCAGCCCCCGCCAAAATGTTAGCAAAGAGGGGGCAGTTCTCAATTCGAAGGGGAGGGTATTCCAAAGTTGGGGGGCCACCACCGAAAAGGCCCTCTTCCTGGCCGCCACCCCTTCACCTCTCCTGGTGGCGGCACAGTCAAAAGGGCCCCCCCAGATGATCTAAGAGTAAGATTGAATGGATCTATTCAATCCATTGTATGAAATGAGTTTGATACCTCTGCCCTAAAGTCTGTTCCTCCTGAAAAACTTCTGAGAAAACCACCAAAACAGCATAACATGTTACCATTTCTCCACTTAATGCTAACTCTTACCTGTCTGATTTCTCTCCTTTCTCTCTTCCCCATAAAACCAACCATGTCCCTCCTCTTCTTCTCCTCTTCTGCTTCTGATTTGTTCCCCATAGCACAGAACGAGCTGCAGATGGCCAAGGCTACCATGGAGGCACTTAGCAATGAGGCACCATGGAGCACCTCCAAAAAATGGCTGCTTGACAGCCTAACGATGCCATCAAGCGATGGCCGCTATAAGCTGATATCAGCCTTGGAAAAAAAGTCTGCTGTGGAAGAATGCCAGTCTACTTCAGAATGCCAGATGCAAGGATGCGAACATCTTGTTTCATGTGCTCCCTGAGGCATCTGGTGGGCCACTGTGAGATGCAGGAAGCTGGACAGGATGGGCCTTTGGCCTGATCCAGCAGGGCTCTTCTTATGTTCTTAAGCATGGAGGGCACAGGCAGAGAGAGAGAGAGAGAGAGAGAGAGAGAGAGAGAGAGAGCTGTCCAGGTGAAAGGAACCAGGAGAGTGGTGAAGCCAAACAGAGAAGAAGAGAGGCAAGGCAAAAAGCAGAGCTGAGGATATCAGCAGAGCCTGGAGCACCACACAGGCAGGAGCCGGAAGGAGGAAGGAAAAAGGGGGAGACCAGAAAGACCAGAACAAATGTTCCCTTACTCAGAGGGAAGCTTCCACATTGCAGAGGAGTGTAGTATTACTATTAGATACTGTCATTATCTACTATTTTGCTGTTGCAAATCCATATTGACCCATTCCACAGGATTGGGTCTTTGAAGGGGTTTAGGATATTGGCAGTGCGGTTGCCGCTGATCTACCCCAGCTCAGTGTCTCTTCTAGTGGTGGTTGCTGGTAGTTCTTCAGCTTCTTGTTAGATTGTGAGCCTTTCCAGGAGCATATGTTTGTCTGTTTATGCTCTGTAAACTGCTTTGTGATCTTTTTTGTTGAACAGCTGAATTCCCTAGCACAGATCATCCACCAAGGCAACCAAGGCTGTCTCAGTCCCAAACCTGGGCAGCAAGAACTCCTGCTACATTTGTAGCAATAATAATAATAATAATAAAATAATAATAAAAATAATAAAAACAAAAACAAAAATAAAATTTTGCAGAAAACCAAAAACGCTTCTACCAGAACATTAGTGGGCAGACTAGCAGAAATGAGGAAGAACCAAATAAAGAAGATGTGGTGCACTTTTGGAGTAATCTATGGGACAATCCAAAGGAATACAACAAGGAGGCAATTTGGCTCAAGGAAGTTGAAGCTAAAATGAAGTGTCCTAACATGCCAGAATTGGAAATTACTAAACAACACGTGGAAAAATGAACAAAGAAAATCAAAAATTGGACATCTCCTGGGCCAGATGAACTGCATGGCTTTTGGTTAAAATACCTAAAGTCATTGCACAAAAGAATTGCATAGCAAATGAATGATAGGATACAAGGGAGCAAACTTGAACAATGTATAATAACTGGAAAGACATACCTTATAAAGACATACCTTTCTCATACCAGAGAAAGGTCCAATCCCGAGCAATTACAGGCCAATTACCTATCTACCAACTACTTTTAAACTACTGATGGGAATAATAGCAGATGCAGTACAAAACCACTTAGAAAGGAATGGATTGTTACCACCAGAACAGAAAGGAAACCGGCAATGCACCCAGAGGCACAAAGGATCAACTATTAATCGACAAAATGGTATTGGAGAATTGCAAATGGCGAAAGACAAATTTGCATGTAGCCTGGATTGACTACAAGAAAGCTTTTGATTCTGTACCACATACTTGGATCTTGAAATGTTTAGAACTAGTGGGAGTCAGTGGAAATATCATGCAGTTTGTAACTTCAGCAATGGAATTGTGGAAAACTGAGTTAATTGAGAACTGTACTAAAGTGGGCCAGGTTAACATCAGAAGAGGAATCTTTCAAGGGGACTCATTGTCACCATTATTGTTCATTCTATCATTTATTCCTCTCACATACATTCTCAGGGAAACCCGACTGGGGTACCAAATTTCAAGACCATCAAGCAAATTATCACACTTGTTATATATGGATGACCTAAAGCTGTATGGAAAATCTGAAAGAGAAATAGAATCACTACTAACTGTAGTTCACAATTTTAGTAGTCAAATGGACTTTGGATTGGAAAAATGTGCCATACTCACAATGAGCAAAGGGAAAGTGATGAAAAAGGAATAAGATTGCCAAATGGAAATGAAATGAGAGAATTGCCACCAGAAAAAAGCTACAGATACTTAGGAATATTGCAGGCTGAGAACATCAAACACAAGGAAGTAAAGGAGAATACCTAAAAAGGATTAGAAGAATACTGAAAGCAAATCTAAATCGTGGAAATACCATAAAAGCTCTTAACACTTGGGCAGTACCAGTCATTCAATATATAGCAGGAATTGTGGACTGGACCCAAGTTGAATTGGATGTTTTAGATCAGAAAACGCGGAAAATAATGACTATGAACTGAGCCCTGCAGAAATGATGTCAAGAGGCTGTACTTGTCCAGAGGTGAAGGTGGTAGAGGATTACTACAAGTTAAGCAGACAGTGGAACAAGAGAAAAGAGGTCTGGCAGATTATATTAAAGAATCAAAGGAAGAAATGCTGATGGAAATAGGAAAAGCAGGGTTATTGAAGGTGAAGGAATCAAGAAAAAATTACAGGAAAGAAGTGATAGCAGCACGCAGAGAAGGATGGCACAATAAGGCATTGCATGGCCAATACCTGAAAAATATTGCAGGGAAAGTGGATGATGAAGAGACCTGGAGATGGCTGAAGAACAATACTTTAAAGAAAGAAACAGAAGGCCTCATTTTAGCTGCACAGAACAGGCATTGCGAACAAATGTGATAAAAACCAGGATTGAAAAAATAACACAATGATGCAAAATGCCGATTATGCAAAGAATATGATGAAACAGTTGAACACTTAATCTGTAGATGCAAGAAAATATTACAAACTAATTACTTGGAGAGGCACAATAAAGTGGCAGGGTTAGTGCACTGGAACATTTGTAAAAAGTACAGTCTTCCAGTGGCACGAAAATGGTGGGACCATAAGCCGGAAAACATCAGGAAAATGAGTGTGCAAACGTATTATGGGACTTTAGGATACAGATAAACACCTGAAACATAATACCCCTGATTTGACTGTCATAGACAAGGAAAAGAAGGAAGTGACAATAATAGAGGTAGCAATACCAGGATGCACGAGTGGAAGAAAAGGAATTTGAAAAGATCACCAAATAAAAGAATCTGCAAATTGAAATAGAACAGCTATGAAAAAAGAAGGTCACCATTGTGCCGATTGTAATAGGGGCATTGGGCGCTGTACCAAAGAGACTTAAGCAACATCTTAAAACACTCGACCTCACTGACATCTTGACCATGCAACTACAAAAGGCAGCCAGCCCTTCTAGGGACTGCCCACATATTGAGGAAATACCTCTGAATATCCCAGGTCCTTGGGAAGGATCCGATGCTCAGAGTATACCGGTCACTACTTCTGTAGTGACTGTGTGGAGGTATAACAATAACAATAACAATAACAATAACAATAACAATAACAATAACAATAACAATAACAATAATAATAGGTTGTGGCTACAAATGGGAACTATCAAGAAGGAAACTGAAGGATTAATATTTGCAGCACAAAAACAGGCACTGCAAACAAATGTTATGAAAGCAAAAATTCAGAAAGTCAGTAACAACAGCAAATGTCGAATTTGTAAAGAATTTGATGAAACTGTAGATCATCTAAGTGGATGTCATAAAATTGTGCAAACTGACTATTTGAAAAGGCATGACCGAGTGGCCAGTTTGATTCATTGGAACTTACGTAGAAAATATAATTTAGAAGTATCAAAAAACTACTATGACCATCAAGCAGAAAAAGTTGTTGAAAATGTGGATGTAAAAATGTTATGGGATTTTAGAATTCAAACTGATCGGCATTTAGAACACAACAAACCAGATATAATGGTGATTGAAAAGAAAAAAGTATGGCTTATAGACATCGCCATACTGGGTGATAGCCGAATTGAAGACAAAGAAAAAATTATAAAATATAGGGACTTGACAATTGAAATTGGGAGATTATGGCAAAAACAATCCAAAGTAGTGCCAATTGTCATCGGGCACTTGGATCTATTTTGAAAAATTTACAAAAACATCTAGAAACTTTGAAGATCGATGATATAAGAATGTCTGATCTACTAAAATCTACACTGTTAGGAACATCATACATCTTATGCAGATATTTGGACAATTCTTAGGCTCTTGGTTAGAGGTTGAATTGCCAATAAAAAGACCAGTCTGTGATATTTGTGATCTGTGTATTTATCATTTTGACTGTGTACATGTGAATAATAATAATAATAATAATAATAATAATAATAATAATAATAATAATAGGACAGGAGGCCTGATGCTTTCGTTTTCATTTTTATTTAAAATTAAACACCAGTATGTTTTTGACCATGGGCCTTAGGAAGGGAGGGTGTGGTCATGTGAAAGATCACAGACACAGAGCCCACGCAAACAGTTTGGGAAACTTACAGGGAGCTGGAGGGAATAGTCGTTGATTCCAAGCATGCCCTGATGATAGATTTGTTGTCAGTGGTGAGGAATGTTAGTAAATGTTTCCTCTCAAGCCTTCCCTCTGGACACCCCTTTTACTGGGCAACCCTAACGAGGGTGCAGGCCTAACCAACTGACTTAACTGTGCCAATGGGGCATGTGCTGCATCCTGCAGTGGAGTTGTAATTACGGATGCCTCCTCACAGTACGGCAATGTTTTTTCCCCTCACCTCGGAGCTGCATCGCCCTTACCCCAGTCCTGGAAAATTGGTTAGGATTGCGCCCTGAATCTGGGGGCAAAGTGGTGCCAACTGCCGGGGCTAGTCGCAGGTCCTCTGCACGCATTTAGCCAAATAACTGATCAGCTAGAGAGGGAGGTGATAATTGATTCTTGTATTAGTGAGACAGGTATGTAAAGTTTTAAAAATATTGAATGGTTTATTAAGAAAAAATAGAAAAGAAATATGCAAGGTTTAAATAGGCAAAAGCAAACCCTTAAAAGTTAGTGGCAACATTAAATAAAATAATAATGCGCAAACCTCAATGTGACCTTATCTAGAGCAGATTTTCTCTGGCTGCAGTTCTGTTGTTTGCCTTCTGATCCTACAGTGGCATGACAGCAATGTGCAGGTAAGTCCACAAATGCTGGAACAAACTGTGTATGCTTTCAATTCAGACTTCCCTTTCATGAGTTTTGAGGGACTGAGATTCTCCTTTTCATGTTGGCAACTCAAACAGTAAGAAAACCCTAACTCAATCCTCCATAACTTCCACTCAGCCATGAACAAGATGGACTTCCCAAACTTAGTGGTGTGCTGATGTTTTCCTCCAGATCAATTGTTCTTCCAGGGCCAGGTGTCAACCCCACTGGTTTCAATACACATCCCAGGCAAAGCCCTTCCAATGCTTGTCATGCAGATTACAGAGGTCATGGTGGTGGGGCAGTAGATCTATGACATACCATGACGTTTTGGGTGACACGCCAGCATTTGCCAATACCCAACAACAACTGATTTTTTTTATAATGATTTGATTTTTTGTAATGATTTGTAATTATTTGATGTTTCTTTATATAAAGCTTAGCTCCAGAAATGATTGGACTGTATTTTTTTTAAATAAAGGAATATGCAAATATAATAATCTTTTGTTGGGGTTGGGAAATGGCATGGCAGCAGAGTCAAGTTAGGCATTTTTGACACAGCAAGCCCAAAAGGTTCGGTATCACTGGGCTAGGCCATTCTAGGTCCATGAGATATACTAACAGGGGCTTTCTGGTAGGATGAATGAGTCCTGTTCACCACAGAAAATATTTTAGGTGGTGAAAAGGGTTACGCCCACCCTAGAATCTGTAATCCAATCAAGTTAGGTCTCCCCACCCATTGCTTCTTTTATATAAAACTGAAAGGTCGGGATCAACTTGATCTGGCTTGGCCTACATTCAAACAAACTTTGTTTATAATCTATAAAAGGAAATGCCTCTTTACTGATAACAGGACTGAATAAACAAACCAGTTAAATTCTTTGCCTGCCTGTTGTGTGATCATTGGAATCATAAAACCAAAGGAAGAAGTTAATGAAAATGCCATTTACATTGTTCACAACATTTGTTTCCCGTGGAATTAGAAAAGTTCCCAAGAAGAGGATAAAGCACCCAATTATATGATATGTGTCAGGAAGGGATGCCTGTGTACAGGGGAGGCTAATCCATGTGACCTACTAAAGATGTTGCCTCAGGCAGCAAACTGTGGGGAGGTACTTACCTCTATCCACCCACTTGCCTCTGTTGATCCTCCACTTCTTCTTACCACTTCCTGGATTGGAAAAGAGTAGATGTTTGGAGGAGAAGAGAGCAGAGAGTTTTGAAGAAGCAAAAGCTGGCACATCAACAGGTAATGGGGGGGACAGCATTTGGCATGCCTCTTCAAATGTTAGGAGGTCTTGGGCAAGCTCTGCCTGTGTGAGTCTTTTGCAGCAAAAACAACAGTCTTTTTATGAAACTCTCTAAGGGCACAATCCTTGCCTGGAGTTAGGCCGGCACAGTTAGGCCAGCAATGTTTGGCTGGCACAAGGGCCACTGTAAAGTGTGTTTGGACCACTCTCAGACAGAGAGGATGGCACACAGAGGCGTATTTAGGGTATAGCGGGGGTGGCAAGAGCCATGGGCGCCATTTTTCAGGGGCGCCGTTTGCATGGTGCTCCCCTACACAACATGGTGCCCCCCCCGCAACTGCTACTGGCCCACCTTAAGGGCTTAAGGTGGATTGGAGAGCGGAGAGGCTGTGTGGGCAGTCCCTGATGTTTCCCTACCACCTCAGCGCCTGCGTACCTCAGGTGGCGGCAGTTACAAAGCACGTGATGGACAATGGACAGTGAGAGAACGAGCGGAGCAGCAGCAGTGGTGAAAGGACGAGCTTAGCAGCGGCGGCGAGAGGACGAGCTCAGTGGTGGTGGTGAGAGGACGAGCGGAGTGGTGACAGTGATGGCAAGTGGGAGGGGGAGGAGCCAGGGACTCGAACATGGCAGTCACTTTTTATGAGTGGCTGGGGCTTCTGTTCTTTCCTGAATCTCTGTAAGAGGTTCGGGCCCAACTCCAGTAGTAGTACTGGGTTGGGGGGGAGCATTAACATCTAGCCTCTGGATAGTGGCCAAATCCGGAGGTGAACGATGTTTGCTTGTGACCGGGGAGCAGAAGAGACTCTGCCTTCTGGCAGACTGTGTGGACAGTCTCTGACTTGGAGAGTGGATAATACCTAGAGAGAGAGAATGATGGATTACAGCTTCTGGAAGGTCTTCTGAGGTCCCCCTAAGGAAGACAACTGTGTGGGAAGAGATGGTGAGCAGGCGTAAATGAATTTTATGAGGATAACACCTTGGCGTGAACTGCACTGGAGAGTTGGCAGCAGGCCAGAGAAGTCAGTGGAATTAAATCTGCGTAGCTTTCAACACAAGATGTCCACTGAAGTGCATTGCTGTTGTTCTTTATCTGTTTCTTGTTTCATTTTCTTACTCAATTTTCTTGTTAACGAGGAGTGGAAGCTGGATTATGGAATGAACATGATGGTTTATATTTTTGAAAGTTTGAAGGTCTTTATGAGTCCCAGTGAAGACAAACATCTGAGAAAGCTGGCAAGGAGAAAGATTTATGAAGGTAACAACAAGGCGTTAATTGCACACAGAATCTGGCAGTATCACTGAAATGCTTTCTCTGTTTTGCCTTTCTTATCACCTATTTTTTCATGAAGTGAGAGAAGTCTGGATATATTTATTCCGTTCTGTATCTAAAGATGAAAGAGCTTGAATTTTTTTGCTGCGTAACTGACTTAAAATGGCGTCAGGCTGTCGCCTGAGAGAAGGATCACTGAGATCACTGAGAGAAGATCAAAGATTTACAATTGGAATTTAGAATAAATGAACAAATGAACTTAGAACAAATGAAGAATTTACATCGATTTAGAGTGAAGGAGTTTTGGATGGAAGGACTGGGGTGAACTTTAATAAATTAGAAGAAGAATTGGACAGCTTATTAAAGAAAGTTTGACTCCCTCCCATTTTAGGATGAAATGTGTGCTTTGCATCTGAAGAAGACTGGAAAGGAATGGACGGTATGAAGAAGGAACATTATTTCAATTCACAGGTTTTAGTGGGAGAAACCTGTGAGTTGATGATCCTTTTGTGGCAGAAGGATCATAGTCTAACTAGATATTTGTTATTTGTTTAGAGTGGTACCAGTCTGACTTTTTGGAATAAAAAAGTAGAGAAATTTGGAAAATGGGGAAATTGGGCTCTAAATTTTGCTTTAAAATATAAATTGAGGCTAATAAGGGAAATAATAAGATGTGGATTCAGAGATGCTCCTTATATTTTTTTTTGTTATATTTGGTATTATAATTGAGTCTTGAGTTTAGAAATATATAAGATTTTAATGTAAAGTGTTTTTTTTTATTCTTCTCTTTTCATTTACTTTTGAGTATGTGATAATTCAAGCTTATATTTAAAGATATCATTTTAGAAAGATTAAAAAAAATTAATTAAGACTTAATGGAAGATTTAAGATAGTTACAATGTGTGTGTGTTGTTTTTTTTTTTGCTTTCTCCTTTGCTGTATGTGGTAAAAAGATAGCTAATATTGAATTTCTGATCTTAGAAAAGCAATAAGATTGCAAGCTTGTATTTTTTATGTCAAGATTATAATTGCAAAGCGGATTTTTTCTTTTTTTTTCTTTTCTTTTTTAAGTACATGAGAAATCAGGCTTGCATTTAAAGATGTTGCTTTTGAGAATTGGAAGAACTATGAAGGCTTAAGATAGTTTTATGCGTTTTATACAATTTCATAATTTGTCTAAATTTTTATAGGTATGTTTTATTATAGAAATATGGTTTGAGACAAGTAAACAGAGTACTCTCATTTATTTTGGGTAGAGATTGAAATTTAGAATTTAATTGGAAATGTTAGAATATACAAGATAGAGTTATGAAGGACTTTTTTTTAAAAAAATTTACTTCTCAACTTCTTCTTTCCCTTTTCTTTTTTGATTTTTGATTAAATCAGCTTTTTTGAAATTTTTAAATTAGAATTAATGATGAAAGATAGAAACTTTTTCATGTGATTGTCTATAACCTTTCAGATGGAAATTGTTATAGCTGTGATTTTATTTGTTATGCTAAGTAACTCTCAGAACTCTCCAAATTTCCTAATGTCTGATCCTTTGTTTCCCTATTCCTTTTGTCTTAACTGTCCTTACCTATGTCTTTATAATTAAAAAGCAATAAAATTATCTTATAAAAAAAAAGACAGTGATGGCGAGTGGATGAGCGGCGGCGGCGGGAAGGCAAGCGGATGGCGATGGCGAGAGGACAAGTGGTGGTGGTGAGAGGACGAGCTCGGCAGTGGTGGCGAGAGGACAAGCGGCAGCAGTGGTGAGAGGACGAGTGGCAGCAGCGAGAGGACAAGCGGCAGCAGTGAGAGGACGAGCTTGGCGGCGGCAGCGAGAGGATGAGGACGAGCGGATTGGCAGCAGCGGTGAGAGGACAACCGGGGCAGCAGCGAAGAGGCAAGCGAGGACCAGCGGAGGTGAAGAGGTGAGGAGCCAGAGGAGTGTGCCTGGGCCTGCCTGGGTAAGTTTGTTCTGTGGCTGGTGCTCTGAGTGTGTTGAAATTGGAGGGGTTTGTTGGCCTAAAAGGGGTTTCATTTTATGCCTGGCACTAGGGGCCATTTTGGAGTTTGTTCTGTGGCTGGTGCTCTGAGTGTGGTGAAATGGGGAGGGGGGCTTGGCCTAAAAGCGGTTTCATTTTATGCCTGGCACTAGGGGGTATTTTGGAGTTTGTTCTGTGACTGGTGCTGCTCTGGGTCTGGTGAAAATTATGCAGGAGGTAGATAGAGTACATTGAGGAAAGCTCTCTTCCGTCTCATACAACACCAGAACCAGAGGACATCCACTAAAGTTGAGTGTTGGGAGAGTTTCTTTATCCAGAGTGCCGTTTGAGTCTGTGGGACTCTTTGCCACAGGATGTGGTGATAGTGTCTGGCCTAGGTGCCTTTAAAAGGGTACAGATTTTTGGAGGAAAGGTCCACCACAGGTTACAATCTATGAAAGGTATATGCAGTCTGAGAGTAGCTAGTTGCTCATCATGAGGTCGCAGTAGGAATTTTTTGTCATCCAAATTGGCCATGGATGCCAGTTTTTTCGCCTACCCCAGACTGGGGAGGAAAGGATGGTGTGTTCAGTAGATTTCATGGTTTTGAGAGAGAGAGAGAGAGAGAGAGAGAGAGAGAGAGAGAGAGAGAGAGAGAGAGAGAGAGAGAGATGTATACAAATTTCAATTAATAAATCTTTTTTGTGATGATTTTGTTTCCATCAGGAACAAACTAGATTCCATGGTCCCTACGGCCACTTTGCAGTATAAGCCTTTTTCTAATTTTCCATCTAGGTATTACCATGAAACATTCCACCATGAAGAAGAAGGAAAGTGGAGCTGAAAGACAAAAGAGTCGAAAGTTGGAAGCAGAGAAAGCTAAGAAGTCAAGCAAGTTCTTCATGCCCTTCTTTGTGAAGCCTGGAACAAGTAGTCTGTCATGTCCCACAGGGCATCCTACAATGGCTGCAAGCTTATTGGAATCATCAGAAGCTGAGGAAGAAGTCAAGTCTGAAGCAATTCAGAGTGAGACTGCCACAGCAGTGGTGGACACAACAGGAGGGGAAGACAGTGATGGTGATGAGAGTGAACCTGATGAGACTGAACCTGACAATATAGAACCTAGTGAACTAGATTGTGCCAAGACTGCATACATTACACAAACGGCGTAACGCTGCGTAACGCGACGGGCGGGCTGTCGATCACCCAGATGTCCCGCCCAGCTTTCTGGTAGGATAACGCCACTGGGTGGCATGATATCCTGAAAAGAATTCTTTACTGCATAAAATA
Organism: Lerista edwardsae; assembly: GCA_029204185.1. NCBI lineage: Eukaryota > Metazoa > Chordata > Lepidosauria > Squamata > Scincidae > Lerista > Lerista edwardsae. The sequence goes on from JAJKFI010000048.1 coordinate 3,580,047, forward strand.
CCTTGTGACTCAGAACTTGGCTTTGCGAGGACATAGGGAGTCACTTCAGCTAAACAATGACTGTAATGTAGGAAATTTCCTTCGCTTACTGAAACTGCTGGCTGTGTTTGACCCTGTCATTAAAGAACATCTAAGTTTTGTGGAAAGTCATTCTGGAGCCACGTCTTATCTTTCACCAGGTATCCAGAACGAATTCATCCACATGATGGCATCCACTGTTCGCCAGAGTTTACTGAGAGGCATTGATAAAGCCAAGTACTATGGCCTCATGTTTGACACGACTTCTGATCTCGCACACCGTGAGCAAATGTCAGAAGTAGTGAGATATGTGGAAGCTGATTTTCAGAAGAACACAGTCTGTGTTAGAGAGTCCTTCCTTGTTTTCATCCAGATAAGTCAGAAGGATGCTGAGAGCTTGGTACAGAACATTTTGAAACAGCTAGAGGAGGATGGAATGGACCTACAAGACTGTCGGTCGCAGTGCTACGACAATGCTGCTGTGAGAAGTGGAGTTAATCAAAGAATCTGTGGAAAAAAACCAACTGGCATTGTTTGTGAATTGCGACAATCACTCACTCAACTTGGTGGGCATACATGCAGCCAAGCAGGATCCAGTGATGGTCACATTTTTTGGAACCATTGATACCTGTTTTTCTCTCGGTCAACACAGCGCTGGGAGAAACACCAAAACACAGTGCCTGAGGTTGTGAAGTCGGAGTCAGAAACAAGGTGGAGTGCATGGACAGAAGCAGTGAAGCCTGTCAGCAAGTATGTTGAGGAGATACTTCAACTTCTCTACAACATGGCATATATTGATAAGGAGACCAGTGAAACTAAAAGTGATGCAAGGAATCTGTACAAACACATGCTTACTTATGAATTTCTGACTCTTCTAGGATTTTGGAACCGCATTCTCATCTGCATTGACTGAGTTCAAAAGAGGTTGCAAGATCCTAAAATTAACTTCCATGATGCTGCCCTGGATTTGAAAGCCCTCAGAGACCATTTTCTTAATGAAAGAGAAGTGCTGGTCAGTGAGTCATTTGAAAGAGGATTTGGTCTTTGTGAAGAGTGGAATATTGAGGTTGAAAGACATGTGAGATGCAAGAAAACAATGTCTGGTGAGAAATCTAGGGATGCAGAACAGCAAAAAAGGAAATGGAAAGAGCCATGAAGGAAACACTGGACCATCTACACAGAGAAATGGATGAAAGATTCACTTGTCTGCACGATACTGACACCAAGTTTGGGTTCCTTCTTGATACCAAGGGACTGTGTTACAGTGATGAAAAAGTAAACCTAAAGAACAACTGTGAAACTTTTGCTCAATTTTACAGCTCTGATGTTGATGGAGAGCAGCTATATGAAGAAATTATGGATTGCAGAATTAAATGCTGTTATCAAAACGGGATAACATAAGAATATTGAGACCTGAACAGCTTCTTCAGTTCATTGTGCAATATGGAGATGAAAGTGTCTTCCCGAACCTTTGAATTGCGGTTCACATAATGCTGACCACCGCAGTGTCCATTGCCAGCTGTGAAAGATCCTTCAGCAAATTGAAACTTATACTTTCATGTTTGAGAGCCAGCATGGGTCAAGAGAGACTCTGTTATCTTGCTCTTCTGAGTATAGAAGAAGAAGAATCTGAAAAAAACTGACTTTAATGACATCATTGACCAATTTGCATCAACAAAAGCAAGAAGGGTCAGCTTATAATTTACAGTAGTGCCACAGTTTCAATTCCCAGTCCAAGATCTGAAAATCCTCTGGTTTCATGTATGCCATGTTGTCAAGATCTTGACCTTCATTATTTCAAGTTAAGTGTGTCAAGATAATGGACTTGCATCATTTCATGGAAAACAACTCTTCTTATTAACTTGGCAAAAAACAAATTGATCCCTTGAAGATCCTTCTGCTGAAAGTTAGCATCCTGTGAAGCTTGCTCTAGAGATACTGACTGCTGAAAAAGAGGACTACTGGAGTACTGGCAACAAGCCCTTTGAAGATTGCTTCCCATGTTCAGAGGTGGTCCATGTTATCAGGTCAGTAACTGACACTGCATCCAACAGTCGGCTAGCCTACAGTAAACGTTTTCTTGTTTTACTTTTAGTCTTCCTGAGTGCCTATTTATTTATTTATTTATTTATTTATTTATTTATTTATTTATTAGATTTATTAGATTTATACCCCGCCTTATTTGCCTAAAGGCGCGCAATGTTTCTCAAACTGTGGGTCTGTGTCCACTTGATGGATCATGACCTGACGCCAGGTGAGTTGTGGGAAGTTGGGAGCAGCCATCTTCAAAGCTACAGACCATACTTTTGCTAAATTCCTTTTGTGAGTGTTAACAGTTTGATTGTCAAGTGAGGCTTTTTTTTTTAAAAAAAAGTTGTTTCTAGTTCCATGCTTTGACATAGTATTTGGTCCTAATATTGCTTACTGTCAGGGATGTTTCATGATTGTGCAATTGCTGCAGTCTAAGAATGCCAATTTCAGGCATGTCATCTGATTATGTTACCATGACAGCACTTCCACCTTGATGATGTCACTTCCTGCCACAACATCACTTCCGGCTATGACATCACTTCCGGTGGGTCCCAACACAAGTGCCAATCTAAAAAGTGAGTCCCGGTCTCAAAAGTTTGAATGTTAGCATGTTTTGATAGGGGCACAATTTCATTGCTTGCCATGGGCGCCATTTTCCCTGGATACACCTCTAATGGCACACATTTGTGTGCTGGCCTCTCTGATTCCGAGAGTGGTCTAAACATACTTTATGGTGTCCCTTGTGCCAGCCAAACATAGCTGACCTCTGTGCCAGCCTAACTCCAGTTTAGGATTGGGCACTAAGTCTGCCACAAGAAATCTGTTAAGCCTTTGAGAGGCCCAAGACTGTTGTTTCAATCTGATACACGCTGCCCCAGGAAACCTTTCAAGAAGAAAAGATGAGTATTTGTGTTAGAGTATGATAGGAGCAGTGCAGCCATTTATTACATGAAGCACCATTTTTGGCAAGCCAAGACTAGTTGCTCATTATCAGTAGGATCCATGCCAAAAAGATCAATGGTTCATGTTCTGACCAAAACGGCCATTATTCTTGCTTGGTGTTTTATCACTGAGAGACGGTAATGAGATGAGTTTGTTCTGCTTGGCAGCACGATTCTCAAGGGTGTATTTTTTATTGTTTTATCTGCTGGACTGTGCAAAGTAGCAACCAGCAGTACATATGTCAAAGTGACATTTTGGGGAGACATTGGCCTGTTTGCCATTGCTTGCTCATTCATGTCACACTGGGCAGAAGTTTGCAAACTTTTCCTTAACAAAGCAGGAAACCACTTTTATAGAAAGACATTTTTCATGGAGGATTCCTTCCTCTTAAGACCTTGGAACAAAATCTGTATTTAGAGCCTACAGTGGATTGTGAAGTGAGTTGAGTTTGACAGGACCAATAAAACAGTATGAGTTTTACTCACGCACACATGATGGATCAGTGCTTTTCAAACTTTTTAGCACAAGGACCCACTTTTTAGAATGACGATCTGTCCAGGACCCACCAAGATGTGATGTCATAATTGGCAGTGCCATAATTGTGACGCCAGAGCCTGCTGCTTTCCTGAGAAGGCAGCAATGTTGGGTTATTCCCCAGCCATTTTCCAATAGCAAAGTGAATCGTAAAGAAAAAGGACTATTTACAACCTCGACACAAGCAAAATAACCACAAAACCCTCCCCCTTTTCAGCATCCCATCTTCTCATATTTTCAATATGGCTGCTCTAGGTGCTTCACAACCCACCTGAAATTGGCTCGCGACCCACTGGTGGGTCCTGACCCACAGTTTGTCCCCACTGGAAATGAACAATTGATTTTTGGAATCTGCCTTGGAACCTCCAAAATTGAAAGTTGAAAATTTTGGACACCTGAATTTCTTGGATCCAAATCCTTACACCTGGTCTCTAAAAGGTAGTATTACGTGGGCCTTAAAAAGTAGGATTTTAAGCAAAAGTAGTTTCAGAAGAAAACATGCTTTTCCTGTGCCTTTGTACAGATATTCAAAGGAGAATGCTTGCAGTTTCAGTCTGTACCTGTTAGAGAAAATATTTAGGCTAAGACACTAGCCGATAAGGCAAATAAGCTTTGGAATGCCAGGACCAAGGATGTTGCTATGGCAACTCTAGGGGCACATTGACCTCAAACCCAGGAACTGAACTGTAAATTATTTTTGAATTGTAACTGTATCCTTTTTCTTCTTCATTGAATAAGTAACGCCTATGCATGTCTAATTAACCTATGTGTGTTCTTTATGCTACCTACGTAATTTTGCATATTTAAGCTTGTGTACGCTATTGTTTGGGGCTGGTCCTCAGGAAGTTTGTCGTGAGACACTTGAGGCAGTCTCTGCGCAGAAATAAATGTTGATAAAATCTCCTCCGGCCATCCTGAGTTTGCTTTGGTAATTTGGCTACCATGTAATAGTAGAGGGCCTTTTTTTCCACCATGGGCTCATGGTAAGATAGCCGGTGGGGGAGCTGGAGAGAGCTAATTAACAGTAGGGGGTAAAGCATGTGATGATCAGCATAGGAGTGGCAACAGGATGCAAGCATCTTGTTGTCTCGTGCACTCCCTGGGGCACCTGGTGGGCCGCTGTGAGATACAGGAAGCTGGACTAGATGGGCCTTTGGCCTGATCCAGCAGGGCTCTTCTTATGTTATGTTCATGAAATGCCTATCAAGAACTGCAAATCACAGAATAGGCAAGCAAGCTCAGCCTGCCAGCCACAGTCTGCCATGATTGACCCTAAGAGGTGGGTGAGGTTTCCCATTTCTTGTGGGCTCTTATGGAATCTTACAGCCCAATCCTATCCAGCGCCGATGTGCTGTGCCAATGGGGTGTGTGATGCATCCTGTGGAGAGGTGGGGCAGTCATGGGGACCTCCACAAGGGCTGCATTGTGGCTGCATTTGTACTGCAAAGTTGGACAGGGTTGGGCTGCTATTCTCATGAGGCCTTTCCTTGCATGACAGAGGCTATCCAGAGATTGTTGGAGCCTATAAATTCACACTGGAATGCTGAAGAGCAGAATACTTTGGCTGTCAAGGATCGTATGCAAAGGGCAATGTTCTATAGGCAACAAGAATGTCTCTCATCACAGCATTTGAATCAAGATAACACTGCCATGCACATTTGGGAATGGAAGGAACCACCCCTAAGATTGTTTACCAACAACACAGGTCCACACAGATCTTATCATGCTGAATTAGAACATGGGGAAAAAAATAGTATGCACATCCTCTTTATGCATTGTCATCACTCAGAAACCCCATATGCACACTTGACTAGATTAACATCTATTGATTATAGATGATGATGATGATGATTATGGCGTGCTATGATCTCTTGACCTATGCATCTGTAATATGAAGTATCTACCTTACAGCAATGTTGCAAAGTTCCATAAGATAATAACTACTCAGTGTTTGGGGCACTCAAGAAAAGCACTGCATAAAAATACTAAGTTTTGTTCTAATTTTCAAAAATATACATTGAAATGTCTTCAGCCTTTGAATTTTTGAAGAATCTTTGTTTTAGACATGCTTCCAACCAATAACAATGGAGATTTATTTTAAATAGCACTTTCAACTGTTCAGAGCATTACATTACCTTTATACCTGACTGTAATTTGGTCTAGACCTTTTTATTTGACTTTCCCTTAAATAGTTGATCTCTTTTTATCTTGTGACTGCTGTTTTTATCAGTGGTCTTGTTTTAGTCTACATTGCTTTATCTTGTGCTGAACTGGCTACTCCAGTATGTGTGGGTTTTTTAAAAATCTTTTTATGACATTTTAATTCTGTTTTGCCATTTACTCTTTTACAAATTGGTTTGTCATGCCGTATGCCGCTTTGAATTTTCTTTAGCTGAAGAGCAAACTATACATCTCAGGAAGAAACCTCTCTATCAAAGATGGGGAGGCAGGGGGGGCTGAGAAGGAGTCGCTTGCCCATGGTCAGGGCTGGCCTGATGTGACCAATGTCATCACATTGGGCCCCACTCTTCCGGGGGCCCCGCATGAGAGCAGTGAGCATATCTCCTGCTGCTGCAGCCTGGATCTCTCTATGGGCCATAAGTCAATGGGGTAAGCAGAGCAGATTTACCTTGGGCTCTCCCACCTGGCCCTGCCTCCGAACAGCCCAAAATGGGCTTCCTGGAAGCAGTTGGCTGTGACATTATCATATCACCACCACTATTTCCAGGTGCCATGCTTTTCATGTGGCACCTCAAGCGCTCTTCTTGGTGAGTGGGGGGGGGCTCATGAATGCCCCACATTGGGCCCCACTGCTCCTGAAGCTGGCCCTGACCATGATCACCTAGCAAACTCATTATGAGATTTGAATCCACACCTTCCTGAGTCATCACTTCAGACTCCTAGGCACTACGCTACACTGTGTTACGCTACGTTTACAAGTGCATGAGCCACTTCCTCTCCTATCTGTGATCCCGTCAAATCCCTAATAATCTAAAAACTAAACTAATAATCTACAGTGGGCATGTGATCCTGCCTCTTCATGTGATGAGGTTATCATAGAGTGCACCATCACCAATTTGCCAGCCACCAGCCTGTTCCTGGCGAGCCACAGCTTGTGAAACATCGCCTTAGGGCATGCATTACAGGCCATTGACTATTTTATTAATTACAGTGCTGCTGATCTTGAATGGATTCCACTTATATCAACAGGAATGTTCCTCCAAATGCTACTGCAATGGAGATCCTGAGAAACCTGGAGGCCATCACAGCAAGACTCCACAACATGATAAGTCTGTTTATCAAAGACTTGTCACTAGATGGGGACAGTGGCATGGATATAGTCAAGACATATCCTTAAAAGACACACTCCACTTATATCCGGTCCTGGCAATACTTTCCTAGGACTGGCTACACTATCATCACAGCCAGCTAGTTTCCAGCTAGTTTCCAGTAGCCAGCTAGCCAGCTAGTACTCCAGCATATTTTTGGGGGCTGGATATGAAGCAAAATAAGAAAGGGAAGAATAGACGAAGTAGGGTTTGATGGAGAACCTCCCAAAACCTGAAGTTTGTTACGGTATTGATATGGAGTGCAGGAGTTTTCATACAGATGATCCTTTCGTGCATGACACATATCATCACCGTGCAGCGAGGGCCACTACAAAGGAACAGAAATGATTGTACCCCAACTTTAAACCATTCCAGTGGCAAAAATCTACTAAAATCTATGGGCAGCCCAAGCCAACCTAAATCCCTGCACAGTGATGCAGCGGCACTGGTATGTGCTATGCTGTATGCCACAGGGGATTTTTTTTCTAAAGAGGTCTCCTTGGGGTAAAGGAACATTTGTGCCAGCTATATCCTGGTGCAAGTGCGCGTTGATCTGTGCAGGCAGATCAGATCTAAGAAAGGGTCAGGTTCACTGATACCGAACCTGCCCCTCCCGGGCCTGATCCACTCCTGCCCCATCTCCTCTCCATTCCGCCCCCTCCTGCCCATTTAACACCTTCCCAGCAGTCCCCCACCCCAATCCGTCTCCTGCACAGATCTTACCTGCTCCAACAGGCCTCCATGACTCCACCGGAGGGCATGGGAAGGTTCTGGCCAGCATGCCAGCTCTCTGCACTGGTGCAAAGCCCTTTACCAGTGACATTCCACTGGTGCAGGCTTTTGTTAGGTTTGGGCCGTATGGCTGCAACCCACACATTTTCCTGTGAGTAAGTCCTATTGAATTCAATGAGGTTTTCATCTGATTATAGGATAGTGCATAGGATTCTGCTGTAAACCTGTCATCCTGTAGTTGCAAGCTTATTTTACCTAAGAGCAGTCATGCAGGGGCCTGACTCAGATCAGAACTACTGCAGGGAAATCACAGGGGTAGAATCTTTTTATCTCCATGCCCTCTCCATGCCCATGCTTTTTATTTCAGATGCCCACTGAAAATTGCCCACACCCAGTGCTGCTGTGGGCCCCCAAAGGGGGTGACTGGCACACCATGCTACCTGCTTCTTGTTCCACCCAGCTAGTGCCCCACCCTCTTCTCACTTTTTCTTCTCACAGAGCAATTGAGAAGGGGGGGGCTTATAATTACTTCTCCTCAAGTGCTATGTTGAATAACACAGCAACAGAGCTGGAGAAGGAGGCCCGGGTGAGTGCTGCAATCCACTTTCGGATCATCGCTTCCTGTTCCCGCCTCCTCTCGTTCTCCCTCATAGCTTCACCAGCTTGGCAGGAAGGATTGAGGGGAATTCCCAAAACCCTTCCTGCCATGCCAGTTTTGAAATAGTGGCAGGAAAAGGAAAAGGTGAGGAGGAGGAGGAGGAGGAGGGCAGCATTGGTGCGTATGCCAAAAGGGGGCCAAATTCAATGCCATCTTGGCTTGTACCAGGCCCGAGATCAATATTCAAAATTTAGGGTGCAATCCTCACTTGGATTACTTGAGCACAGTTAGGCCAGCAAAGTTTGGCCGGCACAAGGGCCACCATAAAGCACATTTGGACCACTCTCAGAGTCAGAGAGGATGGAGCATGTCTGTGTGCTGGCCTCTCTGACTCCGAGGGTGGTCCAAACATACTTTACGGTGTCCCATGTGCTGGCTAAAGTTTGCTGGCCTAACTGTGCCGGCCTAACTCCAGGTGAGGATTGCGCCCTCAGTGGGGTTTTATTTCGAAGTGTTTATGAGATCAACATGCATGGAAGTAAAATGGGTTCTACACCGATTTCCTGGAATAGGTGCTCTAGAAAAAAACCTGGGGAGCCCTAATGACAGGTATTGGCTAAACTTAAAAAGTAAAAACAGAAACAACTTTCCTGCAGAAAATGCATATTCCAGAATTAAAAAAGCACAGGCTGAGAGGTGAGTGAGGAATTTGCCAGTGGGTCATCAAAGAAAGCGAGCAAGGTGACCATTCTATTGCATAACCGCCCCCACATTTTAGCATTATTCATTGACTTTGAACCCCGAAGGCCTTTATTTCATCCTGTTGGTTAACATTGCTGACCCTACAGAGACAAGGGTTAACATATAGGCCTCCAACCAGGCATTCTCACAATGTTTTCATGAATGTTTCCATCATCTCTGTCTTTTGCAATACAACCACCTTATAGGTGGAGATTTTATTTAAACGATAGATTCCCATCTTGAACAGGAATATCGCGCGCGCGTGCGCACGGACACACACACAGAGTGCAATCCTACAGCACAGAACTGAATTTTACAGGTATAGGGAGGGTCAGACTTGTCTACCAGAGACCATACCATTTGAATACCTGTTCACCAGATCTGTTACTTTTCAGCTCCCTAGTGTCTAAAATTTGCACATATCGCACAGTATTGTACACACGCCATCGCAATTTCAGCACTTGCTCAAGAGGAACTGTTGGACTGTTGGTTTTCAAGCTAACCCGCAGCAGACCAATAGAGGGCGCTTGGATGTTTCTTTGTTAAATGATCAAGCATTCAACCGCCGACTGAATTAGAGGACTGGTTTCACCGAATGAGGGTTCTGTCAAGTTAAAATGCATGGTGTGGGATGCGGCTAAACTCTTAGTGGGGGGGTGGGGGGTGATAGCCTATCTAAGTGTATCAGAGGGATATCATAGGATAGCTAAGGAATCTAAGCATACAGCTCTTGGAACACGTTAAACAGCTTTCGACAATGTAATCTGCCAGCCCCTCCCCGGAGAAGTATCGACAACTGGCTTCAGCTAAGTATGATGAGTTGAACTCTCTTTCCTCCTCTGAGGCACAATTCTTACCAGCTTGCACAAGGCAAGCTTTTGCACATGCTTTTGCACAAGGCACAGGTATTGGAAGCGTGAGGAGATGCCTCGTATGTTCTTGGCCTCCCACTTAAGTTTCTTGTGAACCAGCTTATTCCCACCGTAAAAAGTGAGACAGGTAAGTCACATGTACGATTAGAAGCAATAAGCTCTGAGTTCCGCTGATTGTATTCAAGATGATACAGAGATGACATAAACTGCTCAGATGCTAATATCCACACTCTCTGGCAGCAAGTAAATCTGCCCCAGTATGATCCATCAAAGGCTGAGTGGCTGGTGTCTCCCCTACAGGAAAGGCAGGTGATTTAAAACAAGACATATGATCAATCTTCTGGGCCAGATGGCCTGCCAGTGAATGCCATTTAGACAACCTAGCCTAGCCTCAAAATTAACCAAAGTGCATCATGAAGCATTAACTGAAGGTAACTGGGGGCGCAATCCTAACCAACTTTCCAGCACCAGGGTAAGGGCAATGCAGCTCTGAGGTAAGGGAAGAAACATTCCCATACCTTCAGGAGGACCTCATGACTGTCCCCCAACTGCAGAATGCAGCACTTGTCCCATTGGAACAGCTATGTCCGTGCTGGAAAGCTGATTAGGATTTGGGCCTGGGCTGAGGCAACAGCAAGCTGGCACACCAGAGGCAGACCTGGCACGTAAAATGGCACCCTAATTTCCCACCCATCCCTTTATGGAATATCTGCTGGTTCCTGCCCTGCCACTTCATCAAACACACAGACTGAGCAAAGCATGCTGGGAACAGAAGAAAACTCCACTCCCAGTGTGCTCTACCAAGTCCATGTTCTTGAAGACGCAGCAAGGCAGGAACTATCAGATGGCAGAGCTAATGGTAACCAGGAGTGTTATTCTGCCGCCTTCTTGCTTGCCTGGCCAAGAAAGGTGAGGCAGAGAAAACTTGTTTGATCATTTTCCCAGAAGAAAGTGATCTGAACAGGATCAATCTATGTCCTTCCTCCAAACTGCTGCTACAATTGCTTCTGGCAGTGGTGCTAGAGGAGTTGGTGACTTGCCACTCCTCTGGTCTTCCTCTCAGGGCGCAATCCTAACCTGGAATTAGGCCAGCACAATTAGGCCAGCAAAGTTTGGCTGACACAAGGGACACCATAAAATATGTCTGGACCACTCTCGGAGTCGAAGAGGCCAGCACACAGATGTGCACCATCCTGCCTGACTCCGAGAGTGGCCCTAATGCACTTCACAGTGATCCAAACTTTGCTTGCCTAACTCCAGGTTAGGAGTGCACCCTCGCTTGCTCTCAGTGAACAAGAAGAAGATCAGAGCACAGTGTGGCAGGGGTGGGTGGCAGCAGACTGGGAGATATGTTGGGCAGCTGCAGGGTACACTGCACCCTTCATTAGTTTGCACCTCTTTCAGCCCCTTGTTTGAAGCAGCCGCTCTGGCTCTGACCAGGGGGTAAATGTATACACTCCAACAATTGGAAGAGGCCATTTGAAGCGTTATGCACACTGGTCCCATCTCTTTAACGAGATGCTTTCTGTTTCATCAGCAGTCTTCCTGTCAGTTTCACAGCCTCCGGGCAATGTCTGCAATCTCCCTGGCCTTAAGGCTATTTTGGATCCTTAAGGCAAGTAATAAACAACATGGGGCTTAAGAAATAACCTGTGGTTGAAACGTAAAAAACTTGCTCCATCAGAAAAAAAGCCTACTCCAGTTACATACCGAGAAATCAAGACCATCTCTCGGTTAAACAATCCCTCTGAGTAGAACAACATTCCAGCACTAGAAAATATTGTTTGCAACTGTTTGGAACTAGTATAAGTTATCACAGAATGAACAAATAGCTGCTATTAACACAAGTATTATTCCTAGATTTTTAAATTATTATTATTATACCATTTTTGCACAGTCATGTTGTTTTTGACTGGATTCTGTATGTATCCACCTATTGAGTCCTACCTAAGGTAACTATTTTTTTTTCCAATGTTATGTTGCTGCTTTACAAATATGGTCATAATACATGCTGTTCGTAATAAAGCAGCCTTCCTTAATTGACTGATGATATTTGTGCTCATCCAACTGGCATTCAAATACTTTTCCAAATGTTTTGGGATTGTACCCTTTGCTGGCCTATGACAATTGGTATTACCCTTGCTTTCTTATGCCACAATGTCTATACAGCAGGCGCAGATCCAAAGAGTACATGGGGGAGGGTGGAGCCCTCCCCTGGGGCAAGGGCACGAATGTGCCCTTGCCCTGGGCAGGCTCCCCAGGCTCCCCACTGGATACAGCGCAGGCCCACCAGCCCCACTGTTCTGGTGCAGCTTAGGATTGCACCTTTAGAGTGGGATATAATAGAACGTTTAAATTATATTGTATTAATAGGGTAATCGAAAATTTTATTTATGTTTATAATGAGGATAAGTGGAAATTAAATTTCATGATACACAAAACACACATTTTTGTAGTTTTGTTAATTTTGTTCCTGTTTGTTGTAATAAGATTTTTTTATTTATAAGTTTTTATAAGTGAAAAGTAATATTATAGGAGATAATCTCCTGTATGTTCCTAAGGTTATTGATTTATTTATTTGAATAATTTATACCCCGCCTTTCCCATGCCGAAGCAAATGCCCAAGGCGGCTTACATGAGCAGGCTAGTCTAAACCACCATTTTTTTTCAATGGGGTTTTGACAAATCTACAGTATTCTTGTGATCCGCCAATCCTCAGGCCCAGATGTCGCCTTCACGGTGTGGTTCTCTCCTTTGGCTGCAAGCTATCAAGCCTCAGCAGGCAATCACAAGTCAAGCCTGGACAGGTCCTCAAGGTTGTATTCCATTCTTTTGCCAGCTGGCCTCCATACACACTCCACTGCAACTCTCACTTGCAGTGAGTAATCAGCTCCACAGCAACACTGTTCTGCCACCACAGGTACTGCAGTTTATCACAGCCTGGCATCCGTCTCCCATCCAAAAGCAAACCACAGATTCTCGGGAAGTGGGAGGGGACTTCCAGCATGGCGGTCACTCCTTACCGAGGGAAGGGAGCGATTGAAGCTTTTGTCCTTCTCCAGGATCTCTGCACAGAGATTCTGGTCTAACTGCAGCAGGAGAGCTGAATTAGAGTGGGGTAGCTGGTGTCTATCCTCCAAAAATGGCCAATTTTGGAGGTAAACGATGCCTTTGCCTGAACACAGAGGACTTAAGAGTTCCTGCTTGATGCAGGCTGTGCTGTGGTTTTTGTTTGAGAGTGGAAACATCTCGGAAGAGCTGGAAGAATGTGAAGGATTACATCTGAAGGTCTCTATTGGCTCCAAATAGAGATAAAATGCTTGGGAAGAAGTAACAGAGAAATGCAAACGGATTATGTTGATTATGCTGATGGTAACAACAAGGCATGAATTGCACACAAGTTTAGCTGCGGGCCATTGAGCGTCTCAGTAGGACTAAATTTATATATATTCAAGTTACAAGATTCCCACTGAAGTGCATTGTGTTTTTTTTTTCTAATTTTTTCTATGAAGCGTGGGAAGTTTGGAAGTTTATCGAGTGCTTTGTTCCTGTTGTTCCTTTGTTCCTTTGTTCCTGCTGTTCTTGTTGTTGAAGATGGAGGAGGCTGAATTCCAACTGCGTAGCTGCTTTGAAATGGCGACAGACAGCGTGTTCATTGGGGAAAGGCGAAAGATTTATAACCGGATCATTTAGAAACTGTTGGAGAGTTTCCATGGATGCTGAGGCTGAAGTAGATTTGTGCTGGAAGGATTGGAAGGATTGTAGGAGTAGCTAAGAAACCAGGAGAATGAAATTTGGAAGTTTGATCCCCCCTATTAAGAATATTTGGAAGAAGTGGATTGAAGGAAGAAAGGACATCTCAGCTGTCGGCTTACAGACCCCTGTGGCAGAGGAGGCCTGTTAGCCGACTGTTCCCTTGGGGCAGCAAGGGAACAAAACTTGACCAGATATTTGTTTTTTAATAATTTGTAGTAGTTTGGTTTTCATAATAAAAATGATGGGGAAATTTGAAAAATGGGGAAATGTTTTCTCTCTCTTTTCTTTTCTTTTAGAAATACTTAATAGATGGTAAATATAATGAAAATAGTAATTTTGGGATGTAGAGAAGTTTCCTCCTTTCCTTTGTTGCATTGGTGAAGAGTAGCTGATGTTTATTGGTATTGATTTTAGAAGCCAAGGATAAGATAAGATTAGAAGCGAAGGATTAGAAGCCACGGATAAGATTGTAAGCTTGTATGTTACGTCAAGATTATATTGTAAAGCTGACTTTTTTTGTTTCCTTTTTTTTTTAAGTACGAGACAATTCAAGCTTATATCTAAAGAAATTATATTAGAGAAAATAGTGAAATTACTAAGATCCATTGGAATGTTTAAGAAAGCTTTGGTTTCTTTTTTTGCACCTTTTCTTCAAATCATGATGCCTTAATTGTAATGAGCAATATATTTGATGGTCTTAATTTTAATTAAAAGAGCTAGAAATATACAAGATAGAGATATAAAGAATTATCTGACAGTTTATTACAATTTTTAAGCGATATTATTTTATAAAGCTATACTTCCCTGCTTCTTTTTTTATATTTTCATATTATCTTCTTTCCTATTTACTTTTTATTAGAAATTAGATAAATGCATATATATAATTTTTAATTTCTTTCTTCTTTTTCTCTTTTATATCTTTGATTTTTGATTGAGCTAATGTACTGTGAAGCTAGTATTGATTGGAATTAATAATGAATAATAGTTATATTTTTAAGTGGTAGTGATAATTGCATCCTTCCAGATGAAATATATTGTAGTAATTGTTAGTTGTGTAACTCTCGAACCATCCCCAAATTCCTATTGTTTGACCCTTTGTCTTCCTATCCTATATATTTGACTGTCCTTACCTATATCTTTATAGTTAAAAATTAATAAAAACATCTTTAAAAAAAACAAAAAACAAAAGCAAACCACAGATTCTCCTGCTTAGCTTCAGGCAGTACCAGCAGCTCAACCATGCTTCTTGGCATGTCAAATAGAAAGATGAAAAGAGAAAAGAAGATGTGGTACTGGTAGCAAAATTTATGAACAGCTGTAAAAGGAAAAACAGCATCAAAAACCTCAACGTCTTCAGATTCTTTTTTGAGAAGTGGCCTGAAAGAGCCTGAAAAATTTATTGAATGCTGCAAACCTAAAGGTGCTTAAGAGGAAGTGAACCCCATAAACATGAACAGGACCTCTGAATAAATATGCATTAAACTGCATGACTCACAAGTGAAAATAACAAATGTGGTTGGGAAGCCCAATGCTAATTAAATTCCTGTATGGCGATGCAACAGTCCTGGTACCACTTCCGCTGCATCCCACAGGGGAATTTTGGCCCTTGGAGGCCATGGGGGTATGAAAATATTCGTTTCCTTACCCAGGGTAAACCTCTGTGGGGCCAGTGGGTCAACTCGGATCTACACCAGCTCTATAGTGGGCACAAGTCCATGTTGATCAGGAAAGATGGATCATGCCCATGAAGTGGCTCAGGATATAGTGTGTGCTGCCACCACTGAACCTGCCCCCTTCCCTGGTCTGAGCCATCCTCCTCCCTGCCCCGTCACTTTCCTATTCCGTCCTCCCCATGCCCCGTTCCACCCCTTGTGTGGTTTTCTCTGTTCTAGTGCATCTTTGGCCACCTGCTGGTGCATAGGAGGCCAGTATGGTTTCCCTCCAGCAGCCCTGTAGTGCCCACTAGGGGAGAGTGCTTTGTGACTGCTGTAAAGCATCCTCCACTGGTGCAACTTGTGTTATGAAGGTACCCAGTTGGCATAGGATTGGACCAAAAAATCAGAGAAAGGTGTCAAAACAGTGATTCGTTTCAATTGGCATGAGAAAACTATTTTATTGGAACATGTATTTGGGTAATACCGAAGTATTACTTGGCACAAATATGGTAATAAAGAAGTGTTGGTTGTATCATGAATAGTGCTTGGAAACACTTCTAAAAACATCTTTCCCTTTTTTTACTTAATTGTAATGGTGTTGCATGTATGTGTACATACGGTAATTTATTCATATTCTAATTCATATTTATTTATTCTAAATAAAATGCTTAAATGAGTAAATAAGGAGCATCCTTAAGTAAAGCCCTTGTGGCTCCTGTTGTGTGGAAAAGAAGTTAACGGATTTCCTGAATCGTTTATAAAATCTTATTGTATGTTTGAATACTCATGTGAAGATAAGAGGATTTAGGATTACCTAAGTTTAGGATTACCTTAGATCATAGAAAAAGTTTCCTAATTGCACATCTGTGCACAAAAAACACATCTAATGAGACACGTTGCCAGGAATCAGTTCATCTTCTCAGAAGGTCAAAAAAAAAAAAAAGTTGGCTAGTAGTTGGCAAATATATTTTGGTGTTAATGAATCTTGCCTCTGATTAATTAAATTGCCTTTGCTGTCCCAACAAGATTAGCATTTTTTGCATATGTTATTATTAAATGCACAAGGAAGTAGTGCAGGCACATGATCCCCAGAGCACATGATCCTCAATCTATTCAGCCCTTTACTTGCATCCAGAGGCGGGTGCTGTGGCATCCCTTTGTCCTCTCTCTCTCTCTCTCTCTCTCTCTCTCTCTCTCTCTGTGTGTGTGTGTGTGTGTGGTGTCCTTGAGGCATCTCTCCATGGTTGAAGTGATGCCTGTGGCTCTCTTACTCATTCTAGTGGGTGGGAAAGGGGGCGTGTCCCACCAGCACTGGTCACTTGTTGGCCCTGCACTTTCCCCCACCCCTTGCTCAGTTCACCCTGGCAGTACTTCTCTGATTGCCAGCACTTGGGCTGATTGGATGCAGTGACTGAGTCCTTGAACATCATGCCGATGGCACATGGAAGTCAAACAAATAGTGCACCCATTTGTTTGGTGATGGTGATGATACACGGATGACACGCTTGCTTCATAGCAATAACATACAGATGTCACATGCATGATACGCTGATATCACGGTATCAATATAATATAATATAGTAATACCAAGGATGTATTATATAATATTATATAATACAATAATACAATATAATACAATACCAAGGTTGCTGGGGTGCTACAGGGAAGTAGGGCCTCCAAGAGGAATTTTATCAGGGGCTACGAAGTTTCTTTTGGGCTCCTTCCCAAAGAGGGAAGGGAGGGGTGAAGCAGAGCAGGAGGTGATTGGGGTGGAGAGAATTAGGATTGGACTGGGGAGAAACAGGGCAGGAGGTGGGTAGTGACAAGTACTTGGAGCCCAGATCTACCAGGCTTCCTGTTGCAGAACCCAGGTCTACCTGCCTGCATAGCATCAGCAGCTAGCTACAGTAATACAGAAAACTAAACACACTCCTCCCTAAAATATATATAATATTTAAATAATTAAAATCATTGCAGGAAATTAGCATCATCAAAGAGACTGATCATGACATCAGACTGACATCATCATGATGAAAGAGACTGACATCATCATGAGACTGATCAGGGCAAGTATTCAAGAACACATTATAGCCAAGTTCTGTAACCTGCACTGGTCCCCCTTTGATACATAAAGCCAAAATGATTTTGAGTGCTACATAATTTTAGGCTGAGGGTTTCACCCCTCATATTCTATCGGGATCATTTGGGAGTGTGCTACTGTCTGTAACTATCCCATGGATGCACCAAGTCAAATCAACTAGGCATAGTCATAGTTTCTATGTTGACCTAAGGAGATGTGGAGATAATAGGGTGACCAAAGCCTTTGGTTTCTTTTCCCTATTCAGTATGTAGCATACTTCATTTGAAGAGAAACATTAGGCAAGTTCTGATTATTATCTTTTAGATCAGGGATATCCAAACTACAGCCCAGGGGCCAAATCCGCACCACCATAACATCTTATCCAGTCTGCAGGAATTTAAAATATTTGACATTTTTATTCATTTATGTATCATTTCTCAGTTGAAGCATGGCACTATTTTTTTTGGTAAATGTGACATTTCTCTTTCAATCAATCAATCAATCAATCAATCAAGCAAGCAAGCAAGCAAGCAAGCAAGCAAGCAAGCAATAGTATTTTTATACCACTTTTCAACACAAGTTCACAAAGCGGTTTACAGGCAAATAATAATAATGAAGTTAAATGGCTCCCTGTCCCAAAAGGGCTCACAATCTAAAAAAAAAATGCAGACCACCACCAGCAACAGCCACTAAAAAGACACTGCGCAGGGGTGAAGAGGGACAATTACTCTCCCCCTGCTCAATATGAGGAGCACCACTTGAAAAAGTGCCTCTTGTCCAGTTAGCAGGGGTTCTGAATCATATCACGGTGGTTACAAAAAAAAAAAAAAGATTCAAGTAAAAACTTATTTAAATGTCATTCATTCATTTACAGTATAAAACTGATATTTTTAGGCCCACTAAAATGTGTAAAATATATAATGTGGCCTCATATTGAAAAGTTTGGAGATCCTTGTTTTAGATTATCTTTGAACCTGGTCATCATTTTCCGACCAAAGTGATGAGGCCTGAGCCCGAGAAGGAAAGAGATGCTAATCCAACCTCTTCCTCAGAGGTCATTCTGACGCCCAGTGTGGCCAGAGGAGGAAAGGCATATTGTGGCTCCAACCACAACAGCCCTGGAGAGGCCGGGACAACCTCTCCACCATGAGTCTTCCTCCTTCTCTGATCTTGTCCCATCACTGTCAAGGATGGGGTCTGTTGAATGGCGCTCATAGGGGGAAACCACATTACAGTGTGCCTTATATATTTTCACTCCCTCCTGGAGATCACCATCAAGTACAAGCAGGTACCAACTATGATACTAGAGCTGGATCAGGCCCTGTGTAACGTAGAAAGCTTGGGTTCCAAACTCAGGCCAATGCAAAAGCCATTGCATTGTAGAGATAGATTTCTGCTTCTGGCAACCTTCCAGTGACCCCTAGCAAAACAGAGCAGAAATGGCTTGTGTTCAGTCAGGCCTTCTCTGATGGGAGACATCCCTTTGGTCCTCAGTACAGTGAGCAAATAAGCCTGGATCAGTGGCATAGCTAATGAAAGTGTAGCCCAGTGCCAAGGGCAAAATGATACTCCAGAAGTGACATCACTTCCGGAAGTGACAGGACACTTGGCAATTTTAAAAAAGGTGAAAAATGGGGGAAACCCACATCCTCCCCCCAGCAGTGTGTCCTCTCCTGCTGTCCCCCAACCCACAATCACCCCCCAACAGCGGCGTGGCTAGGTCATTTGACACTTGGGGCCCATAAATGCTTATCATCCCGCCATATGAAAAAATCATTTATTCATGTTTTTCACATATTTATACTACCCTTCTTCCAAGGAGCTCAAGGTGTGCATAGTTCCTTACTTTCTTTTATCCATTTTAAACATTATTTAAGCCATTATTTATTTTACATGACAATTGTATTAATCTCTAGTTGCCCTTTCTTAATCCTTTCTTCTTGTTCTTGTTCTTGTTCTTCTTCAAAGTGTGCATGCAGAGCTACCTATGTAGACCAGAAGTGGGGGCTACTTTCTGAGCCTTCTACAAGTTAAAGAGATTTAGGCATAACTGGGACACAGAGCACTGCGTGCTGCGCTTCCATAATGCAGCTCCACTGATGGAGCTCCAACGCAATGGGAAAATGGAAAATGGGAAAGACATGAGCGAACTGAAGAAAGATGGCTTGTCCTTCCTGGACAAATAGGAGCACACTGGAGGGCTTTGTGAACATCAGTGGGTCAGGTCAAGCTATAGCCTACTCGTTTTCAAGTCAGCTGGTACACAGCAGCATATCTTGTAGATTCTCAGACTGGTTTCTCAGATAAGTGTCCTTAAGTTAGAAAGGTTCAGATTGTACACATTAACAGCCAAGCTTGTGCAAGGAAATGTCAAGCACTTTGAAGTTTAACACCGACAAGTCTCTGCTGTACCTGCCAAGACAAACAGATCATGGCGAGATCTGCCAGTGTGGAGCAAACCTGATTTCTGTGTGTCATAACCCCTATGCAACTTGATTCATGCAAATGGGCGGAGTCTTTGGCTGCCTGGGAGCTGAATGCTGTATTATGCACTTTATGGTCCAAACAAGGCATGCTGCCAACAGGCCAGATTTTAAGCATTCCACTGAATTGACTCAGATTTATTCAGCTGTAGGGCACCACTCTGTATTGCTGGATTCAGGTTCACCGCCTGTCAAATGCGAACGTTGAGCTGCAAAGGATCCAGGCCAGAGATATAGCTAAAGAAGTGCAGGGGGATACAATTGCACCAGACAACAAGCTTTAGGAGGGCAACAAGCTGAGCTTGAGACTTGGGGCCCAAATTGCAAAAACCTTTGTATGTATGAATTATACCATCATGTTATGCATCATTGGAAAGATAATTTAATGCAGAATACAATGAAAGAAACCAGAGTGTGATATCTTCACGCTATCAAACGTTATGGCCACAAAACCAGAAAACAAAAATATAACTGTCATGAAATAAACTGTGGTTTGTTAAAATAACAGTTTTTAGGAATAATACTATCATGTTATATACCAGTGGTATTCAAACTTTTTAGACTAGGACCCCCTTTTTAGAATGGCATTCGTATCGGGACCCACTGGAAGTGATGTCATTAACCTGGAAGTGATGTTGTGGCAGGAAGTGACATCATCAAGCAGGGAGCACTGTCATTGTAACATAATAAAATGACATTCCTGAAATGCAAACTGGCATTCTTGGTCTGCAGCAATTGTACAACCATGAAATATCCCTGACAGAAAGCTGGATTAGGACAAAATATTATGTAAAACGGTGAACTAAAAACAAAATTTTTACAAACCCTCACTTGAAACTTCAAACTCTTAATACTCACAAAAACAAAAATATAGATACAACCTAGTCAAATAAGCCATTTCTTAGCCACAGGCCTTCATGGTAAATTGTGCTGTGCTCTGACATCAGATCATATTTTGGGAGGGAGAAGTAGGCAGGGAACTGGAAAGAGTGTGGGGGTGTGAAGGAGGTTTCAAGAAGCTGATAGGTTGAGAACCAAAAGATGAATGCTCTCTCTTTGTGTGTGTGTGTGTGTGTGCGCGCGCGTGAGAGAGAGAGAGAGAGAGAGAGAGAGAGAGAGAGAGAGAGAGAGAGAAACCATACATTGAGGCCACTGATACTGCTCTCACAGTTGTAAGGCTGTAAAGCAGCATTCTTTCTATAAGTCCATGTAATCTGTTGGAGAGCCATTTCATGATTCTTCTTCCAGCACTGAGATATGCTTCAGATACTCTATCCACTGGTTGATCTGGGCAAATAGCTGCTCCTAAAAGCACAACAGGACCAGTTCCCTTGGATAAGGAAGTGGAATGGGGCCTGGGAGTTTAACTGAGGCTTAGCATATTTGGAGACCTGCAGTATTTTGAAATAGAGCTTGATAGGAATGAGTAAAATGGAGCAAACTAGGTCAGGTTCACTAGGGGTAGGGGCAAGAAACTGTGGTGGTATCTTGAAAGGGGGAACTGTGTAAAACTGTGTTAGACACAACTCAGCCCTGTCCCTTGAATGACAGACGGGTGGCAGACACAGATTATCTGAATGTGGTGGTGCAAAAGAAGAGGCTAGTTATTCTGGGCCCAATCCTGTGCATGCCTACTCAGAAGTAAGTCCCATTACAGTCAGTGGGCTTACTCCCAGGTAAGTGTAGATAGATTGCAGCCTCCCTTCCTCTCTCATAGGCACTCACTTAAAAATGACAGCAGCAGTACTAAGCTGTGATAGTGGCAGCCATGACAGAGGAAAGGGAATGTTGTACAACAGGTAGCTTGACAACAAGTGGAGGATCTCTAGAGGTTCGGATTTGGAGCCCAAGGCTATCCAACTTTCCAGCACTGATGCAGCGGTGCCAACAGGGCATGCGCTGCATCCTGAGGTGGGTGAGGGAGTCACAGAGGCCTCCTCAGGAAATGGGAATGTTTGTTCCCTGCCTTGGGGCTGCATTGTGGCTGCACCAGCACTGGAAAGTTAGATAGGATCAGAGCCCGAGTAGGCTCTCCTCATGCCTGGGGGATCACCACCAGTGGCGGATCTAGGGGGGCAGGGGGGGCACGAGCCCTGGGCACCATCTTGGGGATGTCTGGGGGGCGCCAGTGGCCCCTGCAACATTGCGCGGGTAGACCTGGGCTCCGGAGCCCAGGTCTACCCATTGGGACCAGCCGCAAGTAGACCTGGACTCCCTCGAGGGAGCCCAGATCTACCTGTGGCTGTTTCTAATGGGTAGATCTGGGCTCCCTCGAGGGAGCCCAGGTCTACCTGGGGCTGCTTCTGGTGGGTAGACCTGGGCTCCCATGGGGGCACACTTCTATTGGGTGCCCTGGGCGCCATTTTGACTAGGTCCGCCCCTGATCACCACGCCCTCCGTGCAGCCTTGCCATGCCCCCTGCTTCCAGAATCGCTCCATTTTGGAGTGTAATGGAGACAAGGGTGGGCAGGAGGGCCCAGCTCGGTATCGCTTTCTTCCCCGGCATGCCCAGCGTCCATGGGAGCCACTACAGCCACACCTCTGGATAGGCCTGGGCCCTAACACTTCAGTGATCTAAATGCATTCAGATACATATAACAGCACCTATCATCACAAGTACAACCCTAGTGGATAGTATTCCTTATCATCACGCCCCCTATATTAGGGTTGACAGCCTTCCAGCATTGGTCTGCAGTCTCCAGGAATCAGCATCAATCTCCAGGAAACTATTGAAAAAGAAAAAATCCTGGAAATGTTAACAGGGTCTCCAAGCATTTCCATTACACTGTCACTCAGTGGCCATCTGCAGTAGAGACACAGCAGCATAGCAGGAGCGCCTCTTCTTTTGGGCATGAAGTATATCTCATTCAAAGCTTCTCACCAGTGGCCATGGTTTGAAAATCTTGGCACCTTGCACAGAATGCTGGGAAGAATAGCCAGGATGTTTGTTCAGAAGATGTCACTCGTTTGATGACATGTTATAAATTCTGTTATTAGAATTAGGATTAATTTGAGATTCTGAGATTAATTGAGAAACAAGATTCTGCTCATACCACTGCCATGCCTGAGGGCGATACAGGTGGATGATCCCTTATCTCAGTGTTTCCCAACCTGGGGGTCACGACCCCCATTGGGAAACGTTCCTAGGCCATTTCTCCTTAAGGGGAGTGGCCCAGGAATGGGTGCCTGATAGTGTCACAGAGATCACTGTGCTCTGGGGGCACCCCGGGGGTTCTTACCTCATGGGGGGGGGTCGCTCTGGTCTCCGGCAAGTTCTAGGAGGCCCATAGTCCCCTCTGCGAGCCTCCCCAATGATGTAAAAAGCCCCGTTTTGTGCATGCAAAGCACTTACTCTTTGCACACGAAAAGAAGTGTTTTGTGTGCACAAAATGGATCTTTTTACTTCATTCTGGGGGCTCGCAGGGGGAATACGGGCCTCCTAGAACTTGCCAGAGGCCAGCGTGACCACCCCCCATGAGGTAAGAACCCCCAGGGTACCTGCAGTGCTGTGATCACTGTGGTGCTGTCAGGCAACCTCCCCAGCCCTTCTATCTGGACTTATCAAGACATCCGAAATCCAGACTATTCTGAAATCCATCCATTTTTGTCCAATACTTTGTTTTTTAAACTTTCTGTAGTGTGAACACTATAAGGACTTGTGCTCATTCCCACATACAGGCTGTAAGTTCTATTCTCTGCTCTGAAGTTTGTGCTGTTGTTGAAAGATATCGTTGGGCATTGGGTCTTCTTTAAGCCAGCAGACACCTGTGTGGATAACAGTGAAAAGAGCAAGAAGAATTTTTCATTATATGTATGCAATTATTCCAAAATCCAGATATATTCCTGGAAAAGGGATACACAGCCTTAATTGTAAAGCAGCAATTCCCACATCATCAAAGCCTACCACTAGGACATTGGACAATGCTTTCAATGAGGTGGAGACAGTAGATGAATAAGAACATAAGAACATAAGAAGAGCCCTGCTGGATCAGGCCAAAGGCCCATGTTCCTGTATCTCACAGCGGCCCACCAGGTGCCCCAGGGAGGCAAGAGCCAACAAGATGCTTGCATCCTGTTGCCACTCCCTTGCACCCGATACTCTGAAGTAGCCTACTACTAATGTAAGGAGGTTGCACAATCCATCATGGCCTATTATATAGCCCACGATGGACTTTTCTTCCAGAAATCCGTCCAAACCCCTCTTAAAGGCATCTAGACCGGATGCCATCACCACCTCCTGTGGCAAAGAGTTCCACAGATTAACTACCCGCTGGGTAAAAAAGTACTTCCTTTCATCTGTTTTAACTCTCCCAACCCTCACTTTTAGCAGATGCCCCCTGGTTCTGGTGTTTTGAGAGAGGGAAAAGAACATCCCTCTATCGACTTTATCCCTTCCGTGCATAATTTTGTATGTCTCAATCATGTCCCCCCTCAGGCGCCTTTTTTCTAGACTGAAGAGCCCCAAACGCTGCAGTCTTTCTTCATAAGGGAGGTGCCCCAGCCCCGTAATCATTTTTGTTGCTCTCTTCTGCACCTTTTCCAGCTCCTTTTTGAGGTGCGGCGAACAGAACTGCACACAATATTCCAGGTGCGGCCTTACCATCGATTTGTACAATGGCATGATAATATTGGCTGTTTTATTCTCAACCCCTTTTTTAATGACCCCAAGCATGGAATTGGCCTTCTTAATTACTGCCGCACACTGGGTCGATACCTTCATTGAATTGTCCACCAGCACCCCAAGATCTCTCTCCTGAGCTGTCACAGACAGCTCAGAACCCATTAGCCTATAGGTGAAGTTTTGGTTTTTTGCCCCAATGTGCATCACTTTACACTTAACTTGTCTATGTTGAAACGCATCTGCTATTTGGCTGCCCATTCCCCCAACTTGGAGAGGTCCTTCTGGAGCTCTTCACAATCCCTTCTGGTTTTCACCACCCAAAAAAGTTTTGTGTCATCTGCAAACTTGTCCACCTCGCTGCTTATCCCTGTCTCCAGGTCATTTACGAATACGTTGAAAAGCACGGGCCCCAAGACAGATTCCTGGGGCAATCCACTTTTCACCTCTCTCCATGATGAAAATTGCCCATTGACCCCCCACTCTCTGTTTCCTGGCCCTCAACCAATTCTGGATCATAAGAGGACCTGCCCGCTTATTCCCTGACTGTCAAGTTTCTTCAGCAGCCTTTGGTGGGGGACTGTGTCAAATGCCTTCTGAAAATCCAGGTATATGATATCCACAGGTTCACCCACATCCACGTGCCTGTTGACCTTTTCAAAGAATTCCAAAAGGTTCGTGAGGCAAGACTTATCCTTACAGAAGCCATGCTGACTTTCCTTCAGCAGTACTTGTTCTTCTACATGTTTTAGGATTTTATCTTTGATGAGGCTTTCCACCATCTTACCTGGAACGGACATTAGGCTGACCGGCCTGTAGTTTCCAGGGTCCCCCCTTCTCCCTTTCTTAAAGATTGGTGTGACATTGGTTATCCTCCAATCCTCTGGCACTGTGGCTGTTTGAAGGTACAAGTTGTATACTCTAGTTAAGAGGTCGGCAACTTCATTCTTTAATTCCTTGATAACTCTTGGGTGTATACCATCTGGGCCTGGTGACTTATTTATATGTAGTTTATCAATTTGATCTAAAACATCTTCTTTATTAACCATTATCTGATTTAATTCCTTAGTTAGAAAGTGCTGTTCAGGCTGCGGTATCTGCCCAAGTTCTTCTGCTGTGAAGACAGATGCAAAGAATTCATTTAATTTCTCTGCAATCTCCAAGTCCCTTTTTATCTCCTCTTTCCCTCCCTCACCATCCAGCGGGCCAACCGCCTCTCTGGCAGGTTTCCTGCTTCTAACATATTTGAAGAAGCTTTTATTCTTTATTCTACACCACCAGATCCCTTTATGTTGCTAGCCATGCGTTCCTGTCATGTCATGAATGGCTGTCACGTAGTAATTTGCCAAGGTACATTAGTAATCCCTGATGATAAATTGATCATTGATAAATTGATAAAGTGGCTCAGCAGCTAAGCACATCACCCAAAACAATAAGTTCTTGGGATCAGGCCTGCTGCGCTTGTTCAGTCTTGACCCTACCGCTTTTTGAAATCTTCTAAACACCTGACCAGTTAATTTTTTTTAGTTTTCTTTGAGAGCCCGCACTGTACTAAGATCAATAGGATTTGCATCCATTTGTATTGGATCTAAACATAGGATTCCCAGGTACAAACTGGGACAGAGTGCCTATTGTATAGAAGTACAGAGTGCCAACCATGGTACAGAGCAGTGATGGCAAACATACGACATGCGTGTCAAGTGTGACACACCACAACATTTTGGGTGACACCCCAGCATTCACTAACACCCAACAACTGAGGATTTCTTTGTAATAATTAGATTTTTTTGTAATGATTTGTAAATGATTTGATTTTTTAAATATAATGAATAGTCCCTCACATGATTGGACTGTATTTTTTTTTAAATAAATGAATAGGGAAATAATTGTTTCTCTTTTGTTGGAGGTGGGGAATGACACACCAACAGAGTCAAGTTAGGCATTTTAGACACAGCAAAGGTTTCCAAAAGGTTCGCCATCACTGGTACAGAGTATAGTGAATTGAGTATAGAGTAGTATATTGTATAGAGTGCCAACCACTCTATAGAAGAGGGAATTTGGGCAAGTGCACCAATTAGTGGACAGCTCGATGAAAATGTTGACCCAGTGTGCAGCGGAAATGAAGAAGGCAAATTCCATGTTAGGGATAATTAGAAAAGGGATTGAGAATAAAACAGCCACTATTGTATGCCCATTGTACAAGGCAATGGTAAGGCCACACCTAGAGTACTGCGTACAGTTTTGGTCTCCACATCTCAAAAAGGACATAGTGGAGTTAGAAAAAGTTGGGGCACCTCCCTTATGGGAAAGGTTACAGCGTTTGGGGCTCTTCAGTCTAGAAAGAAGGCACCTGAGGGGGGACATAATTGAGACATACAAAATTAGGCAGGGGGTGGATACAGTAGATAAAGGGAATCTCTTTTCCCTCTCACACAATACCAGAACTAGGGGACATCCTGTAAAACTGAGTGTTAGGAGAGTTAGAACAAACAAAAGAAAGTATTTCTTTACTCAGTGGGTAATTAGAATGTGGAACTCCTTGCCGCAAGATATGGTGATGGCATTGGGCCTGGATGCCTTTAAAAGGGGATTGGATAAATTTATGGAGGAAAACACCATTACAGATTACAAGCTATGATGGGTATGTCCAGTCTGAGATTAGCTGGTTGCTCATCATGAGGGCCGGGTAGGAATTTTTTTTTCTGTCATCCAAATTGGCCAAGGATGGATGGCAGGTTTTTTTTTTTTTTTGCCTACCCCAGACTGGCGAGGGAGGGATGGGTGTTCAGTAGGTTACACGATTTACAGTGTACTTAATAAAGTTAAACCCCAACTTCAGTCTGGTGTCTTCCTTGGGGTGGTGCAAGGGTAATAGTCTACTTTAAAATGCCAGATGCAGGGGAGTGGCAGCAGGACACAAGTATCTGGTTGTCTTGCGTGCTCCCTGAGGCATTTGGTGGGCCACTGTGAGATCCAGGAAGCTTGACTAGATGGGCCTTTGGCCTGATCCAGCAAGGCTTTTTCTTGTTCTTAATTTCAAAAGCTGGCCTGGAACCATGGCTTGGAAAAAATGCCTGAAGAATTCTGGTATATTTATGTGCATGACAGGGAGAGCAAAAAGGAAAGTGGCTAGAGAGAAGAGGTTCTCCTTCTCTCGCAGTACTTGAACCGGGGTCAGCCAATAAAACATACTGGCAGGAGATTTAGGGCAGACAGAAGCCGAGCATCATACGTGTCCTTGGTCTGATTCAGCAAGCATCACTTGTTCTTATGAGAGGCTATTTTAACTCACCTACTCTTCTGACAGCTTAATCCTCTGTATGTCTGCTTGGAAATAAGCCCAACTGAGTTTAATGGAGCTTACTCCCAGGTAAGTGTGTATAGGATTGCAGCCCATGAAGGCCGCAATTCTACCCACACTTATGCAGGAGTAGGCCCCATTAACTATAATGGGACTTGCATCTGAGTAGACATTCATAGGTTTGGCTCTGTAGGCCCAATCCTAAATGGGCCAGCGCTGGTGATAAGAGCTTACTGCTGGTTCTTGTGTCACTGTTAAGACACATCCAGCGTTGGCCCCCACTACCCCGAGAAGACCATGCAGAGCCAGTGGGTGGTAAGTGGCACTGCTGCTGCCAGGGAGCTCTTTCAGGGAGGGCGGAACTGGGCAGGGGAGGGGCAGAGCAGGGGTGGGACTGAGAGGGGCCTCCACCACCAGATCCTAATCTCTGTGTCAGGCCACACAGCCTGACAGGGAGGCCCTCAAGTCTGCACCAGGAGGCCTATTGGGTGGGCCTGCACCCTTACCTGGGGGAAGGGGACAAATGTCCTTCTCCTGAGTTGCCTCTGGTGCCTTAGGATGCTTACAGTGGCTGTGCATTTTAGGATTAGGTTGCAATCCTATCCACACTTTCCTGGGAGCAAGTCCCATTGAACACAATGTATCTTACTTCTACACAGAAGTATTGTTATCCTGTTGGATCAAATTCTTTTCCACCCCCGCTTCTCTCTTGTGTTACTCTCACTACGCCTGATAGATCACTGCAAATTATAACCTGTTTAGATATACACCCATTTCGCTGACCTTAGAACTGATATGTAATTAGGTCACTCACTGTCAGACACTCATGAATAATAATCTGGGATAACTCCACTGACTTCATATCATGCTCCAATTCAGTGAGTGCCTGTATGCTTGTAAGTCACTATATGTCTTCTTGGTTGGGCTCATGTGTGCATCTTTTAAAAAACAAGGTGTGTTTCTTGCTTCCAAATTATTGTTTTCATTATATGCAAACTGAACCAAAATGTGACTAAATTCAATAAGTTTAACTGAGAGAAATCATCTGTCTAGAACAGTGGTATTCAAACTTTTTAGACCGTGACCCAATTTTTAGAATGACACTTGTATCAGGACCCAGCGGAAGTGATGTCATTAACTTGGGGGTGATGTTGTAGGAAGTGACATCATCACGCAGGAAGTACTGTCATTGTAACATAAGAAAATGAAACTCCTGTAATGCAAATTGGCATTCTTGGACTGCAGCAATTATACAACTGTGAAATATCCCTGACAGAAAGCTAGTTAAAAGATCCTCACTTGAAAATTCAAACTGTTAACACGCATAAAAAGAATATAGCAAGAGTAAGGTCTGTAGTTTTCAAGATGGCTGCTCCCAACTTTCCGCGACCCACCTGACATCAGGCCGCAACCCACCAAATGGGTCCCAACCCACAGTTTGAATACTGCTCTAGAACATTTTGGATTTGCACAGTAAACCTGAGTTGCTCTCTTCCTGAACAAGTAAAGCCCAAATGTACACATTGGAGATTTCTTCTCTCTCAGATTTCAGCATCCATCCCATAGTTACATCAAATATATGCCATATAGGGTGAGGTTAAAAAGGTGCCACTGAGTTTGATAGTTTGATAGTCAGGGAAGAGTTGTCAACTCCTCTCAGCCAACCCATCTCTCCCCTCCCACAGACAGACAGCATTCCTGTTATGCTCCCATCTCCTTTGCTCCCTCCACCAGCCCAGCCCAGCACAGGAGGTTTCGCTCTTCAGACTATCAGAACACTAAATACTTTCCATGGTTTATTCTTTAACACGGGTTTTGCAATCTCTTCCCATTTCTTCCCTTCTGCTGTCCACCAGCCCACCCACCCACAGAGTTCATAGATATGGGGGTGGGAGAAGAGAACAATGGGAGAAGAGAAAATGTCCGCCCAATTACGAATTGTAACCTTCTCATCCTCAAACAAGATTTTTGAGGCCTGCTACATAGTAATGAAGGTAAAGGTTTCCCCATGACCAAATGGTCTAGTTGTGACCAACTGTAGGGGGTGGTGCTCATCTCCATTTCTAAGCCAAAGAGCCGGTGATTGTCCGAGGAAAAGCTTCCATAGTCACGTGGCCAGCATGACTATATGCCAAGGCGCATGGAACGCCATTACTTTCCCACCGAAGTGGTTCCTATTTATCTACTTGCATTTTTACATGCTTTTGAACTGCTAGGTTGACAGGAGCTGGGACAAGGAATGGGAGCTCACTCTGTTGCGTGGTCTTGAACTGCCAAGCTTCTGGTCAGCAACTCAGCAGTTTAACCCGCAGTACCACCACGCCCCACATAGTAATGAAACACTGGTCTAAAAAGGCATCTGGAGAGCCCAGCACAGAATCTGGAAGTCATCAGAGCCATCCTCTTCCTCTTAATGAAGCTAAAAGAGTGTGTGACTTAAGAGCCTGACAAATCTAGGGGTCTGGCAGGTGGCAGCAAAGCTGTAAAAAAATAGGTGGGGGTAGTATGAAAACTCACATCAAATGCACATCACATCAAAATCAGCAGTGCCTGATTTATGCAAGAACAGAATGATGTAATGTCCCTGTCAGCCAATGGGAGTAGTTTTTGAGTCTCACTCCAGAACTGAATTATTTTGGCCTACTTTACATTGTATGAAAACTGAAACAGCTGGAGCAATTCGTTTCCATAGGTATAACTGAAGTACTCTTTACAACACACTGAAAGTGAGTGGGAAGCCAATCAGAAAACAGCGATCTGCCCTCTCACCCCTCTATGCTACTGCACCCCTCTATGCTACTGGTGGCAGTGAATGTTTTCCTGCGTTGGTTGTTCTACAGTTATTGTAGGAAGGCCACGGTTAGTGATTAAACACTGCCGCACAGAGCAATGTTAACTATACTGAACTGGATACAGATGGGAGGGACAGACATGAAGCGATTAGTCTCACATTATCACCCTCCTCCTCCTCTTTGGTTAGAGCAAGGGTGGGAGGTAGGCTGTACTTCAGGATTTCCAGTCACAGAAGATCCAGAATGGTAGTCTTGGCACATCCTGTATGGGAACTAAATGCAATGTGGAGCAGGTTATGATGACATGAAAGACATTAAAGGCCGACATCATTTTGGAACCACGGCTTTGCAGAGTCTTTTTTGCTCCACGGCACAATATCAGTTTCATGTTCTGACTTCTGCAGGAGTGTATCCATGAATACAGCAGGTATCATCCACCCACAGTTTCTTCAGTCACCTCCTCTTCCTGCTCACCCAATGCTCACAGTACGGATAATGTATTTCTTCTTGTCCCAATGAAACCAATTCCTTTCTCCCACCTGCTTCCTGGGTGTTACCACCTTTACTGAATAAAATCTTTTAAGATGCTAATTTCAGATGCTCGTTAACCATTGCTCTGACGCAAGGCATTATTGTTTTCTTGGGAGTACAGAACATCCCTCATTCTTTTAACTTCACCAATGCATGAGCCGACACTGTAAATTTATACACAGATAAGCACTGCCCACTTGTTCACAGCTTATCATTAGTCAATGCATTTTGTCTTGTACTGTTTGAAATGTTTATTTCATAAAAGGATGCTTTTTTTCAATCTCTTGGTAGCCTTGTTTGCATTAACTTCAGCACCCAGTATGTGGGCTAGCCTGATGTGACACGGCCAGTAATCGAGGTTGGAAAGATCAAGGAAACTTTTATTGCTCATGAACATTGAGTAAACTCAACAATGGCAAAAGGCCCGGGTTGTTGGGACACTCCCTAAAGGGAGTGTGCAGAGCTTATTTATACAAAGGGAAAAGTTACATTCTTATGATGTCTGTCTAGTGCCTAGTGCACAAACAGTAGGAACACTTGCAAAAATATAGCACCACTGCAAAGTAGCTGTCGTGTCGTATACATGCTTGCCTTAGCCTAGGTCTGACTAGATACTTTCATATGGAGTGCAAATCCTTTGTGCCTTATGCAAAGACCTGGTGTCTCAGTCCTTGGTCACGTGCTTTTCCAAGATGGTGTCACTCTGGCTTTTTGGGCTCTCACAATAGGCTCACAAGCTATTTTCTGCTGCAGTCACTGATGGCCCATTACTATTGAAGGATTCCCCTGGTGGAATGGGCATTCTGCTGGCATAACATTCTTTACAGCTGTTGCAAACATGATTAGGCCAGCCCCATGCACCAACAGACACTGGATACCTGCTGGAGGAGGTGAGCTGGCACAGGGGATTGGCGGGAGGAGGGGAGGGTGTTGAATGGGGGTGGACGGAATGGGGCGGTGATGGAGGCTGGATGGAGGATGCATCAGGCCTGGGAGAGGGGTGGGATCGGCAAACCAATATTATTCCCAGGCCTGATCTGCCTTCTCAGATCAATGTGAGCTGAACGATAGTGGCTGTTGAGGGTTACCCTGGAGCATGACGACAAATGTCCCCATACTTCGAGAAGACCTAATGCAGCCAACCCACGCCCCCCAGATATCACATCATTGCCACTGCATTGCTGAGCAGGGAGTTAGGTAGGCTTGGGCTGTCCAACACCACCATGTCCAACACCACCTTTTGAATATGTGGCTGAGTTGCAATTTAATCTGGAAATTTCCTGAGTCAGTGTTAACTTCCTTGCCTGCTATACTGCACCAGTCTTTTCATGTGTTGGTCTTTTAGGGTTCAATCCTAACCTGGAGTTAGGCCAGCACAAGGGCCATTGTAAAGTATGTTTGGACCACTCTTGGAGTCAGAGAGGCCAGCAAACAGAAATGTGCCATCCTCCCTGATTCTGAGACCGCAATCCTAAACTGAGTTAGGCCGGCATAAACTAAGCCAGCAAAGGTTGGGCCACCATAAAGTATGGTTGGACCACTCTCGGAGAGAGGCCAGCACACAGACGTGAGCTATCCTCCCTGATTCCGAGAGTAGTCTAAACATGCTTTATGGCGGCCTTATGCTGGACAAACTTTACTGGCTTGGCTTATGCCAGCCTAACTCCAGTTTAGGACTGCGCTCTAAGAGTGGTCCAAATGCTCTTTATGCCAGTCCAACGCCCTTGTGCTGGCCAAACTTTGCTGGCCTAACTGTGCTGGCATAACTACATAATTGTTGTTTCTTTTTATGTCATCACTGCTAGATTTTGTTGGCTTGAAATTCACAGAGCTCACTATTTACCCCTTTAGGATAATACTGCCAGTCTGCTAGATCCTCTGGCATCCTCCTGCTCCACCTCACCGTTTAGTTGGTGATATATTCCTTTGGCTCATGTTTTGCTGTTGCAGATCTGCTTCTACCGATATCTAGGAGGTTCCTGTCACAGTGTTGGACCAAATGAAGAACAAGGTAGATATCCACAGTTTGTTCGGCAAATAAGCCTATATCAACCACAGCAGTTTATCAGGCAAAAAAGCAAAATAGTGCTTCCATTCTGCCCAAAGTGTCAAACCAACTCATCAGCCCCCTCCCCATCAACTAGGTCTCACTGATGTTCTCATTTCTATAATCCAATTCTGTCACACTTTTTTTTTTTTAAATAGGAAGTCTTAAGCAGTCTCTTATGGATCTCAGCATACCATTGTGTTCTGATTACACCTTCAGAATTCACAGAGACTAATCAAATGGGGAAATGTACTCTAGGGCTGAACCCAACCTATTTAATTCCCTGACCGGAGAACATGAAGAGTCTGTTAACACCTCTATGGGAAATGTTGGTAATTACAACCTGTGATGCTGGCCTAGCTGGAAGACCACCCAGGATCCTTCCTGTTTCAGAAACTGCAGGGCCGCTTATCCAAAGTTATTCATTCTAAGGCTTGGAATTCTTTTTGCAATAACAGTAACATCTTATTTGTTTCCTCACTCTACAATACTGAACATTCAAAGAAGTACCTGAAAAGAAGGAGCATCCTTCCAAGGGACAACCCAAGGCCTCCTGATGCCTGTGGCATACCAAATGCTACCCCCTTACCCAAGCATGTACCAGCCCCTGTCCTTCCCACTGTCCAATGCTCTTGCCCAGCAATCTCCTTTCTTCTTCCCCTTTGTTTCCCCCTCTTCAGTTTCCAATCCAGGCAGTGTAAGGACAAGGAGAAGCAGTGTAGATAAGGAGGCGGGCAGAGATTGGTGCCTCTGCCAATTCTGTGCCTGAGGCAACCAATGCAAGGGGTGACCAATGTCGGGCCAGTCTTACATTGTTCTTTGATTCCAATTCTCACCAGTTTGTCTAGAGCAGCGATTTCCAACCAGTGTGCCGTGGCACATTGGTGTGCAGTGAATGGTCTGCATCATGGGAGTTTGGAGGAGGGTCATATATTAGTAGGGCTACTGTAGGATGTGAACCCCTGGTCGACAGTGCAGTGTGCATTGTCAATGGTCAGAAAACTGACGGTGCACCTTGACAATTTTAGCATCTTGTCAGTGTGCCGTGAGATGAAAAAGGTTGAAGAACTCTGGGCTAGAGGAACAGACATCTCTCAAGTAATTTCCGCCTCCAGCTGCAGCTTGCCAATCACTCCATAGCCTCCAGACTGCCAAGATTTTAGCCATACCAAACAATATCCTGTCTACTTATGCTCAGGTTCATTTGGTAGAGTCAATGCAAAACCAATCTGCAATTATTCACATTCTTCAACAGAAACATTTCTACCTAAGTGAAGAAAAAAAAAAGAGGCATTTTTTGCCTTTTTCTTGAGAACAGGTGTGATAAGATCTTTATTTTCCATCTCACTTAAGAATGTCTGCCACCTAGTGGCTTCTGCATTCATTGTATGAATGCTGCGGCTGCCTGGAATGGCTCCAGTCATAAATGGGAGGGGCTGCACATGGCACATTGTGGCACCTGCAGTGTTTACCGTTTTGCCTCCCTCTAGCTATGCTACTGGTAAGTCCCACTGAATTCAAAAAGGCTCATTTTCCAATAAGGATGCATAAGACGGTAACTGTAGCCACTGTACTCCATCATTTCTTGAGATAACAAGTACACCTGTCATGTGTTCCCTAAAAACATATAAGGCATTACGCATTTATACATCCTGATCTTTTTAGGTGATCTTTTTAGGTGAGGAAAACCCTAATGTCTGCCTCATGAAACCAGAGAAATGAAATGCAATAGTTTTGAGACTGAGCTGGATGCTCATGTGGAAGATTTTATTATCGTGTTTGGTGGTGCAGTGACTGACTAGAAAGACCCTGCCAGCTCCAATATTTTGGGGGCTCTTCCCTTTTAAAAAATAGGATGAAAAATCAGACAGAGATAGGGTTGAATGAAACCATCATCTGCCACCTGGCAAAGTCTCACTCACCATCCGAGAAATTCCATTTCAAATCCAGTGACAAGAGTTTGGCATCTCTTGTTCTCCAAACAAGTTTTTCCTTCTGCTTTGAGTATTGCTCTCTCTCTCTCTCTCTCTCTCTCTCTCTCTCTCTCTCTTTCCCAGAGCCTGCATTGTTTGCCAACAGGATGGGAATGTGATGGGGAAAATGAGGTCAGGCTCCTCCAAGGACTCCTCCAGTGAAATTTGAAAAGAATGTCCACAAATTAGTAGGTGGCATCATCTCTCACCTGTCTGCTATGGTATTGTGCTTCTTATTAATGTATTTAAAGCCATGTGGTGAAACCAAACTCAAGGGAGAATATGCGACAGACTCTTCCTTGTCCCTTTGCCACCTGGTTGTATAACCAAATTATATAACCTGGTTTAGGCAATGACCACTTCAGATTTATGGCAGATGTAATAGTAATGGTAATTAAGGGTCATTCTGTTGTTGGTGACAGAAGCTCTAAGACAATCGTGGAACAAATCCTCAGATGGAAGTAAATCTGATTTGGGCAAGCCATCATGAAGTTATGCTGAATCTGAAGGAAGCATGTATAGTTTCCTGTTCCAGTGCTTTGGGGGAGACCCCAGAACAATGAGGGGTAACAGAGGCATGTCACCAGGCAGGATTGATGCAGTTGTCAAGGAAATGCCCCAGCAGAAGCCGGTGCTTGCCTGTCTTTAGTTGAGGCAATAAAGCAGGCAACTGCTAGTGTTCGACTTTGCCACCAAACCGCATTAGTCAGGCTTGAGAAGCTGTAGGTGCTAAATACTTAGCAGACTTGGAGTGCTGTTTGTTAAAATCTAGGTTTCTTCCTTCAGGCTTTATCTAGAGGCCATTGAAACTAGTAAGAGGTGGATGGATGGTTGTGCAAGCCTGTAGGCCTTTGAATTATGCAATGCTTATGTGTGAAAGCTACAGGGCTGAAGAGACACATTGCAAGCCATTTCAGACAGAAAGAGAAACAAAGCATTTCTGATATAGGCACTAAGGCTTCTATGTCCGGAATTACTACCTAGCGAGAAATTCATTTCAACTATTTAGGCCACTTTCACACTTTCACATTACCATGACCTAAATCTTCCCTTTTAAGCTGCTGTAGTAACAAAGGGGAAACAACAAAGGCCAGTCAAAGAAGCCAGTCTTTTTTTTCCTCTTTTGAGATTGTAGCAGCTTTAGTGGTCAGAATTTAACACTTTTTAGCACATTTTAACACTTCCCCGCAATGACTTTAGATTTAGATTAGATTTAGATTTTATTGGCCAAGTATGTGACCATACCTGGAATTTGGTGCGGCTACCAGCAACATACAAACAATGCTACATACACACACAATAAACAATAAATTCACAAAACAAATAAAGGCATTGTTCAGAATGAAACACTACTTTAGCCTCCGAGTCACCTCAGCATATATTGCAAGTTAAAAAACCAAATGCCTCCTCCATTCAATTCCAGATGTATCCAAAGCACTGTCCTGAACAGACTCATTAAATCAAGTTTCCGTAAGATAAGAACAGCTAGACATAAAAAGTCAGGCCCAGTTAGTAAGATGCAGTTCGTCCATTTTGTTAACAGGTGAATGAAGATTAAAAAGATGAATAAATGGTAGTACAAAGTTCATTCCATTTTGTCATAGCTTGGTCAAAATACTAACACCCTTGATGGATCCTCCTCCAAGTCTCGCATAAAGCCACAACACCTCTTGACCAAGCAACTGTACTACTTTTCTTCATCCACAGTCTCGCATGAAGCCACAACACCTCTTGACCAAGCAACTGTACTGCTTATCTTCATCCACAAAAACAGGGTGGTAACATGACCCAAACCTAAAACATAGCCACTTTTATGGTCAGTGCACAATGTCAAGAGACCTATCCTGGATCTCTCACATTGTGTGTGTGTGCGCGTGTGTGTGCGAGCAGTTTCATCCTTAACTATTTGTCACTATTTGTCAGATAGAAAATAGGTATACGTTTTCCTTAATGAGAGATCAGTATATTGCAGTGAAGCATGGTCCAAAAAATTCATTTGCATAAAAGGCAGGCTTGCATTATTGCAAGCTTAATTATTACAACAGGCCAATTATTACATTCTTAGACAGTAAATGCCTTCCATTTGCAGGTCAATTTATCCATAGTTAAGTATGGTTCTCTATTAAGTTCTTACTTGTTATGTTAATACTGTATCAAATACTCTTTTAGGGGTTAAGAACGGGGACATGGCAGAGAATGGGAGCCAATTGCCAATTGCGTTTTATCCATTATAGGAGGATTTTTCTGCACCACATTACTGACTGCAACATGTGAGCATGTTGCGATTATTTTTCTTTCTCCTGTGTCCTTCCCTGATTTCAATTGCCCTAAAGAATTCACTCAAATCATATTTTGCTAAGATTAAACGGGTAGGTTTGTACTTATCAATGAACTCCCCTTCTCAGTAGCTCCAGTCAGGGTCAGTGTGGCACATCTGGGAAGCTCCTCCCTCTCAGACAAGCAGGTCAGATGTCAAAAGACTTGCAGAGATGGGAGGGGCTCCTGGATCCGCCCAGTCCATTTAAAGCCTCGGAGAAAACGACTCCCAACTCTTGAACAAACAAACTCCGGGGAAGTCCGTCTTCCACATGCCAGCGGAGACTCACTCCCACGTACATACTTCCTGGTGCAGTAATGAGCAGCAGGCCCCTGGCCCCTTGCCGCAAAAACTGAACTATGGGGCCCCGCTTTTACTGCTAATGTAACCAGATGCACCTCATGTCCCCCCCCCCGGGATGTCAATGGCCCCCTGCCTCAATCCCCTTGTGGGAGGGACGCTGACCCTGACTGGAACTACTGAGAAGGGGAGTTCACTGGTAAGTACAAACCTACCCGTTCTCCAGTAGTTCCAGTCAGGGTCAGGGTGGCACATCTGGGACGTACCCAAGCCGTACCCACAGATAAACGGGTGGGACTAGATTGAGGCATCCTGCACTACGCCCTGCAGGACCCGCCTAGCAAAGGCGGTGTCCCAAGACGCGAAGCTGTCTACCTTATAATGTCGGATAAAGGTACTGGGGGAACTCCACGTGGCTGCCTTGCAGACCACCTCCATGGAAGGGCAAGGCTTAAAGGCTGCCAATGTCACCGCTCCCCGTAGGAAAGTGGTGAAATTCAGCCAGTTCTCACCTATTCTGTAGAACCGGTTGCTAATTTTAGGTTGGGAGAGGGAAGAAAGGCAGCGGATGCCCTGAAGGACATAGAACCGGTTGTTAATTTATTTGAATCCCACCACTGCCGTAGGGAGTGGGCGACAATTCCCTCTGGTGGGGTGGCTCCCCTGGCACTGTATGCCGTCACTATGGCCTCCCTGATCCACCAGGATAGCGTGGAGGGCGATGCCTTGGTTCCCTGCTTGGGAAGACGAAAATGCACAAAAAGTGCTTCTGTTTTCCGGAAAGGAGCCGTTCTTGGCACATAAAAACTAAGTGCCCTGTGGACATCCAGGGACTGTCACTGTCTCTCCCTGTCATGCTGTGGATTTGGGCAAAAGGAGGGCAAAACCAATACTTCTGCCCTATGAAAAATTGAATTGACCTTAGGCAGAAAAGTGGGATCCAACCTCAGGGTGACCCTGTCTTCAGAAAAAATACAAAGTTCCCTAGCCACCAAGAGCGCAGCCAACTCAGAAACTCTCTTGGCTGATGTTATACCCACCAAAAAGACAGTCTTGAGGGTAAGATCCCTCATGGAACATGTGGCCATAGGTTCAAATGGACCCCTAGTGAGAGACTTTAAAACCAGAGGTAAGTCCCAATTAGTTGTTCTGTGAATGGTAAGCGGGTTCAAGAGAGCTACCCCTCTCAGGAGCTTCTTGACATGGGGATGGGCTGATAGGCTCCTCCCCCCGGGGTACCCCAAGA
Organism: Lerista edwardsae; assembly: GCA_029204185.1. NCBI lineage: Eukaryota > Metazoa > Chordata > Lepidosauria > Squamata > Scincidae > Lerista > Lerista edwardsae. The sequence goes on from JAJKFI010000048.1 coordinate 3,618,943, forward strand.
TGGACGCTATGGCTGACACCTGGCATCTAAGGGTGGCAGTGCTTAACCCCTTATCCAACCCCGCTTGCAGGAACTCCAGAAGCTCCCTGACTCTAGGCTTCTTCGGGTTAACCTCCTTACCTGCACACCATGTAGTGAAGACCCTCCAAGTCGAGTTATAGACTCGATTGGTCGAGCTTCTCCTGTCCGAGAGCATGGTGGCCAACACTGCTTCGGAATATCCTAAGCTGGCAAGGGCCTGCGGCTCAACCTCCAGGCCATCAAATGCAGGAAGCTGGGCTGCTGATGGCAGATTGGACCCTGAGTCAAGATGTCTGGTCTGTCCGGAAGTAGAAGTGGCGGATGCAGCGACATTTATCTGAGGTCCAAGAATCAGAGTTGCCTCGGCCAATGTGGGGTGATGAGCACCACCTCTGCTTCCTCCTTCCGGATCTTTGCTATCACCCTCTGGAGCAGGTGGATGGGAGGGAAGGCGTGCAACAACCCCTTGGGCCATTTCTGCTGCAGGGCGTCTACTCCCTGGGCGCCTGGGCACCGTCCTCTGGAGTAAACCCCCGGCACCTGATGGTTTAGGTGCATAGCGAATAGGTCCATTCCCATCCTTCCAAAATTATGTGTTATTATATCCCTTGAAACACTTCCGGATGCAGCATCCACTCGGCCTGGTCTATCTGTTGCCAACTGAGCCAGTCCGCGGCCGTGTTCTCTATGCCTGGGACGTGCTCCGTTCTTACGGATGTGATGTTCTTTTCAGCCCACTGGAAGAGCATCTGTGCCTCCCTGTGGAGGGACAGTGACTTGGTGCCTCCTTGCCTTTTTACATAGGCCTGAGCCATCATGTTGTCGGTGTATATCAGAACGTTTGTCTCCCTGTTGTGAGGGACAAACATTCGCAAGGCAAGGTCTATGGCTCGTAGCTCCAGAACGTTTATGCTTTGCATGGCCTCTGCAGGTGACCAGAGGCCTTGGACTACTCTGCCCCCTGAATGGGCCCCCCAACCCATCAGGCTGGCATCTGTAAAGATCAGGTTCCTGTCCACAATCTGAATGCCCCCCCATGACAGCCTAGCTGGGGCCAGCCACCACCTAAGGTCCACTCGAGCTGTAGGGTCCAGGCTGATCCTCTTGCTGTTGTTGAGGGATATTGAGTCCTGGTGGGGCAAGAGAAGATGTTGTAAGCCCCACACCCTGAAGTGCGCCCACGTAATCACCTCCTGGCACGATGTCAGCATTCCTAATAATCTGGCCAGGACCAGGACATTGGAGGAGGCTGACTGGAGAACAACCGTCACCAGGATCCGGATCTTGTCCTGCCTCCCCTGAGACAGCGTCACAGTATAGTTGAGGGTGTTGATGGTCACTCCCAGATGAGAGATACACTGGGAGGGGGTCAGATGGCTCTTCTCCATGTTCACCACAAACCCATGGTATTGCAGGCAGTCTATGGTTCGAGCCACCTGCTGGGGGTTTCTCATCTTCACCAGTAGGTCGTCTAAATAAGGATACAGTGCCACTCCCTGCAGCCGCAGGTGGGCCACTAAAATGACTAGAATCTTTGTAAAGACGCGGGGGGCTGATGAAAGTCCAAACAGCAGAGCCAGGTACTGCCAGTGCTGCCCTTGATAGCAAAATCGCAAGAAGCGACGATGCCCCGCCCTGATAGGAACATGGAGGTAAGCCTCCTGGAGATCCAGCGATGCTAGGAAGTCTCCTCTCTTTATTGCCATCAGGATGGATCGCAGAGTCTCCATCTTGAACTTGCTCTGTTTCATCCATCTCAGATTGAGTATGACTCGAGTGTCCCCTGATTTTTTGGGCACGGTGAAGATGTGGGAATAGACCCCTGAGCCCCTCTCCTCTGCTGGAACCGGCTCAATCGCGCCTATCTGGCGAAGATGTTGTAAGGCCTTTAGCGTTTCCAGGTGTTTGATCTGGCACGTAGGCCTGTGAATTTGAACAAACCAGTTGCGGGGCAGAAAATGGAGCTCCAAGGTGTAACCCAATCTTATCGTGTCCCAGACCCAATGGTCTGACGTGGTCTGGTCCCATCTGTCGGTGAAGTGTTGTAATCTGCCGCCGATCTGTGGGGGCCCGCAGGCATCATGCGGAGTGGGACTTGGGACCTTTGGCAGCCAACTGCTGAGGGGGCTGACTGCAGGGCTTGAAGGAGGGCTTGCGCTGCCAAGACCTTCTGGAGCCTCTGTAGTACGAAGTTAAGGATGAAGAGGATGCAGAGGACGAAGCTCCTGAGGATTGTGACTTGTTGCCACGAAAAAACTGAGAGGACTGCTTCGTCTGAGACTTAGAAGCCTTTTCTGGTGTGGGTAGGACCTTCTTTTTTCCTTTGGTCTCCACAAGGAGTGGCTCTAGTGCCTCTCTGAAGAGCTTCTCCCACCACCTTGATGCCCACCACCTTGACCTGAGATGCCACATCCACATCCCAGTGGCAGAGCCAGGTGTTATGGCAAGCTGTCACGCTGGCCGCCATAGATCGGGTGGAGAGCTGCACGGCGTCTGCCATGGCGTTGGAAGTAAAGGCTGCGGCTGACTACATCTTTCTGATGTCTTTCCGCACCTTCTCTGGGATCTCAAAATCCTTCAACAGATGCTGGCTCCATAGAAAAACGGCCCTAGCAAACATGGAGCCTGCTACGGAAGCTCTCAGGGCCCCTGCTGCCAACTCAAATGCCTTGCGCACAGCCATCTCAATGCGCCGGTCCACTGAGTCCTTTGGCAGCCCTTCCGAGTCCGCAGGGAGAACTGATGACGATCCAAGCGCCGCCACAGGAGCGTCCACTACTGGAAGTTTGAGGCGCTGCATCTTGTTAGGTGACAGAGAACAGTACTTCAAAGTAGACTTCTGGCTGTCTTTGTTTCTAGATGGGTTCTCCCATTCTTTGTCAATAAGAAGCCTAAAGTGCTCGGGCAGAGGGAAGCCCTTAGGCGCCTCCTGCTGAGCTGGAAAAGCCACTGGACCTCCCCACACCTTGGAAGAGGTACTGGCTTCTGCTGGTTCCTGACCTTCCTGCAGCCGCAGGATCCTCATGACCTTCTGAAACATCCGAGGGAACATGTCAGTCTTAAAGAGCCGGGTGCCATGGCCCTCTGTCACAGTCTCTTCGTCTGATATTTCCCCTTCCTCTGGGGAATCCAGTGCGGCCTCCTCCGCCTCTGTGCCAGTCTCCAAGAGCCTGGGCCTCTGTGCTGAGGGGATGAGATCCAGACTGTCCCCACTGAGTGATCTGGATCTCCTGCACCTGGATGGGGTGGTCTTGACCTTCTCTGAGCCCTTGTAGCCTGCAACTGCTACTTGGAACAGAGGGGTTGCCAACTGCTCGGCCTGTGCCATCTCGGCCAGTTCCTGCATCTCTGCTGGCTGCAGGGGGGCCTCCTGCACCCCCCCCCGATGTTCTGAGGGGGGCGGGCTGACGCAGAGCAAGATGCACACACCCCAGGGCTGAATTTAGGGCCGCTGTGACCATTCGTTGCAGCGTGGCCTCAATCTCCCCCCATGGAAGCGCCATCGGGACATCGCTCTGACCCTGACCCTCTTCGGGGACCTCACCGGGGGTAGCCATGGCTGGAGACTCACCACACTGCTCAGATGCCTGACTGTGAGGCTGTTGCAGGCCGAACGCTGCCGTCCCCGCTCCCAGCAGAATACGGGGGTTGGAGCGATCACCGCTGCTGGATGCAGCTGCTAGCCCTCTCCCCACCTCAGGATTGAGAGAAGGGGTCAGGCAAAGGCTCTCCGCTGCTGCTGGGCGGCTGTAGGAGCCCATCCCCGGCCTCAGAAGAAGCGTGGGGGTCAGGTGTGGCTGGAGCGCTATGCGCCGAAAAACAAAATGGCGGCCACGACTCCACGACGAGGCCCGTGGCTGCTGCGGGCCTCAAAACATTCAATCCGGGAGTGCCCCTGTCTGGTGCAAGCCTGGGAGCACCCTGAGAGCCCTTAAAAGGGCTTTTGATTTCTTAGATTGCTTCTGACCTCCTCCGTTGGATCCTTCTTTAACGTTTTTTTTTCTTTCAGAGGAGCAACAGAGAGATGCGACCTGTTTGCCCCAAGGCTAGGCCAGACTGGGCGGATCCAGGAGCCCCTCCCATCTCTGCAAGTCTTCTGACACCTGACCTGCCTGTCTGAGAGGGAGGAGCTTCCCAGATGTGCCACGCTGACCCTGACTGGAACTACTGGAGAACAACTATTCGTCACCACTGTTGTGAGTTTTTGTTCATTTGGTACATATGGGCCCAGCATGACGAATCAAGCAACAGTGGAGAGCCCACAATTCACCCCTTTTGCCACTATGCTGGCTGTGTCAGGTCCAACAAGTCCAAGAGACCAACATTATACTGTACAAAAAGCCAGAGGGAACTCTGCCCTCATTCTGCTCCGTAGTAGTGCAACTAGGGCTGGGTGATAGGGGTACCTGCCCTAGGGGTGACCTGGAAAGGAGCACAAAATGGACAACCAAGGTTAGGTAATATACTGGCAGTTGTTAAAATAATGTTCAGTTTGGTCTAATTAGTTTGGGGTGCTCCTAGAGGTCCAAGTGGCTTTCATGGCATAAATGACATCTGAGCACCTAATGCTGATACAGCCATTGTGGTGTCTCTTGGACAGAGAATGCTTGGTCACAATTATTCACGTTCTTGGTTTGGTAATCTCAATGAGATGTGGCGTGCATTGTACATGGGGCTGCCTTTGAAGACTGCTTGGGAATTTCAGTTCAATACAGAGACCACATTACTGACTGGCCTGATCAAATGGAACACATCTTGCCAGTCTTGAAGCAACTGCTTCTTGTCCGCTTTCCATCTCTTCTTCCTTTGAAACAGTAGTAGCTAAAAGAGGACTCAGCTATCTGAAGGATCATAATCTCCCAATGAACTGCCAGCATATTAAGACTGTTAGGTATAAAACTTGGCTCCCAGTTCATGGTTCAATAGAAAAGTTTATTTACATATTTGCAAATATAGGTGGCAAGCAAAAACCAGCCACAAGCTCGTACAATTGGGGGTGACTTTTTATACTCAGTAGGAGTGGTCCAGTATTTTGCACCTATTGGTTACAGCTTATCCAATCAACAACAACTGAACCGAATACTTCAGACTTCCCTCTACATATCTCTTTGACATGATCTCCCCACCTTTGTACATACTTTTACCCACGACGAATGTGCACGCAAAACTCGACTTAATGAGTAGCTAATAATTAGTTACTAATAATTAGTAACTTAATGAGTAGCTAAATAGCTAATAGGTTGAGCTAATAGTAGGTATGGCCTAATTATTCATGAGACTCATCACGCCTGCGCAATGTCACTCTCCCAAGGCCAAAACTTTCTTGCTGTGGTCAGCTGAAATTTGTTACACTGCTATCTAACTCTGAGAAGTTGAGGCCCGAAACGAAGCCTTGGGATCTGTAATGCCTTTTGTCCTTTGTCTTTTTCTCCTGCAGTTCCCCCTCCCTTCTCTGCTAACCAGTTCTTGGCCTCATCCACCGCCCCCTCTTGCTTTTACACCTTACAGCAGGCATTTTATTTTAGTGTTGGGGTTCCAAATTATCACTATCCATATTCATATTTCACAAGACTGTCCTCAGAGGCCCTTCTCCACGTGCCTCTGCCTTCAGAAATGATGCTTTTCAGTGGTGGCCCACCCATTTTGACATGGTCTCCCTAAGGTGGTTTTCCTGCACCATCTGATGACTTCACCATGCCACATGAAGACCTTTATTTGACCAGGCCTTTTATACCACTGACAGCCCAGTCCTTTCTAAATCCTTTCTAAACAGGGATGCAATAGCACCAGCAGTTTCTGATGTATCCCAAGGGAGATTTTTGGCCAGTGGAGGCCTCCTCAGGGTAAGGGAAAATTAGTTCTCTTGCCCTGGGATAACCCCCAACTCAACTCAGACATGTACAGTTTGATTGCAGGTGCAAGTTCTAGTTGGTCCGTGAAGGCAGATCAGGCACAGGAAGGAAATTGGGATTTGTTGTGTGCTCTTGCTGCCAAACCTGCCCCTCTCCTGGGCCTGATCAGTGTTCCTTCCTACCCTCTCACTGCCATGTTCCACCCAATCCCTCCCCATTCCACCCATACTACCCCATTCTAGCCCTTGCATGGCCTTACTTGCTCTGGTGGGTCTTCAGGCATCCGGGGGCATATGGGAGGCTACTCTGGCCTCCTTGTCAGCGGCCCAGTAGCATGAGCCAGCACATTAGGATTGATTACACTTTTATCTCTTAGAGCACAATTCTAAACCGGAGTTAGGCCAGCATAAACTAAGCCAGCAAAGTTTGGCCAGCACAAGGGCCACCATAAAGTGTTTTTGGACTACTCTCAGAGTCAGGGAGGATGGCTCATGTCTGTGTGATGACCTGTCTGACTCCGAGAGTGGCCCAAACATACTTAACGGTGTCACTTGTGCTGGCCAAACTTTGCTAGTTTAGCTTATGCCAGCCTAACTCAGTTTAGGATTGTGCCCTTTGTCTTTTGTTCTTTTATGCTCATTTCACTTACTAAAATGTAAGATGGTTTTACAAATTCTTTGACTTGATGTTGTGGTTTTAAAAGCGCAATCCTAATGTGGAGTTAGGCCAGCACAGTTAGGCCAGCAAAGTGCACCATCCTCCCTGACTCCAAGAGTGGTCCAAATGCACTTTACAGTGGCCCTTTGCTGACCTAACTGTGCTAGCCTAACTCCAGGTTAGGATTGCGCTCTAAGTTATGTAATGTTCCTTTGGGAGCATTCGGGTTGAAGAGCAGTTTAGTAAACCCTTTGGTAATTTGGTTAGTTTGGTAATTAAGTAGCTAATAGGTTGAGTTTTTTCCAAGGTAACATAAAGCCAGCTCAAACCATTTTGATATCTGAGGGGAATGGCAGTGAAACACCCACAGTGCTCTGTGGCTGCCACTCCATTGCATTTTTCCTTGTGCACCCCCTGCCCAGCTTTATCTGAATTGGAGGAAGATGGAAAGGGGGAACATGGCAGGCTGTGGAGACAGGGAAGCTAGTGGGCTGGCAAATGGCTGCTCCCTCCCACCTTTCCCCTTAGCAATGTAGGATAATTCTATCATCCTCCTCCTCACCCTTGGAGTTGGATGAGGAGGCCCTGTTACATCCCCCCCCCTATTTGCCAAGGAAGCAGATCTAATATTTGGCCTCTTCCAAATCTAATAGCTATTGGAATATAAGCCTCTTCCAAATCTAATAGCTATCCGAATGCAGAAGGCACTTCCTCCCTTGCCTTATCACAGGACTCTGGGAAGGTCTTTCTGAGAAGAGGATAGGAAGTGGCAGTGGCTCTGTGAGAGAAACATGGCGGGACTGCACACAAGAGAATTACTACTGTCTCCTTCTAGCACCCCTCAGCTGTGTCCTCCCCCATAATCCAACACTTGAGGTGGCCACTTCAGGTCACCTTATTATGGGGTCAGCCCTGAGGTGGCAGATGAAAGATCAGACATTAGCTTGCTCAGGTGTTTAGAGAGAACACTAGACCAGGCAGAGCAGTTTCTCACTGACCCTGTATCTGCGGAATAAATGCAATAAAACACATTCAGCTATTGAATATTCTGCAGCAAGGGTGCTTTCAGGCACTCATCAGTTGAAGAACTGTAAGCTTCATTGACTGCCAGTATGTTTCCAAGCACAATTCAAGATGCTGATTATTATATATAACCCCTATATGACCTGGGGTAATTCATCCCAGAAGGAGTGTAGGATTGAGAGCCTTCTGTGTGTAGAAATGATCTGCCCTCTCCTCTTGCACCTGTCATGCAAATGCAATACACAACATTTTTTATAAAACATCAGGGGATAAACACCAGGGTAGCAGTGCTACTAGCATGCCTACCCTAGGACAGGGGACAGGGGACAGGGGATTTAGCTCTGGGCAAGATCACCAGCTAGTTCCTTGTCATAAGAGTTCTGGGAGCAAAATGGATATATTTCTTGTTCCTCAGAATAAAGAGTTGACCAGAATATTTCTGGTTTCCATGATGACCAATTACAGAAGGATGGCCATGATACTCTGTTATGTGGCAGCATAAACATTAACAATTTTATTCTGGCACAATTAAACTGTGATTTTTTTTAGGTGGTGCCACAAATCTTTCATTGTGTACAGTATATTCTTCTTTCTGGATGTCTTCATCTATTATTGTTACTATAATCAGCTTCAAGCAGGGCCAGCCCTCCAGTAGGCCCTGGTAAGCCATGAATGCCATGCAAAGTTTTGAGGAACAGCCAAATGTGCCCCACACCTTGTGTTCTTCTCCCCCTAAACGCTCCCTGTGCGTTCGAAATATTTAAAAAACGGTTTCATGATCACAACCCGGAAGTGGGTCGCTATCTTTTTTAAACATTTTTAACGCACAGGGAGTCCTGCAGTGTACTTTTGGGTGCACTGCAATTAGTGGGGTTGGGGGTGGCGGCCTGCTGGATGTGACCCTGGCAGCACATCCTTCAGGTCTGCCCTGGAAGGGGCCCACAACCAAGATTATCTCTTCTTATGTATTTATTTTGTTTATTTGAAAAATTTATACCCTGCCTTTCCTATGCCGAAGCAAATGCCCAAAGCGGCTTACAGAGCACAAAGTACAATGTCTCCATAATAAGTAAAACATAATAAGTAAAATACATTAAAACAACAACAACAAATTAAACATGAACGGGAACACCGAGAGTGAACAGGAATGAAAGCTAGACCCAATTCTCTACATCAGGACGCATTGGAGAGTGGGAAAACAATTGAGCAGGGGAGTGAAACAGACTATGACAATATACCAGAGGGACAGAGGGCAGAACAGCCACACAGTCATCCAAAGGCCAGACTGAATAGGTATGATTTGAGCCCTCTCCGAAAGGCCATGAGAGAGAGTGTTGTTCTTAGTTCTTCTGGAAGGGAATTCCATATTTGTGAAGCCGCTACAAAGAAGGCTTGTCCCCGAGCTGCCATCCCTTTTACTTGGGACAGAGGGGGCACTTGAAGGAGAGCCCCTTTAGGTGATCTGAGATACTCTCCTGAGTCTGTTGAGTCTGTTTCTTGAGGAGCTGGAAGGCATGGAGGGAGGGAGAAGAGGGTTTCAAGGGCAGGTGGCCAAATAGAGAATTATCCAACTTTGAACCTGTGAGGATGTTCACAAAACAAATGCACATCTGAGATACTCGCATGGAGTGAAGTGACGTATTGGGGAAAGAAACGGCGCCCGTGCCCATGGCAAGGCTGATCTAGTACAATACGCTGGCAGTAGGAACGCCCAGCCTGCCACCAGGGGGTGGGAAGGGAGGTGCCATGATGGGTGCAGTTCAGCACACGGATTTGCCTTAGTTCCGCCTGTAATGTGGTGCTGGCATTGGAGCATCTGATGAAGAGGAACGCATTCTATGAAAAATCAGACTCTATTCTACATGGAAGAGAAGGCGCAGAAGAAAATGTTTTAGGGAGTTACTGAGTTGGAAGAGCTTGGGTGAAACCATTTCTCCGTACCTATAAAAGTCAACATGCATGTACAGTTATTGTGTAGAAGAGCGGGCCTTTTAACCTATGTAACACATGTGCTTGCTCAAGACAGGTTATAATTGGCTCTTGACTTGCCACAGCTGACACAGAAAGGCATCTCTCTTGCACATCCTCAGATGAGACAAGAAGCTGACTCCATGTTTTATTATTGCTGTAAATAATAACTCCTCTCACAATGTCCATGGAGATCCATCTCTTCCCTCTCAAAGCATTTAATTTGGTTGGGAATTAAAGAGCTGGCACTGAGCCCAGGGCAAGATTGCTCCCCTTCCTAAATTTTTCTACAATTTGGTGTTACTACATTTTTTTAAAAAAATGAGTTTTTAATTGACAGTTTTACCTTGGCATGAGCAAGATTGAAACTAAATGAAAATATTTATCAAAATGGGATAATTTCCTTATTTTGAGTAATGTTGTTGCATTTCTTTTACCTCAGCAAAGTCCTCCTCATCTGCTTCTTCTAAAAATGCACTGGCATTCAAGGACTGGCTTTCACTATTTTTCTCATTACTATGTGATGATTTTAAAACAAAGCCAGTGAAATAAACCTGTCTGGCCTTTTTAAAAATTATTATTATTTGGTGCTCCAGACTTATAGTTGTACTCCACAGCATTAATTTCGCCTTCAAATAATGCCAGAACACATGTAGACTTGATCCAGATCCACGTGTGCTACACACACACTAAAGTAGCGGAAGGGGTGAAACCAAGGAGGTTTAATAACAAGGAGGCAGCATCCCTTAAGCGCTAATGCCAACCCCCGGCCCTTCTTGTTATCTGAATGAGCAGAAAGTGAAGCTAGTGGGCGGGGTTAGCGGTGACGTAAATACACCCAAAACAATCCTCATTCCAATTATTTCAAATGGGTTTTCGCATGATGTTTCGGACTTAATAGTTTACTCCTGAAGTAAAAACTCACGAAAATAACAACGTGTGATCGTGGACAAACATCAGTGGTAACCATATTATGAGTTAATATGCAATTACAAGGTTTAATTCCGCAGAATTATATTACTGAACATACCGGACGAAATGCTGCTTGCTGCCTATGTAAACTCGGATTGCACTGCTTTGACAGGCTTATTTTTTGAAATCTACACAACCAAAAATAAAGTGTGAACGGGAAGGAAAGAAAAAAAGGGTGGGCAAAAATTAGATAAATATGTAGGAAAATTACATTAAAATCTCTCAATGTATAACACAAGCAGTTGTCAATAGGAGAGTAGTTCTTTTTCACTTCTAGGCTATTAAGTGTATTTTTTTTAAACTTCTACACTCACCCCCCCCCATAAAACAAATTCTGTTAATGTTCGGAATTTCAAAAATATTACCGTAGAAAATGGAAGGCGGGAAAAAAATGTGTAAACGGGAAGGGGGGGAAAGGAGGGGGGAATTTTTTTTTTATTATTTCTTCATATCTACTTCAGTTTGTGAAGGGCTGCATACTTTATGAAGTAATATTTTTCCGTAGCAACAAATCACAATGATTTTAAGTACCTGTGGAAAGTAATCCCATTTTTTGTACAGCAATTCGCACACCCGTATGCAGAACACACAGGCATGCTTAAAGACGTTGAGATTAACTTTACCACACGGGCAGGGAGATTTTTATACGTGATGCCGCGGTGGCAATCCTCCTTCGCGGCAATGATCTGAGATAGACCCATGGCTTCAAGTCTGTGACGTCATGGCCCCTCCAGCGAAATATAATACCTCCATGGCTAATGCTCCTGAGGTGAAGCCAGTGGGCGGGCTTAGCCACCATGTTAGGTAACTCAAAACAATCCTCATTCCAAGCATTTCAGATTGCTTTGCTCGTACTGTTTAGGATTTAATAGTTTATTCCTTAAATAAATACTTACGAAAATAAAAACATGTGATCATGTAGACACATGATTGGTAACCTTATTATGATTTATATGCAATTACAAGGTTAAATTCCTCATAATAATATTACTGAACATACCTGACAAAATGCTACTTGCTGTCTATTTAAACTCAGATTGCACTATTTTGACAGACTTTATTGAAATCTACACAAACAAAAATAAAACGGTCATGCCCCATAAAAAAAATTCTGTAAATGTTCAGAATTTCATAAATGTTACAGTAGAAAATGAAAGGTGGAAAAATAAACTGTGAATGGGAAGGAAAGGAAAAAAAAGGGGCGGGTGGGCAAAAATTAGATAAATATATAGGAAAATTACATTAAAATCTCTTCATAAGTAGTTGTCAATATGAGAGCAATTCTTTTTTACTTCTAGACTATTAAGAGTATTTTTTTTAAACTTCTACACTCCCCCCCCAAACAAATTCTGTTAATGTTCAGAATTTCAAAAATATTACAGTAGAAAATGGAAGGTGGGAAAAAAAGTGTAAACGGGAAGGGGGAAAAAGGAGGGGGGGAATATATATATATATATTTTTACCTTCTAGACCTATGGTTCCCAAAGTGGTCGATATCGACCCCCAGGGGTCGATTTCAACTTTCAGGGGGTCCGTGTCAGCAACAAAAAATTTTGGGGGTACACGATATATAAATGGGGGTCCACCCACCGAAATCATTATTTCAGGCATTTCATAAACTTTTAAGTAGATATTTTAAATTTGAAATAATTAATTATGTGAGTAGGTACGATAAGTTCTGGACTTTGTTATTATAATTCTTGCAAATTGAACAAAGGGGGTAACAGAGAGGAAGCTCCATCACCCTACACTTACACAGACTCCCTGTGGATCCTGGTGCTGCGGTGCATGTTTAAAAAAAAAAAACTTGCACTGCAGCGCCAGGATCCACAGGGAGTCTACCGCCAGAGAGCTTGTCTCCTCCGCAGCACCTCCCTCCCATATGAATGACGCTGGTGTGACCCCAAGGTCGCCTCAGCGTTATTCAGAAGGCAGAGAGTGCACAGAGAAGCAAGAAGAGCAAGGATGAAGATATTTCTAGAGGTTAGTGAAATAAAGGGGCCTGGGAGGGGCTGCATTATTTATTAAAAACTGGGGGGCTGCAATATTTATTGAAAACTAGGGGGTGGGGAGGCTGCAATAGTTATTAAAAACTGGGAGGCTGCAATATTTCCTGAAAACTAGGGGGAGGCTGAAATATTTATTGAAAACGGCAGGTGCGGGGGTTGCAATATTTATTGCAAACTGGAGGGCTGCAATGTTTATTGAAAACTGTGTGAGGGGGTGCACGGACATGTTAAATTAGGCAATTATAAATAGGAGTGTTAGAATCAAACATTGATTATTTCTATTCTGAATTTTGAGAAGAAAAGTGGTTAAAAATATTAACTTCATTTAGTGCAAAATACAGATGCAAATCAAAGTGAATCAAAAACATCTTGTTTAGGAGTGCCTAAGGAAAGTAAGTACAAATTTTTAGTTAGTCATCCAGATTGCGGTCTCGGCCGCATTTTTTAGTTAAATATTTCAAATAAAGATAATACCTGCTAAAACATATGACCAAAAACTCTAATTGCATGCTCGAACAAAAAATTAAATATCCAAACAAAGAAACAGTCAATGCTTCAGATATAGTAAAAAATAATTATTTCCTACTTTTTAACGTTTGTTTTTGTTTGTGTAGGCGTTTTTTTTAAAGATTTTGTGTTAAAGGAGTAGGAATTGTTCGGATACTTTTTCAATTTTCATTATACTTAGTTTTAATGTAAGTGCCTCAATAGGGTCTTATTCCAGTCAATTAATTTTAAATTTTTTATCTTATGAGATTTAAATAGCTTGTTTTTTGTTGACAGATATCTTCTACTCAACATGGCAGAGGCTAAAAAAAAATGTAGGCAGTATAGCATTGATTATTTGAAGTTCGGCTTTATTTTCGTCCAAAATCCAAATATTTACAGAGTTTTGTGCTAAATTTTAAAGAAAATTTTAATTTAGCCTTTTTTTAATTTTGAGCTATTAATGTTTAATTTTGTTTTATTTCACATAAAAATAAGATTTTTAATTTAATTGTTTCAATAAAGGTCTGAATAAAAAAATTTAAGTTCGTTTTCTTTTTTTACAAAGCCCTATCAAAGTGAACAGCACTGTGTCAGCTGTGAAAAACATATCTGATGACATAAAATTTAGGAAAATTTAATATTAGGCAGGCAGGGGGCTACGGCAAAAAAAAATTCGGAAAGTGGTCCACAGGACAAAAAGGTTTGGGGACCTCTGTTCTAGACCATTAACAATGGGTGTCAGAAAATGGTGAATAAGATTGCTAGGAACAACAAGAAATTACACAGCTTCAAAAATAATGCACTCACTATTTCAGTGAATTGTAGTTTTATTGAACCAATGTAATGTGAATACATGAATCTTTCAGTGGAAACTAAATATTCAAAAATGCCAGTCTCTGACAACTTAAAAAATAAATGAAGATAGAGTTCTTTAATGTAATAACTTGATAAGAACCTAATCTGCTAAGTCCTTACATAACATACACTGTCCAGTCACATTAATGTGACCATCTGCGAGCTGTATGACACGTCAATATTAACTTCTACACACGTAAGTTTCACTTTCCCATGTTTGCATTGTACCAAGACACGTTTGTGCTTATGGAGAAAACCTGGGCTACATTTCCACTAGATCTTTAATCCACTTTAAGTGCACTTCTATTGCACAAATGCATTCTGAGGGACAATGACAACAACTTCAGTTTGTTAAGGAATCCTAGAAGTGTTAGAGCTACCCTCAACAAACTACAGTCTCCAGAATGCATTGGGGTGACAGAAGTCCATTGAAAGTAGACTTGAGCTGTATTGGGAACGTAGCCTGGGATAAGCTGAGATTGAGGTACCCAAATTTGCATAAATTTGTTTTGTACTAAAATTTGTTTTATCATGGCCCAGGCCCCTGGAAGACTGAGCCCTGGGGATTTTGCTCCCTGCTCCTCAGGCCTGTGAGGGATCTTACAGAATTGTTTCCTTAACTTGGGGGAGATGGTTATGTGACAGATTTTCAGTGGCCCTGCTATAAACTGTAAAAGCTGCATCCTCCTAGATCATGTGGGTAGAGCTGCCACATTTTCCCAGGGTAGATGATGGACAGTTTAATAGTCATTCGCAGCCTCAGTGAGGAAAAACAAGTTAGCACATTCGTGGGCCTATTGTGGCCAAAGCATAAGCATGGGGATTGAGTCACATCATTTGAATCTTTGTTTATATTCCATACAGAGTTGGAAAATAGGTCACTAATGCAGCACAGTTAATGACGGAAATGATATACAATCTGTTATATGTCATTCATGCAACATGTACTGCTTTCTCATTAGGATTTCATTCCTTACAGATATTTTCAACAACTGTGTCACAGCACATTGGTGAGCCACAAATGGTTCAAAGGTGAACTGCACAAATTCAGGGGTGGTGGTTATTTATTGATAGGGCCGTTGAAGAATGTGAGCCTCACCAGCAGTGCAGTGGCCCTGTCAATAGTAAAAACAAAACAAAACCTGATCTTGTCTGTTGATAATTTTAGCACCTTGTCAGTTTGCCATGAGACAAAAAATAACTGCTGCCTTAGAAGAAACAACTTGTCAGTAAAAAAAAGACATATACAGGCTCCATCAATAACTCTCCTTAAACTTCCCTAATAGAGTTCATTAGAAAGAAAGAAAAAACCAAACTATGAACAGGGTATTCCCTGTTGTAGCCCATAGCTCTAGTTCTGACAGGAGGTTTGAAGGAAGGTTTTTGGGTTCCAAGGAAGATGCAAGTCTAGTCCAAGGTTGTCATAAAAGAGCTTCAGGCAGGCCTGCAGGCCTGCACTGTATCCAGCACAGCTTGGGAGCAGGCTGGAGCCTCCACTGGCAGAGGCGTATCCAGGGAAAATAGCACCCATGGCAAGCAATGAAATTGCACCCCTATCAAAACATGCTAGGTATCCCCCCCATTTTCATCAGAGCCAACAAAGCCAGCAGCCACAGAATGAACTACCCACCCACCAGGCATATCGTCAAACCCCTCTCTAGCCCCCCCCCCATTTTCATAGCCAACAAACAAAGCCAGCAGCCACGGAATGAACTTCCACCCACCCACCCCACAGGCATAGACTTACCATAATTTTTAGAATGGAAACTGGGACCAATTGGAATACCACCAAGCTTGGCACCACATATAACACCCCCACTTGGGAAACCTGCACTCTGTCAGGCAATTTGAAACTAATTTGTTGGTTGTGTGTTTACTCCCAGACCTTCGTTTAGGTCCTATCCAAAGAGGTTAGATAACAGGAGATGACATGACATCATGATCTTGAAGCCATGAGTCAGACAATATGGCTGACTCAGATCTTTCCCGTCAGGAGGAGGGTTGCCATGAATTCTCTAATAAAACTCTCCCTGCACGTCTGTAGAAGTTAGTATCTACCTCGTTAATAATGCCTGCGTGTTCTGCATACGGGTGTGCGAATCGCTGCACGAAAAATGGGATTTAATTTCCACGGAAAGATTCATGTATTCACATTACATCGGTTCAATAAAACGACCGTTCAGTGAGTACAGAATTTTTGAAGCTGTGTAATTTCTTGTTGTTCCTAGCAGTCTTATTCACCATTTTCTGACACCCACTGTTAATGGTCTAGAAGGGAAAGAAAAAAAATATTTCCCCCCGTCCTTTTTTCCCCCTTCCCGTTTACACGTTTTTCCCCGCCTTCCATTTTCTACGGTAATATTTTCGAAATTCTGAACATTAACAGAATTTGTTTTATTGGGGGGGGTGAGTGTAGAAGTTTAAAAAAATACTCGTAATAGCCTAGAAGTAAAAAAGAATTACTCTCATATTGACAACTACTTGTGTTGTGAAGAGATTTTAATGTAATTTTCCTATATATTTATCTAATTTTTGCCCACCCTCCCCTGTTTTTTCTTTCCTTCCCGTTCACACTTTATTTTTGCTTGTGTAGATTTCAAAAAAGTCTGTCAAAATAGTGCAATCTGAGTTTAAATAGACAGCATTTCGTCCGGTATGTTCAATAATATAATTATGAGGAATTTAACCTTTTAATTGCATATTAAATCATAATAAGGTTACCAGTGATGTTTCTACACGATCACACGTTTTTATTTTCGTAAAGTTTTTACTTCAGGAGTAAACTATTCAGTCCTAAACACTACACGCAAAGCAATCTGAAATGCTTGGAATCAGCATTGTTTTGAGTCCAACAACATGGCCGCTAAGCCCGCCCCCTGGCTTCAATTCGCTCCTATCAATTCAATAGGCATGTCCTCTCCTGTTATTATAACTCCATGCTCCTATCCCATGTCAGCAAAACCCTGGCGCCGCCCCTGAGTGTCATGCAAGATCTGAAACATCCTAATGTAAGGTATTTTGGCACAGCAAGCCTACTCTTCTGATCAATACTTTACAATGCAAAATACTGTCAAGTGGAACAGTGATGTTACCAACAGAAAAACATTCTGCAGAAATCCCCTTTCCTTAAAAGAAGAGACTGAGGGCGCAATGCTAATCAACTTTCCAGTACTGACATAGCTGTGCCAGTGGGGCATGTGCTGCATCCTGCCGTGGGGGAGGGGGAAGTCATGGAGGCCTCCTCAAGGTCAGGGAGTGTTTGTTCCCTTACCTCAGAGCTGCATTGCCCTTACCCAGTTGCTGGAAAGTTGGTTAGGATTGCGCCCTGAGAAAAATGGCTTCTAATAAATGATTATAGCTTTATTAAGAAAGAATACAAACTAGACATCCCAAAGAATTAACAGAGAGGGGGGAAAAACACTTTTCAGGAAAAGGGACAGGATCACCAACTTCTGATAGGCAGAGCGACTACAATCATGGGACCCATTGAAATAATTGGGATTGGTATAGCAAGTCATAACCTCCCCTCCCAACTCAAATTCCAGGTTCTAGTACCTGCTCTGGGCTATAAATGGTTTTCTGGAAAACTGGACCAGAATGCCCACTTCTGAGCTAGATAGAACAACCAAAATCACAAGACTCACTGAACTAACCAGTGTGATATAACAAATCACAAAAAAGTTATCTAATTCCATCTTCCGATGCATAATACAGGCTGTAGGGGCCATGGCTTTCCCCCAGGATGGAAGTTCTTTTGGATCAGAAGAAGAAGCAAGGTTAGTCCTAGGCTGTCATAAAAGAGCTTTGTCTATACAGTGGTGTCAACCGTGGTGGACAACCTTTTTACAGCATGTGCACATTTAGGCTTTTGTATCTTGGGTGTGCTCTCAAGCCACCCTTTCTCCTAACTAATTGTCCAATACCGGATATAAAAAAAACAATAATTTTTTTTATAAAAGACTTGGCCTTGGCACCTTGGCCAATTGGTAGGGTGACCAGGTGCTCCTGCTGTTCCCCAACTCTGAAAGGCATAGGAGCCCTATTCATCTGGTTACTCTACCAACTGTTGTCAAAGCATGTTCAAAAGATTTCCCACAGCCCAAGATCAACCTCAATGGATACAGAAACCAATAGGGGAGGAGGGGGAGGCATGTTCCAGCAGCAGGCAGCGCTCTCCTTCTCATTGGCAAGCCTGCTCAGCATAGTGAGTCTTATTCTGAGTAGACATGTGTAGGCAGTGGCGTAGCTATGTCTCTTGACACCCTGGGCCCATAATTTTTTGACACCCCCTCATACAACAAAATTTTCAGTAATAGTCATGTCATGAAATTATTATTATTATTATTATTATTATTGCCAGAAAATAAATGCAGTTAAAATGCACCCCACAAGCAGTGGCTTTTGCTCCCCTGTACATATGGACATAGTACCACAACCTGCTATTGCTCCCCTGTACATATGGACATAGTACCCCAGCATTTGGAGGTTCAAGTTAGCCATCATGGTTAATATGCAGTAGCATGGTTAACAACTGATAGAATATACATCACCATGAATGTTTAGAATCCAGTTGTAAAGTAATCTAAGCCAGTGATCAACAACACCCAACCCAACCCCCTGCCCCCCAAAAACACCACTTTAACTTCCAGCTCCGGGCTGCCATTTAGGGTACACTGTTTTGTTTCTCCTTTTTGCTACAAAATTTGAATTCTGCCAGTACACCTTGTGGCAAAGAGTTCCATAGATTAATCATGCACTAATGTAAAGAAGCACTTTGTCAAGGACTGCCATCAATCTGCTTCATAAGGTCACCCAAGCAAGTGTTTTGGCAGGGAAGCTATGATCTGACTGAAGCTAAGCACATTTCAGTTCAAGGCTAATTGTTTTTACTTGGAAGTAAGTCCCATTGTTTTTAGTGGGACTTACAAAGAAGCTTACTGAATAACATCCTTTGTCCTACTGAGAACAAAAAACATGCTCACCAAACATGCTCATTTCCCACCAAAATCAATTAGAATTAAACATGCTTACACTTTGGTTAGTTCCTGTTCAGAGTGATTTCTTTCCCTGTAACTCTCTCCTTTCAGCCTCACTTAGAAATCTCTATTAGGAACTTCCTTCCCATGTTTCGTTCATGCCCCTGCTTCTGATTTCGAGTGAAGGAAGTTGCTCTTAGGGGCTTTTGCAGAGCCTTGGAAGTCTGAAACATTCTTTGAGGGTGCATTAAAAACACAGCTCTGAGAACTACCCAACTTGCTCCGGCAATTTGCAAAGCAGCGGGGGGGGGGGGGCAGAACTGAAATAGAGAGACCACTCACTCTGTGTATTTCCCCCATCCCATGATGCCCCTAAAACTTTGCCAATGGATTGTTTCTGCTTTGCATGCATCCTCACTTTTATTTTTCAAACCCATGAGAGGAGCTGTATTGGATTTCTGCATTGGATTTTTTAAAAAGCAAAAAACAAAAACCACAAGGAAGCTCATATACCCTTACCTGGGAGTAAGCCTAATGGATAACAGTAGGGCTTACTTCTGTGTAAATGCACACGGGTGTTTGCTGAGAGAAGAGTCCCTGCCCTCAGGCTCACCTCATCCAGGAAAACACAACAATGAAATTGAATGTATGCAAATCTCCACTGCCAGCACTTCTGCCTCTCCCCAAGATGTTCCCCCAGGAAACTGTGTCTTTTCCATTCCAAAACAGTTCCCCGCTTTCTGCCACTTCCTCCTTATCACAGGTTCTCCTGCAAATTAGTACTTACTTCTCATTCACAGATCCACTGTTCACATTTCGTGGACAGGACTTTTTCAGGGCTCAGGGAGGCAAAGTTTAAGAACAAAAAATAACAAAACTGGGGTGCGCTGGGGGAGGAACGGGGAGGGGAAAAACAGCATGTATGTCTGAAGGTCCTTAGGCATGGGCTCTCTCTCTCTCTCTCTCTCTCTCTCACACACACACACACACACACACACAAACACACACACCAGCACTGCCAATGGGGAGGGGGAAGATCACTCTTAACAGCAGCCCATCCTGTCAAATACTCCCAATTGTCCTTTCACACATCGCAAACCAAGAGCCATTGCACCCCACGGGGAGGGGGGGGGCTGTATTTCTTATGTGTAAAAATGTCCACTGCTGCTGCCAGCAAATGTCCATCCGAAGTACGAAAGCTGAGAAGCGTTGAACCCTTCCTCAATGGAGAGTCAGGATGAGCAAAGCATGCTGCCGCAGCTGCCCACCCCAACTCCTCACGCCTGCCCAGATGGAATGCCAAGTTCCCGCTGATGAGCAAAGCGTGCAGCAGCGCTTCAAATCCTCACTTCTTTCCTGGCTAAATGGAGTATCGTGTTTTCACTGATTAACACGAGAACACGATGCGACAGTGCTTGGAGCCCCGAAGAGTGCCGAGCCTCTACTCGTGCAGTGGTTTTAAAGCCCATATATTTATTGGAGGCTCTGCACACTCGCCTAGCCCCCTGTATTTTCATTGCCAACAAACAAAGCCAGCAGCCACGGAATGAATTCCCACCCACCCCACAGGCATATAACACACTTCTGGTGTGCGCTTACTGCAGGTGCTTTGTTTGCAGGCGCTTCCCTGCTGCTGCTCCTGCTCCACCACTGCTGCTCCTGCAAGCGCTTACAGGCGCTTTGCGTGCAGGCGCTCCCCCGCCGCTGCTCCTGGTCCACCTCCTGGCCACTGCTCAGGCAAGCCCCGCCCCCGCTCTGCAGTTTTGCTCAAGCGGAGGCCAGGAGATGCCGCGCGCCTCCCCGACTCCGCAAACTGGGGGGATGTGATATCTCCTGGCCACTGCTTGAGCAAAACCCAAGTGGCGGCCGAGGGAAGTCACGCGCCTCCCCGGCTCTGTGAGCCAGGGGGCGCACAGTTTCCCTCTGCCGCCACTCAGGCGTCTTCTTGGGCGCTGCGTGGGGAGGCTAAGGACAATCGGCGCCCCCTGGTAAACACCCTAGATACACCTCTGTCCACGGGACAAGAGCATGTTTGCACCCTTACCCCAGGATAGGTGCCAGCTGCCCCAATGGGCTCCTTAGCTCTGCGCCTGCTATTTAGCAGCCGCAGAGCCAGGGACACCGCGTAGCCCAGGACACCGTGCACTTATGCCTGCCAGGGTACATCTGCAAGGTCCAGGGGCAAGGGGCTGAGCTAATTACAAAATGTCATAGCCTAAGTCAGTAGTTCGCAAACATTTTAGCACTGGGACCTTCTTTTTAGAATGACAATGTGTCCAGGACTCACCAGAAGTGATGTCATTGTGACACCAGAGCCTGCTGCTTTCCTGAGAATGCAGCAATCTGTTGGGTTATTTCTCAGCCATTTTCCTAGTGCAAGAAAATCAGAAAGAATGAAAAAAGCCTATTAACAACCCTGTCACAAGCAAAATAACTACACAGTCCTCTCCCTTTCCAGTGTCTCATCTTCCTATAGTTTCACTTATGGCTACACTAGGTGCTGCGTGACCCACCTAATGGTTTCCAACCTACAGTTTGAGAAACAATGAGCCATATGTTTACTTTGACTGATTTCTCAGGAAATCGGTGCTAATTAGCAGGAAATAGATAGCAAAATGATATATTCACTGTAAATGTAATTATTGACCAGGTTATCATAATTGAGAAGCACGTTATCAAATACGGGCAGCAGATCATTGGACAGGCTGATACAGGCA
Source organism: Lerista edwardsae (assembly GCA_029204185.1). Taxonomy (NCBI): domain Eukaryota; kingdom Metazoa; phylum Chordata; class Lepidosauria; order Squamata; family Scincidae; genus Lerista; species Lerista edwardsae. The sequence goes on from JAJKFI010000048.1 coordinate 3,640,482, forward strand.
AGAGATAAATTAAATAGGAACAGTGAATTTCTGGGGTGGACACTACATCAGAGTGGCCAGCGGTGATGGAGGTTATTTGGTTTTAGCTGAATGTTTTAGGACAACCAGCCTGTGAGAAAGCTGATAGTTCCCTGCAACTTGCTGCAAACAGGTAGGGGTTTTTAAACCAGCTTCATAGTATAAACATTTTTCACAGAAATGAAGGAATCTTAGAGCGTAATCTTATACCGGCGCTACGCCGGCACTGCACTCTTGCGTAGATCCAAGCGTTGTTGCAAACGTGCCGTTGGGTGCGTCCGCGCCAGCAAGTCAGATTGGTGCAAGCAGCAGTGCCGGCGCTCGGGTGCTGCTGCGCCTGTAGGCTGTGCCAGTTGTCCACTGGTCAAGCGCCAGCAGCGCTCGGTCAGTGCAGGACCTCGTCGGGAGCATGCCAGAGGCATGCTGTGGGTGCAGCGGGGCGGCAACAGACGAATGCGGTTGCGCTGTATCCTAAGCCCCGGCCCTGCCCTGGCCCTGGCGGCCCAAATTCGGGCCACTGCAGAGCATGTTCACCTGCACCTACAAATCAGCAGCTGCAGTTCTGAGCAGCTCCATAGGGCTGGCTGGGGCTTACCCGGGTGCAAGGGGAAAACCTCTTCTCCTTGCCCTGCACTGTGCTGCTGCTGCCGCCGCCTCCTACTGGGTTTAGGATGCAGCCCTGCTGCACCGGCCTTACTAGGCCACCCTGCTTAGAATTGGGCTTTTATACTGAGGGCCCAATCCTATCCAGCTTCTCAACACTGATGTATCTGTGCCAGTGAGGCGTACATGGCATACTGTGAGCAGGCAGTCACGGAGGCCTCCTCAAGGTAAAGGAAGATAAGGGCTGCATTGCGGCTGCATCGGCGCTGGAAAATGGATTTGGCCCAGCGTCAGTAAACAGCGTCTAATCTAATTGATAGCAGCTCTCCTACCTGGAGACATTGGGCTCAATCCTATCCAACTCTCCAGTGCTGATGCAGGCATATCAGTGGGGCATGCACTGCATCCTGCAGTGTGTGGGCAGTCATGGAGGCTTCCTCAAGGAAGGGAACACTTGTTCCCTTACCTCAAGGCCACATTGTGGGTGCATTGGCACTGGAAATTGGATAGGGTTGAGTTGATTGTGAATTTGTGACCACATACAACAGGGGCAGCATGTGCTCTGTCACTGAGCTACAGTCCCATCTGCCCCATTCTCTGTAGCTTTGTTTCACTTTGTCCATTTTTTCTTATCTAGTGCTTTGATACACATCTAAAACCTTGGTCAGGGATTGAGGTGCAATCCTAACCTAGTGTTAGGCTGGCACAGTTAGGTCAGCAAAGTTTGGCTGGCACAAAGGCCACCGTAAAGTGCGTTTGGACCATTCTCGGAGTCAGGGAGGATGGCGCACATCTGTGTGCTGGCTTGTATCTGAGGGCACAATCCTAACCTGGAGTTAGGCTGGCACGGTTAGGCCTGCAAAGTTTGGCCGGCAGAAGGGCCACCGTAAAGTATGTTTGGAGCCCTCTCCGAGTCAGAGAGGCCAGCACACAGATGTGCACCATCCTCCCTGACTCTGAGGAGTGGTCCAAAAACGCTTTACTGTGGCCTTTGTGCCAGCCAAACTTCGCTGGCTTAACTGTGCCAGCCTAACTCCAGGTTAGGATTGTCCAAGAATGGTCCAAACACACTTTACGGTGTCCCTTGTGCCAGCCAAAACTTCCTAGCCTAACTCTGCCAGCCTAACTCCAAGTTAGGCTTGCACCTCAAGTCTAATTGTAACAGCCAAAGAAGCTGTAGGCCACTGCTCCAAAAGCACCAGACTACAGGTGTCACACATGATCTTGTGAGGCACATGCCTTAGGCAGACAGCCACACAAGGGCTCACTTAGACTGTCTCAGCAAGTTCCCACTCAAGTGGAAGCCACCATAAAGTAATGAGAAATCTAGAGTCATGTGATGCTTCTTGTGTAAATTTATGTGCCTGAAAGAAAGCTTGCCCAGCATGGTGTGTCCAGCATTGCACCACTTGCCATGTGCAGACACAAGGAAATATTGCTGGTGTTCTGTGCTCATTCTAAATTCACAGAGGGTGATTGGAGGCTTCACAGCCCTGACCAGTGCCTGGCATGTACTGAATGTACACTATGCCCTAGAAATGATGGAAATAACCTGTGTGGGTGTTCCTGGTTCACTCCAGTTGTCCATGCATATTGTACAATCCATCTTAAGATGATTGTACCTACCAGTCATATGAAAAGTGGTTAATAAGATATTGGAAGAAGGTGGACTAGAGGCAGCAGATGTTGAGTTGAATCCCTAAATCCTTGTATTGGGATTTGGTTGCATGAGCTTAAATTTCTCTCCCTTTTATATGCCATCTTAGAAACAGAATATCGGCTCCAGCGCTGAAATGTCATTCCATAAGTATCCAATAGAAGGGGATTATTTTTTGAGTACGCCAAGCCTGACCCAACTCATTAAGCATTTAACTTATGCAAGTATGTACGTAGATGAGACATCTCTGTGGGTTTTAATGGTCTAAATTCTCTGCAGTATTACGTTCAAGTGAGTGTGAAATGGATCTGGAGCAGGACCCAGGTGTGGCACAGGGTTAAACCCCATACCCACTGCCGCAGTTCCAATATGGCTCAGGCTGCCATCCACACAAAGCACGCCCAGTGAAATTACCATCATGATTGTATGACGTGACACCTATTTTTGGTTGGCTCACACCCATTTTGTATCACAGATATAGGAACTTATTTCATTCATTTAATAGGTCGATTTTTAAAAAGAATTCAGGATGTACAACAGAAGAATAAATACAAAAATACCAATGAAAGGTTTTTAATTTAGTTCTTCAGTTTTCTCTGCCATGCCCCATGTAAACAGAAAGACCAGAGTGAGTAAGTATGGCATATAGAGTTGTGTTGAGCCCCTCTGTGGCACATTAAAGCATCTTCATTGTTTCTATCAAATTCCACTGCTGCCTAGTGCCTTCCATTCATTAGCATTCCCTTGTAGTCTTTGTTGCATTTCTAAAGTCACAAATTCTATTATGTAAAATGCAGTCACCACCAATTTGCATTGTAAATTAAGACAGCTGTTCTCTGTATACTTATTATTTTACACCACATTTTAAAATAGCTCTGTATTGTTATCATTTATAAAGCACCATCCTAGAGCCATTAGGTGTGGTGCATTCTATATATATACAGTATATATAAATGAATGTGTGTGTGTGTGTGTGTATGTATGTATGTTCCAGCATAACTCTGGAATGCCTGGAGCGATTTACACCAAACGTGGTACACATATGCCTTACGGTCTGGAAAGAAATATTGCGGGGGTAAGGCACCCCTAGCACCCCTAGGGGTGGGGGTGGGAAGGGGGTGACCTGTAAAAATAATCAGAAACGACCGATATTAGTGTCAAATCCAGTTTTTGGGGTCACTAAACTGATTGGGGACAGTCCCAATGACATTTAAGCCCAAGTGTAGTCGAATAGAATGCACCCCTAGGTATGTGGGTGGGAAGGGGGTGACATGTAAATATAATCGAAAATGACCGATATTAGTGTCGAATCCATAGTTTTCGGGGTCATTGAGATGAACGGTGACACTCCCGATGCCGTTTACGTCCACGTTCAGCCCCTATCAGCATGGGGGGTGAAAAGGGGTGAAAAATAAAATGTCCAAAATGACTGACATTAGTGTCAAATCCATAGTTTTTGGGGTCGCTAAGCTGATTGGGGACAGTCCCGATGACATTTAAGCCCAAGTGGAGTCGAACAGAATGAATAGAACTCTGTAGAACCTTCTGGAAATTTTTAGAAATCATTATGCCCCGGTCTTGGACTCCAATCAAATACTTGCCATGTTACCAGGTGTAGTCACTGAATACAAGTCTATCGATACTGTAGTAGATGCCTATGAGGTAGTCAATTTCCCATCAGACTTCCTAAACTCACTTGATCCGGCTGCATTGCCACCACATTGTCTTTTACTTACAGTGGGATCTCCAATTATTTTACTACGGAACCTCGACCCGTCAAAACTTTGCAATGGCACAAGGCTGTGTGTCAAGAAGATGCTGGGTACTGTAATTGAAGCGACTATCTTAACAGGAAAGGGAGAGGGTGAAACAGTTTTTATCCCATGGATACCACTCATTCCGACGGATCTCCCTTTTCACTTTAAGAGAGGGCAATTTCCAGTGAGACTTGCATTCTTGATCACAATCAACAAGTCACAGGGGCAGTCTGTTAAGTACTTTGAGATCGCCATGTTTCTCCCACGGACAACTTTATGTGGCTTGCTCAAGGGTGGGTTCACCCAAGAATTTATTTATTCTTGCTCCTGGAGGTGAAACTAAAAATGTTGTTTATAATCAAGTTTTGAGTTAAATTACTATTATAGTGAATTTGTAAAAGATTTGACTTTATAATTTTTATACTGTACTTATACTTTTAATTTCCTGTACATAAATTACTTCGATTTTACACTATAGATAGAATTCATTCCTTTTCCTGTCTAATAGAAACTTGGGATACATAAATACCCGGGCAATGCCGAGTAAGGACAAGCTAGTTAAAAATAAAACAGGCCCTGCCTACAGGCCTCCAAAGAAAGTAAGACTGGACAGCTAAACTAAGAGCACAATCCTAACCTGGGCTAGGCTGGCACAATTAGGCCAGCAAAGTTTGACCAGCACAAGGGCCACTCTAAAGTGCATTTAGACCACTCTCAGAGTCAGGGAGGATGGCACACATCCAAATGCCCTTTATGGTGGCTCTTTTGCCTACCAAGCTTTGCTGGCCTAACTGTGCCAGCCTAACTCCAGGTTAGGATTGACCCTTAAGTGCTTTTAAGTCCCACTGATTTCAATGGGACTCAATGACTCTACTTTCTGAGTAAACATGCAAAGGATTGTACTGATAAGCAGGTGCTTACTTCTGTGGTTCATACCTTTGGTACAGATAACATGGTAGAAGGCTCGGTGGAGCACAATGGGACTTATGAATAAATATGCACATAAGAAGTCCTACAATATTGAATGAGACTCACTCCCAGGCAAGTATGCAAGGGATTGCAGCCTTAATAGATATTGGATTCAATGCAGGGATTTATCATCAGCTTTCATTGTTTTGCTTTATTGTGGGAGAATTCCTCAAGAAAGGAATATGATCCAGAAAGAAGATCTTCAGAGGAGGACATTGAATCACAGGGATTCCCCTTTTGTGTCATCCCTTCATTATATGTATGTCATTTCCTCAATTTGTCAAATTCCATTCATGGATACCGGCAAGACGATCTCCTATGTCTTGATGGATTCCATTTTCCTCATTCTTCTCATCCTTTTCTATGCCATTTAAAAATTCATCATTGGGAGGGCGTGGCCTGTTGGCTACGAAATGGCAGCAGTTTCCTAAGCTCTAGGACTGTTGCCAACTTTTATCAATCAATCAATCAATCAATCAATCAATCAAAAAGTATTTATATACCACTTTTCAACATGAAGTTCCCAAAGCGGTTTACAGGCAAATAATAATAAAGTTAAATGGTTCCCTGTCCCAGAAGGGCTCACAATCTAAAAAATGCAGAACACCACTAGCAACAGCCACTAGAAAAGACACTGCGCAGGGGTGAAGAGGGACAGTTACTCTCCCCCTGCTAAATATAAGAGGCACTCCACTTGGAAAAGTGCCTTTTGCCCAGTTAGCAGGGGTTTTATCTCTTTTTGGGGACTCCCAGATGGGAAACCCCCTCCCAAATTCCTAGGAGAAGGTTTTTGGGGCATCAGACAGTATGCCAGACCCCTCTAGGAGTGGCAAATCCAGAGGGGAACCTGGCAGTCTGGACGCGGGGAGGTAAAAGAAGCCGGCGCCATAACTAGAGTGCCGGCAAAGTGCTGACAGCCTTGGAGAGAGAGAACATCACGGGATGCATTGAAGATGATTAAGAACTGTAAGTCAACCTCTGTTAGCAGACCCTCGTTACAGAGTTAAGAATGTTGTGCAGGAGGAATGTAGGTGGAAAAAAAATATAATGGAAAATTAATCATCAGTGTCAACTAAGAATTAATTGACTGTAAGATAAATGGAAAAGCATAATTTGCTTTTTACGATTTAAGAGGCAGCTACAATAGATCCAAAAGGGCTGAAATGAGAGTCTTCGTAATTGCTGGGACCCCATCTGGAATGCAACATTGTATGACGAGAATATTAGGGAAATTTTACCAAACCACCTGAGGATTTAAATTTGACTGTTGGAAATAAGGGAGAAAAAAATAAGAATTAAAAAATGATTATTTCTTTTCAAAATGGAGGACACTCTTGACTACAAGACTAAAGAAGAAGGAACCGGCACTTTAAACTCTAAGCTTGATTATTTATGAAGTTGCTTGATTGATGGTCGGAAGATAAGCATTGTAGTAAATGTTAAGTAAATGTTAAGCTTGTTTTTAAATGAAGTATTCATCTTAGTGAAGACATGACAAGTGACGATATATTGAGAAACAACCAGGGGATTCACCCGTTTGACTATAAATATCTTGAGAAGATGGCGTCGAACCGAAAGAGTGACAAAGGGAGGTGTCGTTTCTTTCTTTTCCTCGGTTTGAAACACAGACAACTTGGAAGGACTCCAGAAGGTCAGAGGGAAAGAAGTTTTGGAAGGACTTAAATTAGCTTGCATTAATACAATATTGAACTTTAGGAGGCTTTTTAAGAAATATTGATAAATTTGATGATAATGAAATTGGTAAAATATTTGATTAATAAATAAAAGTGGTGGTTTGTAGGTGAGAATGTAATTGAAAATGAATATAGATGATTTGATCAGACACTATAAGATAGTTTGAAATTATACGCTGCTCAAAACAATAAAGGGAACACTTAAACAACACAATGTCACTCCAAGTCAATCACACTTCTGTGAAATCAAACTGTCCACCTAGGAAGCCACACCGATTGACAATCAAGTTCACATGCTGTTGCACAAATGGAGTAGACAACAGGTGGAAATCATAGGCAAGTAACAAGACACCCCCAATAAAGGAGTGGTTCTGCAGGTGGTGACCATAGACCACTTCGCAGTCCCTATGTGTTCTGGCTGATGTTTGGGTGACCTTTGAATGCTGGTGGTGCTGTCACTCCAGTGGCAGCATGAGGCGGAGTCTGCAACCCACACAAGTGGCCCACATCCAGGATGGCACATCAATGCGAGCTGTGGCAAGAAGGTTTGCTGTGTCTGTCAGTGTGGTGTCCAGAGCATGGAGGCGCTACCAGGAGACAGGCCAGTACACCAGGAGACATGGAGGAGGCCGTAGGAGGGCAACAACCCAGCATCAGGACCGCTACCTCCGCCTTCGTGCCAGGAGGAGCACTGCCAGAGCCCTGCAAAATGATCTCCAGCAGGCCACAAATGTGCATGTGTCTGCTCAAACGGTCAGAAACAGACTCCATGAGGGTGGTATGAGGGCCCGACGTCCACAGGTGGGGGTTGTGGTGACAGCCCGACACCGTGCAGGACGTTTGGCATTTACCAGAGAACACCAAGATTGGCAACCTCGCCACTGGCACCCTGTGCTCTTCACAGATGAAAGCAAGTTCACACTGAGCACATGTGACAGACGTGACAGAGTCTGGAGACGCCAGGGAGAACGTTCTGCTGCCTGCAACATCCTCCAGCATGACCGGTTTGGCAGTGGGTCAGTAATGGTGTGGGGTGGCATTTCTTTGGGGGGCCGCACAGCCCTCCATGTGCTCGCCAGAGGTAGCCTGACTGCCATTAGGTACGGAGATGAGATCCTCAGACCCCTTGTGAAACCATATGCTGGTGCGGTTGGCCCTGGGTTCCTCCTAATGCCAGACAATGCTGGACCTCATGTGGCTGGAGTGTGTCAGCAGTTCCTGCAAGATGAAGGCATTGATGCTATGGACTGGCCCGCCCGTTCCCAGACCTGAATCCAATTGAGCACATCTGGGACATCATGTCTCGCTCCATCCACCAGCGCCACGTTGCACCACAGACTGTCCAGGAGTTGGCGGATGCTTTAGTCCAGGTCTGGGAGGCGATCCCTCAGGAGACTATCCGCCACCTCATCAGGAGCATGCCCAGGCATTGTAGGGAGGTCATACAGGCACGTGGAGGCCACACACACTACTGAGCCTCGTTTTGACTTGCTTTATGGACATTACATCGAAGTTGGATCAGCCTGTAGTGTGTTTTTCCACTTCAATTTTGAGTATGACACCAAGCCCAGACCTCCATGGGTTAATAAACGTGATTTCCATTGATGATTGTTGTGTGATTTTGTTGTCAGCACATTCAACTATGTCAGGAACAAAGTATTTAATAGGAATATTTCGTTCACTCAGATCTCGGATGTTTTGTGTAAGTGTTCCCTTTATTGTTTTGAGCAGCTTATAATCAATCAATCAATCAATCAATCAATCAATCAATCAATCAACAGGTACTTATATACCGCTTTTCAACACAAAGTTCACAAAGCGGTTTACAGGCAAATAATAATAATCAAGTTAAATGGCTCCCTGTCCCAAAAGGGCTCACAATCTAAAAAAAAAAGGCAGGCCGCCAGCAACAGCCACTAGAAAGACTGCGCAGGGGTAAAGAGCGACAATTACTCTCCCCCTGCTAAATATAATCCTACTTAGATTAGAGTATTGGTAGATTTTTGAATTTATGATAAAATAAATATTGATAGATTAATATTATAGTAAAATGTTAGTCCAATGGAGGAGTGCACGTTTTAACAGAAGAAATTATTTTGAAATTCAGTAAAGGTAGGATGAATAGATAATAAGCCAGAGAGGGAAAGGAATAAATGTATTTTTAAACAGTAATTCATTTTAAAATAAGATATGAAGATATTAGGAATTATTTTATGACTGGACCAAACTGGCTTTTTTTAAAATCATTTGATGAAATTGTAAGATATAAGAGATAACAAGAATGCAATCAAACTTAAGGAGATGATATATACACCCTATTGAGATTATATTTTAACTGAACTATTAGAATATAGAAATGTATAAGGATGTTAAATTTTTATAGAAATTTGTAGGACATTGTAGATTATTATACTTTAGGCCGTAGTTTTTCCTCATTTATTCTTTTTTTTCTCTTGCAATTATTGTTTTCTGGTGTATGTATATGCTTTAAGAGGAAAAACTGCTTTGTTGTTTATCAAAGACAGGATGAAAGATAATAAGTTAGGAAGGGACAGGAATAGAGGTATTTCTAAAAAGATAAATATCAAGATGAGATATGATGATATTGGGAATTATTTTATGATTGGATTAAACTGATTTAATTGAAACTGCAAGATTGGGAAAAAAATTTAAGTAAGCAATTGAATAGAAGAGATTATGTACATATGCCATTGAAATTATACAGTAACTGAATTGTAGAGCATAAGGAATCTATGAGGTTGTGGTATGGTGATTGATAGATGTAGAAGAAAGTTATTGTAGATGATTACAATATATAATCAATGGTTGTAACCCGCCACTATTTACCTATTGTGTAAACTTTTGTCTCCCCTATACCTATGTGTAACCTTTTCCCTGTCCCATAAGTAAAAGAAATAAAAAAATTATTTACTCAGCAAAAATTCATCATTTCCTGTAAGACTTCTAACAACATACATGTGTCCCGCTTCTTTCTTTTGTCCCCTTGTTACTTCATTTTCAAATTTACCCTCAGAGATTATTCACATCACCTTGTGACACAGTTTGAGTTTGTTTTGCCAATCCTTATTTGTCAGTTCAGCATCCCATGAGGATGCAGTTCTGAAAAGGTTTCTTTTCCGTGCACGATAGCCAATTGCCTGATCTATCCACTCAACAAAATAGGTACTAAAATCCTGAGGAGACGAAGTGAACCATATCTCTTAAGTCTGTAAAAGCCTTTTACTGTTCATGTTGTCCCATGTAAAATATTCCCTGTGAAATACCTCTGCAAATAAAAGGTGGGGTGGAACAAGGACAGGAAAGTGGTGGAATTTTTGGCAGTGTCAATGCCAATATCCTACCCCTCCTTCCAGGCCTCAGTCCACCTTCCAAGGACCACTTGGACTTGTGCAAACAAAATTGCTGGTGCAGGTCTGAGTAGACCCATTGTGGGGAGTGGATGGGTGAAAGACAGGATTGATCCCCTAGTCCATCAGGAAGTAAGGTTCATTTTCCCTGCTTTACTAGCTTACTACTTGCCAAGACACTTTGATACAGGAAAGCATTCAGAAAAGTGATCTCCCATCTATATGTCAGATGTGGTACTACCTATTCTTTCCTTCAGCAAAACATAAAACACATTAAGAGGGTATTCCCGGTTCAGCTTCTTTTGGAAGAATGACTGTATAGTGGCAGTGCAATTCTATACATGTTTATTTGGACATAAGTCCCATGGGATTTAGTCCCAGGAAAGTGCATAAAGGATTGCACCCTTAGTCAGTATTGTCATTCAGAAACGAGCTTCCGGAACGCGAGGCGGGACTTACTGCCTGATTGGCTGCCCGTTTGTGACGGGTCGCTGCCTGCCCGACCGCTGCGCAGGCACCCCTGGCTTCGGAGGGGGTGCCCGCTTGCCTGGGGGGCGCGCTGGGTGCCTAGGCGAGCCGCGGAGGGGTGCGCCACCCGGAGGGAGCCCCCGCGGTGGGTGGGCAGGCGGCGACGCGTCACGGACTGCCTGTCAATCAAGCGGTAAGTCCCGCCTCACGTTCCGGCAGCTCGTTATTGAATGACAATACTGCCCTTAGTTCATTTTCCTGCTTTTTCATTCACCCAAGTTCTGAATTTTTCATTTTCCCTGTTGCCTGGTGGTTAGTAGAGTATAGTATTTGGTCAGCAGCTGGTCTGTTCCTTAGCGGATTTCATTGATTTTTGTGCTTCACTGTATAGTGTGGCCCTTTTCATTTCTTCTCGAGCAACCTCTTCACCTCATTCATTCCATGCAGCAAAAAAAGGGTAACCATGAGGAAAATAAAGCCCAGAGCAGTCATATGAGTAGCTGCCCTTAGCTGGCGGTTCCTCCTTACCAGTGCAGGTCCAGCAATCTGTGCAGGGAAGCTGGCATGTGTCCTTGCGCCGGCCTCCCCAACTCCTAAGGAGGCACACCTGTGACACTTCCTGGGTTCACACAAGTGTTGTGTCAGCCCAGAGAGCACTCTGGATTACACTCTCAAAAAATCAACCCCTAAGGTAATGATTTGCTTGTGTTCATCATACCTGTACTTTAAGGCTCTAATTTTATATGCACTTTCCTGGGAGTAAGTCCCACTGAATTTAATTAGCCTTTCTTAGTAGACATGCATAGGCCTGCCAAACTTTAATAAAGATAAAGTATCGTAGATTTCACACTTTAATTTTTAAGGATAATAAAACTGTTTCCTGGTTCTAAGAAAAAAAGACAGCTTCTGGAAATGAGTACTACATCTCTGGGGCTGAATAAGTCCCTTTCTTAATCCTTGAAAATTTGCTTCTAGTCAGAGAAAACAAACTGGCCAGGATCAACCAATGGTCTGACTCATGTACTTCTCTTTTTGATTGCATATAATGTGCATGTATATTTAATGCCAAATGTAAATGTATATATTTGTATGCAACACTATGCCTCAGTGTATGTGTTCTGTAGCTGAATAAGCCATACTAATTCTTAGCATCATTAAGAGTGCAATCCTAACCAATTTTTCCAGCAGTGACATAGCTGTGCCAGTGAGGCATGTTCTACATCCTGCAGTGTAGTAGTAGTCACCGAGGCCCCCTCAAGGCAAGGGGGGGGCCTTATCCCGGTGCTGGAGAGGTGGCTAGGACTGCGCCCTTAATCAAAACAATCTTTTGAGCGACAGCACCGGGTACCCAAAGTGCTTTGAAAGTATCCAAAGGTTCAAAAACCAGCAGAGACAACAACGTTGTGATGACAGAAGATAAGTCACCTAATTAAAGCTGCACAGCAACAAGACCTGCAATAATCCGGTTCATCACCTATTGGTTTCAATGGATTTTGCCATGTTGGATTGTAATTCCTGTCTGGGATCTGTTGAAACCTCAGGTACTTTGTTTCCTCTACCATTAAAATACCATGCTACCTACACCTACGGAGTAGTGAGCAAATCTTCCCCTCCCACTGTTAGGACTTTCCCAACTAAAATCACATGGGATTTGGTTTCTATGTGAATGCTAATTGATAATGGGGTGAATTTATTATTGCCCCTCCTTCCCACAGTTAACCTTTTATGTTCTTCTTGGTGAAATCTCACATATCACAATATCTTATAACAGGTAGCAGAACTATGGTCACTATGGTCTTAAAAATGGACTTTGGGACAAGAATATTCAAGGGCCGAATCCAAAGCCTGTTAATGCGGGTGGTATGCTCGTACCACCCAGGCAACTGTCGCGCATGGCGCCATTAAGTGCCTCCAACACCGGCAGTAAGCCCTTACTGCTGGCGCTGGGGCAGTGACGTGGCAACTTTGCCTACACACGCCCCGGAAGGCACACCAATCCATGGCATGCGGTGAATTCAGTACTCGACAGCAATGTGGCCTTTCAGGGTGGCACCGGACAGTGTTCCTGGGTGGGGGGGGGCGGGACTGGTGGCAACTCTCACTGTCGGTTCCTGGCATGGCCTTACTTAGAGGTCCTCGCAGGAGTGAGTAGACCCATCACCCGCCCGGTGCCCTTACAGCGGGGAAATGGGACAAATCTCTCCCTGCAGAGCCTCCTGGGGCTGCCTGGCTGCTACGGGATGCAGCAGTCAGAGGCAGATCTAAGGGAGGGCAAAGCTCTAAGTTTTGCAAGAAGCCTCACCTTGCAGTGGAAATCACTCCTCTCCTGCACCGTTGTAGCCAATCCTCACAGGGAACAGCAACATCTTGGCGTTGCTTACTGGCTACAGCAGCAAGGGAGAGGAGGGATTTCCATGACAGGGTAAGGCTTCTTGCAACACTTAGAGCTTTGCCCTCCCTGTAGATCCGCCTCTGGCAGCTGTAGCTGCCTGGCTACCACTGCGCTCCTAGGCGGACAGGCAGTTCAGGATTGGGCTGCCGATGCTGTATGGTATCTTGTGGTTCTGATAAAAATAGGTTCAATGCTGAGAAATGCCTGCAAAGAAACGTTTAAAAGCAATTTTTTGAACGAAAAAGAAAGCCAATAAGGCACATTGTTTTAAACTGAGGTGCTGATGCATATAGGCTTTGTGTGAAAGATTTACTATTATTTATATTGAAAATATTCAATCATAAGTGCATAAGAAAAGCCCTGCTGGATCAGGGCAAAGGCCCATCTAGTCCAGCTTCCTGTATCTCACAGTGGCCCACCAGTTGCTTCAGAGAGCACACAAGATAACAATATGCCTGCATCCTGTTGCTACTCCCTTGCACCTGGCATTTTGAGGTTCAAATGTCCCCCAAGAGGGCTTACAATAATACAAGAAAACCACCCAGTAGCTCTTTTTTCCTCCAGTCAGTGGCAGATGCCAGAGTGCCTTTCCCTTTGCTTCTGCAAAGGCAACTGGGAGCAACTAGGAAAGATTTTGAAGATCAGACGGATGCTTAAAAGTCAGGGTTGTAGGCAGTTCTAACACATCACTATGCAGTAAGTGTTAACTGTCTATTTTCTGAATTGGGCTAGGTTCATGATAATGAATCATGGAAAAGTTGTTAAGGGAACAAAATAATTCTTCTTCTTGAGAAAAGGCCTATTACTGGATGAATACTTTTATTTGAGAAGTTGTCATGCAACAAAATATTTACTCATCATTCTTCCACGTAATACATCAACATGATAAAAAGATTGTCAGAAGAACAGAAAAAAAAGGAGAGATGATTATTCTTATCACAGGGTAGCTTCTCTACATAGAAGTTATTTGGGGTACACAGACTGTAATTTAAATCCTCTGACCGTATTATACCAATGTCAAAATAACAGTCTTTCCCCTGCAACATTCAAAGTATTGATTCAGCTGTATTTGAAATCAGTGTAGTTGCATCAAGCTGGCTTAGAATCAACAATCTAGGTATCCTGAATGTTTCAGGGCACAATCCTATGCCGCCCTTTGGACTGATGCAACGTGCTTGCGATGAGCCAATGTCACTAGCACTGTCGCGTGGGTGCGTCAGCCCAAGGGTGCCAGGCTGGTGCACCGCAACACTCCTCCTGTGCCAGCTGAACTTGGCTGGCACAAGAGCAGCTCTGGGCGTCGGGAGGGTGGGTGGGCGGGAGGAATGGGCAGGGGGTGGGCAGGCCGGTAGGTGTGCCAGTCCGGAGAGGGGGGACAAGGCTGGAAAGGGCTGGTAGGTGCCATCCAAGCCTCCGTCCCCAGGCCGCGCGGCCCCAAATCAGAGCCACACTGCTTGGTTGGAGCTGCACTTGCTAAACAGGCGCAGATCCAAACAAGCCCAGCCGGGCGGCTGGAGCCTACCCTGGGGCAAATGTGCCCTTGCCCCAGGGAGGCTCCAGAGGCCGCCTAACTTGTGGTGGATACGGTGCAGGCCCACTGGCTTTGCCATTCTGGCGCAAGTTAGGATTGCGCCCTCAATGTGTAGAAAGGCTGCCTGTAGTTGTAAGAGCTCCCGGCATCCAAGAGCATATGGGCAGCACTACCTACCCCAGCATTCTATTTGCCAGCCCTCCTCTCCCATCTGCTGTAGGTTACAATAAACTATAGTCCTTGCTTCAGCAGCTAGGAGAGCTGATTGAACAAATACATTTTGCATCAGCACCAAAGGATATAGTAGTTGCTAGGTGGTGCTGAATACTGGTTGCCTGGAATCCTTATACACACATTCTTGATAATCTTATCAGTTTTGTTCTATCCAGAGCTTAGCAGGATCTTGAACTTGTTTCAAATATTAGGGCTGAGCTTGGGAGGTAGGAAGTGGCTGGGAGGATGCCTTTGTTACTGAGTAATAACGACCAATACCTGCTTTTCTTGGAAGAGGGTAGAAGGATTTCCAGGCAGAACGTACTAGTGACTAAGCATGTGAACTGAGCGGTCATTGGCTGAAAACTTAGTGCAGCTGTGTGTGAACCTATTACGGGAGCCATCATTATTTCAGCCTCGCTTTCCCAATCTGTAATATGGGGTTATTAATTTAATTTACAGGCTATTGTATAATTTCGCCAGATAATGGATATGAAGCACTTTGAACACTCAAAAAAGATCAACATAACTCTTTTTTATTATTGTTGGCCTGAGCCACAGCGCCCCTCATTTTTGACATGGAGAACTGTTTTTGTACATATAGCAATCCAAAAAAGATAGTGTGGAAGCACAAAGCACGCTGGATGAAAGCTACAATGTGCCTGAGGCCGTTGCCTACAGCTGCATTTTTGTGTGGACTGTCCAGGAGCAATCTGTAGTGGACAAAGCACTTTGCTCCTGCTCAGGGTTACTCTTTCTTTTCTCTATTACTACTTCACATAATCAATGATTCAACCTCAGTATCATTTCAAAACAGGTTGTGTTGCTGAGCCTTGGCTGTGATTAAACTCCCTGTTGACCTCTAGTGGTGAGGACAGCACTGTCGAAAGGAAAATTGGGACCAGAGAAACAAGCCACGAGCACAGTCACGTTAAGCATTTGTAACACAATACGTTTTCCAGATCCCTATGGATAACATAGAGAGCAGAGGGCAGGACCAGGCAGATCTGTGATTGGGATTTTACGGAGAATATTTCAGGTATGCAGTGTTCTGCCAAATGCTCAAAGCAAATGCAATCCCTACTGGCAAAATAAGGGCTGGTTTTGCTGGATGTTACCTGAAGTACATACAAAAGAAACTTTTGATTTTATCAATGGGGGATGATCAGATTACTGGAGAAATTTGTTTTTTTCAGTTTTGCAGGCCTACATTTCAAAGCCATCTCCTGGGCACCTGGGTTCCCGATCCACTGTGTACAACCAACACTGATACTGCCTTTTATTTTACTCTCGCTCTTGCTGTTGTGCACAGTCACCAAAACAATTTGGGATTCTCCATTTTTAATGGCTTTGGTGTTGCTGATCATTTTATAGAATTTTCCCCTGACAAAGCGGTGGCTGTAGCTTGAAAAGGTGCTGGGATGGTTATTTTCTAGCTTTCTATTCTAGAGACTGTATCCGAAGTGGTGAACAAGAAAACTCATCGTACAGAAGAAAAGCCCAAAGCATCCAGGCCATTAAAACCATAATTAATCCCAATTAATTACATGTTTTAAAAGACCATTGAAGACTCATTGCAACAGAAATAACATAAAAGTGGCCATCACTGACAGTCAAAAGCCTGACTACACAAAGGTGTTTTTGCACGATTTTGTACAACAAATCTGCTTTGTGGTCAGGAACAAACTGTTGTTTTCACTGGTGTGCAACCCTCTTTTTGTAACCCTAACACTGATAGAACTCTGCCTTTTAAAGGGCTAATTCTTCCTATTAAGAGTGCTAATAGGCAGTCGAGTTTTATGAGCATTACTGGGCAGAATTCCTACCTGGGAACTGCCATGAGAAGCAGCAAGTATCTTGCCATTTTTCTTTGTGGTAGGATGAAGGTGACAGAGAATGTGCAAGGCTTGCCCAACAGCCAACATGAATCAAGTGACAACGCTTGGGAATGGACTGGGAAGGGGGCGGGGCCTTGGCTCAGGAAGAGGCAGGGAATGTAGTCAGAGGCAAGAGTGGTATAGAAGCACCTGCCAGGCTCCTTCTGCTCTTAGTGTGTCTGCTAAACCTGCTAGGTGCTTCATCACCGCTCACCTTCAAAGCAGCTTCCTGGATCTTCTAGTCACCTTGGAATGAAGACAGCCTGCTGCACAGCCTTGTCCTATTGATGCACCGGCACAACCAATAGACTAGGGAGCACCAACACCTGTCGCAATCTCTGCTGGCAAGCGATGGAGCAAGGTCAGTGGAAAAAGAAAGGGCTTTATTTTTATTAATGTGTGTGTGTGTGTGTGTGTGTGTGTGTGTGTGTGTGTGTGTGTGT